>JAVKLA010000027.1:54019175-54032002 GCA_034782735.1 Sagittarius serpentarius
GTGGAAGGTCACATAGCTACAATAGCAAAATTTCTAAGGGTAGCACAGGCTTCACTGTCTGAAGAAACATGATACGAGCCAGTGCTCTGCCAGCCACTGCTTTAGGTTGGGTTGGGGTTAAGGGGTTAGAGGAGGGCCTCGGAAATTCCTGAGCCTCTCAGCTGCCATTGTAGTCGCCAGCCCACCCAGCCCTTGAGAGCTATTTTTGTGAGTGCTGCCATGACACAGGAGTTGGAGAATGTGCTCTGAGCAGAAGAGGTCTTTCTGCTCCCTGGCAGGGACTTGGATGGAAGGAGATTTGATCATTGCTCTCTGATTATCTTTGCTTCCCTGAAGAAGGCTTTGGCTGGGGTAACGAACTGTCTTTTATAGTATGAAAAGAGGAAAGGTCAGGGCTTCATCTTGGATGGGTACAGTTGATCCTAGGCGGAACTGAAGCTCTGTTTCAGTCCTGCCTTCAGTAAGAGTGCTCAAAGGGATCTGTGGTCTTATTTAGCTGTTATTTAGCTCTCTGTTACTTATTGGTGTGTATTTTGATGAAGTGGGGCCATAAGAGCGTGTTTGCCCATGCAGGTGTGATGGAGATGTCGGGGGGGAGATGATACGGTGATAACTCTGTAACTGTGTGGGAATGCATTGGAGTGAGGTGAGAGGTGTTATTCTGCGTGACAGTGCTGGAACTGCTTCAGAGTATGCTGGGGTTAGAGAGCTGATGTTCGGCTGTGTGATGGTGGAGTTGAATTGAGGGTGTGCAGCAGTGAGATGGGAGAGGATGCGTGCTTTTGCAGATTTTGGCAATCAGTTTTGCTAGAGAGCAGCGGTGTTACTGGTGAGCTGCTGAAGTGCAGGCTGGAATGTGTATGAGAGCCGGAAAAGTGCAGGGAGTAGTGTGCCTGTGCCTGTCAGCTACTTGGTGTATGTATTGCATGCGGACAGCAAGGTCCTCTCTTGGAAGCAGCATTCGGGATCACAAGATGGTGGTAGAGCAGAAGAGAGGGAAGGGATAGTCGTGTGGGCATTAGTGTTGGCATTCTTCTCTCCCCTGTCCTTCAGCATCCACAGCTGCTCTGTATTTTCTCCCTCCTCTCCTTTACTCTGTTCTCCTTATTTCTTTCTGATCCTTTTGTTTTCCTCTCAGCTTGTTCAGTGTAATAAGGCCAGCTCCAGAATGGAGGGCGACTGCGCTATGCTGTCTCTGGCAGTGGCACAGGACAGCCGGGACTCATACACAGAAACAGCTGCAGGCCCCAACGTCGGAAGCGTGGCTGGCCTTCCTCAGCACCATGCATCAGCTGACAAGTGCGCGAGTGGGGCAGAAAAGCCCCAGCTAGACAAGCAGGATCCCACGGGTTGCCCCTTGCCCCAGGACCAGATGCCAAAGACGCCAGAGCAAGAGTGTATGATCGACTCTCAGCCGATCCTCTTCAGCGAGAACCCCTTTGTGGTGGCTAACCGGAGGGGGAAGGCAGCAGGCAAGGCTTGCCTGGGGGGCCCGCCCCTGGGCTATGGCAGGGAGGGAGTGCTGAAGACCAACCTTTACTCCAAGGCAAGCAGTCCCACCGCATGCTGTGTGTGGCATGCAGTTAGGGCCACCTGCATTCTACTAAACCCCTGCGCATGCGCTGGACCCCAGATGCCGGGCAGCACGAGCCTGTGCGGGGGCTCGTCCCACCTAACATGTGTGCTTCTCCGGTGTTGCGTGCAGAGGCTGCCGGTCGCTGACGGGCAGCGAATTGTCTTCCAGCCACTAGTGTACCCCAGTTATTGCCAAGCGTGCATGCTGCTGAGCCCCTCTGTGAGGGGAGGCAGCGACGCCAGGTGACTTCCCCGGTGTCTCTCTGGGCGGGCAAGAGTCAGACTAGGAGCAGCAGTGTTCTCTGTCTGCTGTGGTTGTGAGTGGGGAGTTGGCAGGGCTTGTAGAAGAATGGTGGTGGTGTCACACTTACGTATCTGGGCCTGAACAAACACGGCCGGTTTTAGACTTCGGAAAACTAAGAGGCAGTGCAGCTGACAGTTAATCTACAGCCCAGGAGCATGCTGTTCCTTGAAGTGACACATTTCTGTGTATCTAGACTTTCAGATTTCAAGGGAGAACTTTGCTTTCTACTCTGGGAAGTCTGTATTTGACTTTCTCACTGTTGCACAGGAAGCCTGTGGCAGAGAGAGGACTAGACTCAAAAGATACTACGTTCCAGATTAGCACCACACCACTCTCCCCTTCTTCCTTTCTCAGCCTTTCGGGAGGTCTGAAAAGCAAGAGAAGCAAAACAACCACAAACAAACAGCCCACGCACAGAGAAGAAAAAAGAAACAGAACAACACCCAGCTGTAGTTCTTTTAGATACTTGGTTTTAGTTTAGTCCTTGGTGAGACTTTTTCACAGACGTGTAGGCAGATAAGCATAGAGCAAGGCATGTAGCTGAGTACCTGTAACCTCTCAGTCTATTAAAAGTCAAAGGCTGTGGTTTGGACATTATAGACATCCAGCTTGAGAGTACAAAAGATCAAAAAAGCAGTGGTCACAAAGCACTGACCCTTTTTGAAGGTAGACTTTATGCCAGATCAGCTGTCATCAGTCTGGAGGTGGGTGTCACAGTTAGCTGGAGCTAATCTAATTCCATGTGGCTGTCAGAAGGGATCAGTTCCCCCTGTCTGTGTGTTCTCGTCCTGTGTGCTGACACCGGAACTGGAACAGTTGTGTGTCAGCTGGGTTAGGGAGCTGAAGTCCCTGAAAAGCAATACTGATGTAGAACAGCTCCTTCCCTGGGGATTGGTAAGCTGCATGTGCTGGCACACGGGAAGACTTCGACAGCAGTAGCCAGAAGCAGGGTGAGCAAGAACACTCTTTGCAGTGGAGGCATGGAGGTAGATCGGTCGATATTGCTGCATTCTCTGTCATTACAGCGCTCAGAAGGGTCAGATGTTTTCTGTCCTCCAATATGAACTTCAGATCACATCTCCTGGCTTGGTCAGTAGAAATACCATTGCCCAAGGCTGACTTGGATCAAATTAACACGATTCAGTAGTGCATGGGAGTGGTATTAATGATTGAGGAACCTGGATTTGCTTGAACAGTTCTCTAAATCTCAAATGGCCTGTTTCTATCTTTAAGCATCTAAAATACTTTTAAAATTGTGCTCCTTAATCCTGCGGACAGCCTGCAGGTAATTACTGGGACTCCGCTCTCTTGTTGTAGCTGTTGGGGCTGGCTGTAGGCTGGCTCAGCCTTTAGCGTTGGTGATCACAGGTTCCTGCGGAAGGGGTGAGAGCCCTGTCTTTCCTGTGCTCTGGGCTACTCACAAAGGTCTTACCAGTAGGGCAACAGCAATGGATGTGGCTGGGAATGAATCTTGCCCCCTTTCTAGTTGGGAGAAGCTTTTTTTGCTCAGTGTCTATACAACAGGAGGTTTGCCTAGACTGTAGCCCAGTCTGTTGAGGGCTAAAGAGGAGTTAGGGGGAGAGGATTCCTGGGGATGTCTTCCAAGGCAGAAGGCTTTAACCTGATTCAGCTGGCCTTGCAGGGCGTTTGGATATGATCTCAGTTCCAATGTTTAATGTCATTCCCTTACTGTTTCTAGTGCTTTTTGCAAGTGTCGATACCGTGTGGCAGCTGCTGTTGGGCCCAATGCTAACTCTGCTCTCTCACGGTGAGGTGGCCCATAGTTGGCCCCAGCCTGAATGTCCGTGGTCTCCATTGCCTCCTGGTCTCACTGCTAAGGGAGAGGCATGGAAGCTGCTGCTGTACAGTAACTACCTAGCTTTGTCTTCTCTCTTTCAGGCTCCTGCAGGCGAGTCTGGGACGGGAAATTCCAGGCGTGAAACCCCCTATTCTCCTAGTAATCAGCAGGTGAGACTGCTCCCAGGACAGGCAATACGGGGAAAGGCAGGGAGGCACGCTTCCAGGGCAAAATGGCACCAGGGCAGAAGGGCGGAGGAAGCTGAGTATGATTTCCATCCTTGAGAGTGACACCTTTGAGGTGGAGGGGATCCATCACAGGAGGCAGCTAGAGAACTAGGGAAAGAACTCTTCCCTTTCGAAACGTCTCAGAGACCCAGGAGTATAATTAGCTAGTCATAAACTCAGTGGAAAGTTATTGCTCTGAGGGGTGACTTAATCTGCAGGGTAGGGAGCGGGGGAGTACTGTCATGGTCTAACCCTAGCCAGCAATTCAGCCCCACCCACTCACTCACGTCCCCCCCACCCAGTGGGCTGGGGGAGAGAATCGGAAAAAGGTAAAGCTCGTGGGTTGAGATAAGAACAGTTTAATAGAACAGAAAGGAAGAAACTAGCAATGACACTAATAACAACAATAAAGTGACAGTAGTAATAAAAGGATTGGAATACACGAAACAAGTGATGCGCAATGCGATTGCTCACCACTTGCCGACCGATGCCTGAGCAGCGCTTCTCCCCTGGCCACCTCCCCCAGTTTATATACTGGGCACAACGTCCCATGGTAGGGAATACCCCCTTTGGCCAGTTCGGGTCAGCTGCCCTGGCTGTGTCCCCTCCCGACTTTCTTGTGCCCCTCCAGCCTTCTTGCTGGCTGGGCCCGAGAAGCTGAAAAGTCCTTGACTCAGTCTAAACACGACTGAGCAACGACTGAAAACATCAGGGTGTTATCCACATTCTTCTCCTACTAAACCCAAAACACAGCGCTGTACCAGCTACTAGGAAGACACTTAAGTCTGTCCCAGCCAAAACCAGGACAAGTACCTAGAGCGACTACAAAATGGTAGTTATCTTTTTTGAGAATGGCCTCACCAATGCCTTATACACAGACTGTTTAATTCTGGCAGTTGGTATGTCAGAAGAAGTGGAGAAGTCAGGATCTGGAGAATCATCTCAGGTCTGTAAACCAGTGCTACTCAGTCTCTCAGAGAGGTCCCTAGTTCTTTTTGTGACGCTGCCGTCAGCTGTTTGGAAGAAAATTGAAGGATCCTGCAGCAGACAGTTAGAGGTTAGCCTACCCTTAGGGAATGATTTTCTAAAACTCTGGTTAGAGGCCAGCTTTTACTCTGAAATGGGAAGTTTCTCTATTTCTTGGTAACTTTTCTTTTTTTTAGGTTGGTGGGTTTTTTTAGTTTTTTGGTAAGCATTACCTAGTCTCACTAGTTGTTCTTCTCATATCAACTCTGATCTTTTCTTTTAAATCTTGCCAAGTCTTTGATTTCACTTTTCATCCTGTGGCAGTAGGTTTAACAAGTTAGTTGAGCCTTTTGAAGTTAAATACTCTTTAAGTGGGTTTTTTAAATTTTCCCTTCACAGTCATTACATGTTACTGTTTTTTATAGTAGGAGGCTGGAATGAACTGAAAATCGTACTTTGTACTCCATCCTTAGTCATCTTGTGTCTATTGCATTCCTTTCGCAGCGCAACTGCTGTCCAGCTGTTTGGTCCCACTAGCTCTGGCACTTACCTGATCTTTAGCTGAGTCATTTCAGTTCTCTAAGCTGGACAAAAACTGTCTGCTTTTTTGCTAGGGTAGTTCAGCTTAGGGAGATGAATTGCATCATCCTGCAGTGAGGTGACAGTTAACACCGACTCAGGAGAGGGGTCAGGACCGTGTGGCTGGGCGCAGCAAATAGGACAGTGGAGCTGTAGTGAGCAACAGGTCGGTCCATCTTCTATTGCCTCCTTGGCCTGTCCTGCATCTCCCTTAGTTCTTGGATCCTTTGAAATCAAGTTACCACCAGGGACACAATAAGATTAGAAGAAAATACCATTCATTATAGTCATACTATTTCAGTGCTTTCTGTTCCAGCTGCATATGTTTATGTGCTTTTCTGACAGCAATTGCATGCTGATTGGAGGTTTATTTTGGGCTGCTTGTCTGTAAGTTTTCCTTCTACCACAAGTGCAAAATTTCTTTGAGATTGGATTCTTTCTGTCTAGAACGAATGGGATGGGGATGATACTCCTCATTCTACAATAGGAAGAGATCTAGATATTAATTTGCTCTGTCTTTAAAGATCCTCAGCTCTCAGTTGAAAAAGAAGCCCAAATCCCAAAGGGTGGCCATGTAGCTGCTAATAGAATGATTTAGGATGGAAGGTCTGGTCTAAGGCCACACTCGGAGCAGGTCCAATTAGATCAGATTGCTCAAGGCCACGTCCAGTTAAGTTTTGAACACCTTTAGAGATGGGAAGTCTACATCTTTCTAGATGCCAGCTCCAATCTTTGACTACTCTCGTTGTGATTTTTTTTTCTGATTTTTTTTTTTTTTAAACTTGTATTTGGATGGAATGTCCCTTGTTGCAATTTGTCATAGGCAACTTTCGTAGTACCCCTGATGTTTTTGTTTATCAGTGTTTTGGCACTGGAGGCTCAGTGCCAATGTCCTTGCCACTAGCAACCCTCTGGCTGTAATGTCATCTGCTGTTCTAACTCGAGATGGGCTTGCTCAATGATAAATTGTTTGTCCTTACAGTCTAATGGTTTGTCATTATCCAGTTCCTGTGGCAACAGTGACTGCTTTGTCTTCTCATGGCAGTCACTGCTCTGACAGTGTAAACTTTCCAGGTGAAACTGTTCACTCTCTCCTCTGTGGGCTCTCAGAAGAATAAACAAGGTCTCACTAATGCATTCTATGGAGTTAAGAGCACCCCAAGAGCATTTTTGCAGATGCAGGCATGTGCCTTTCCAGTTTTAAGCTGGATGTCTCACATTCCCTGTTACGTAGCGCTTGCTGTAATCTGTTCTGTTGCTTCAGGTGTTTTGTATCATGAATTCTCTGCAGCTTGAGCAACATACTGAATAATCTATACAGCTTTTTTCTTGTTTTTCTCTTTTATCTCTCTGTTCAGAGTTGAGTATGCCATGAGCGATTCTATTAATTTCTTAAAGCATTTATAGCCAATTTCATGACTGTCCTTTATTTTAGCCTTTCAAGGTCTTCAGCAGGTTTATTCTGAGATCTAGTCTGTATGTCATTTTGGTAGCCTTTTTTACTTACTTGGTCTATGGCTGTTATGAATTAGTGTCTCTGGCAGCTGTTCTTAAAGATGCCTTGGTGTCGCAGTGCTGAGCTGTCAGTCTTGCTCGTGGCATTCTCAACCCCGCATTCTGTACATGAGCTTTCTGTCACGTTTACGTGATTTAATACTTTTTGGATCAGAGCCTTCTGCAGCAGTCTCCTGCATGTCAGGTAAGGCTGTATCTGGTAGGTTTAGTTCTCTCTGGACAATGAAGGTTGTACAAAATGGAACAGGTCCAACAGATAATACTGAAGGGCACAGGGCAGTCACTGGCCTTGTGGCTTGTATGTTTTCTGGGGATTCAGGAGACTTGACCTTCAGGTTGTTGCTCTGGAGTAGAAGTTCCCAGGAATTGCATCTCTAATTCTCTGCTGCCATCAATTTTTAATGTAAATTCTTTGGTTTTGACATCTTGTAGTCCAGCCAGAATTTATTGGCTTATTTCAGACCTCTCGGAGAATTACTGAGGGAAGTTGAATCCTTTGTCCTGAGGCTGGTGTCATGATGGTCTTGCCTGGCCTTGAGTTTTGCAAGCTCCTGGTGGGGGAGGAAGCAGGCGGGGGGAGGAAGGAGGTGTTTGTGGTGGGTTGGTGTGTGCGTGGCCAGGAGGGCAGAGGGGCTTTCTCCGTGGCAGGCAGCAAGGAGCTGCGTGGGGACATTGACGGCTCTGGGTAACTGCAGCCTCTGTGCTGGGAAAGGTGCTTGTCTCAGCCTCTCACGCAGAAAACCCGGTCTCTTCGTTTTCTCTCCCATTCTCTCCCCTGACGATCCTCCCTGGCATTGCCCCTCTCCAGACGCCTGCAGCCCCTCGGCCTGCTCACCTGTCAGGCAGGGAGACCCGCTTTGTAAGTGCCTGTTGGTGTGCAGTGTGTGCTGCTGCTCCGCGCTGCTCTCACCCGGCACCGCTGCTCTTCGCCCCTTCCTCCGGCTCCGCGTTCCCTGGCTCTTGGGCTTGGTGCGCACCGAGGGCTTGCTGCAGAGAGCAGCGCCCAGGGCGGCAGGCCGAGGCACGAGAGGCTGTTCCCTGCTAGCCTCTGCTGAGATGGCATCTGTGAACGCTCCCTGGCAGAGAAGCTGTGGTGCTGATGGCTTTGCTCAAGCTCAGTAGCAAGTGCAAGGGGCAGGGGATGTAAACAAGGGCCAGGACCAGCTGAGCTGGCGCGGAGAGCGGGAGGGTGGGGGTCAGTGCCCGGAGATGTGCAAAGAGAGTTGTGAGTGCCTCCTCACATAGCAGAGGAACTGGGAGAAGCTCTTGTGGGTGGGCTCCGGACCGCTCCCCCCATGAAGAAGAAGGTATGGCAGGGATTAGTTTGGGACTTGGGGGCTTTTCCCTGTACACGGCGGGCGGCGGGGCAGGGGAGGGGTTGCGGTTGGGCGTTTTGTATTTCCTTTTGTATGGAGCAGGGTAAACTAAAGGCTTCCTCTATGGACTCCAAATTTACACCTATACTGCTGTTTTCAGGCTTCCATTAACTTCATTACATCGCAGGATGACAGTAAATCGGTAAGTACATCTGCCTGAGACGTCATTGTGGTGTCCCTATGCATTCTCCAGCACATAGAGCTTGCCTCTTCCTTCTGTCTGTGCTCACTTCCATCCCTGCAAGTCTCACGGTTAGCTCTTGCTCGTCTTCTTCAGTCCTCCTCCTCAGTTTTGTACAAATGCACAAAGTTGTAAATATTGTCAATTTGAAAACTTGATGCAAGCTGTTTTGGAGCTTTTATTCCTGTTTACCTTTGCAGCTTTCACTCATGTGGTTTTTGCTGGCTTACTCAATTCCTGCTTCTACTCTCCTTAGTATTAGTTGTTTTGTTCACTTCCACACGGCATCCGACAGTGATGACATCTAGGTTAAATCTCACTCTTGTCTCTGCTCTTACATCTGCATTTCGAATTGGAGCCCTAGCTGGGTCTCAGTTTATTTGCGTCCCCAGCTTTTGCCAAGGTCCATTCCTGGCTGATGTTTCCCTACTGCATCTTCCATTCATGATGCTTACATCCTCCAAGCTTTGACATTCTCATGCCATACCCCTCTGACCCTTGCAGCTGCTACCTGCATGGCAGATCTTCCTTGTGTCCTGGCCTTCTCTGTAACCCTTTGGTCCTGTCGTGACCCTGACTTGTCTGAATCTCTTTGACTGTCCAAAATACTTGCACCAGAGGCATTGTTTGGTGTTTGCTTCAGTAGCTCTCCCTCCCAGTCTGGTAGCTGGAGTCCGCAGCACAGCTGAGGAAATGAGCTCAGGTGCATGGATTTGTCTTACTCACTTGCATGGCAGAGACATCTTGCTGCCCTAACTGCTCATCTCTCTTCTCTCTCTCTCTCTCTCTCTCTCCCCCCCCCACCCTGCCCTTTCCTCTGCCTCTCCCCCTGTTGCGTGGTATTGCCACAAGCAGACCAAGCCAGGCGTCATTCAGCCTCTTTCCCGAGTGCGACAAAATGCTGCCTCACATAATTCGGAGGACGGGGACAGCCCCAATCCCTTCCAGCAACCTGAGCTGTGCTTCAATATCCAGAACTCTGTAAGTGGCCTGCAGTTCCTTCTTGCTAAGCTGTGTCTATCTTCCCTAGGTTGCTATAGTGCCACTTTTTCTGCTGGGTAGGCTGAACACACCCTCCCAGTGGTGATTTTGTAGTTTAAAGATTGCGTGCCTTAGCTAAGGCTAGTCTCATTTATGCATCAGTCTGGATGCCCTGGGTCGGAACCCATACTCTTCACAAGTGGAGTCATGGTCAGTGCATCTCATTCATTTTTCTAACACAGATGAGCCTCACCAGCCTGCCTTGTGTCTTCACTTACCCATTCAAGAAGTTAGCGTTGTTGAAACTGTATTGTGGCTGAAATCCCTAGAGCAGTTACAGTTTTAGATCCTTATTTATGAGGTGTCGCATTCTGTTGAGGCATAAATCTTTCAGAACCTGTGTCTATCAATGTCTTGCATCTTGGAGCAAGACCCGATACCATCTTACTGATAATAAGTTTTATGATTTGCAAAATGATTGTTTTTGAAAGATTCATATTCCCTGGGCTGTGTATGTTCATGAGAGAGAAAAATTCAAGTATTTTGGTCTTTGTCACAACAGAAGACTTGTATACCTGCAATATAGCCCTTCTCTTTTTGTTGAAACTTCCATGACATGATATGAAATTAGAGACCTGATTTGCAGACAAACAGCTGTATATAATCCACGTCATGTAACTGGCCAAGATTCACATATTTTACAGTCTCTTCTGATCTTGATGTGCTGTTCTTTAGCCTGTGTAGAAGGAAATATCATCAAACAACATAATTTATCCTCGGTCCAGGACAAAATAGAACCACAAACACCTGAATCTGAGTTCGTGCAGCTATAGGGATTGAAGGAATGAAGCAACTAAAGGGGATTTGCTTTCTAGTAGAAAGGAAGGTGGTGCTGTCTTTTCTGCCCTACTCCCATTCATTTCTGTGATGCTTTGAGCAGGTCATCCCAACTCTCCTTCCTCCCTGAATGTGACAGGAGGGGTCACGGGGAAGATAGGCAAGGAAAAGACCAGCAAAGACAAGTGACAAGCAGTAGGAGGGTCCTCTTGGACCTTATCAGATGCTTCTGAGTAAGTGGAATTCTGTGAAGGGAAAATTTGAGATCAAAGGCAGGTCTTCTCCACGTTATAGATCCCTGAGTGGGTTGCCACTTTGGTTTAGGAGACCGTGACCATTAGCCTTGAAGTACATAGGAGTACACACTGGGCATTTTATAAACAGAAGTACAATAGCCACTGGAAGAAAACAAATGAGACTAATAGATTCCTTGCCAGGAAGCAGGCCCCTTTAGTCAGAAATGCCAGAGAAGGCCAGGGCTTATCTTTAATTTTCTAATAAGCTAAATGTGGTTTGTTCAGCCCTAAGTAGGGGTCAGTCAACTGTATAGCTGTCCTATTCCAGCCCCAAAAGCCCACTGATTCAAGTAAGCATGTGCTAGTTGAAGTGGGTGGAAATCCTCAAGGACTGTGACAGCAATATGGCCCCTTGGCCAAGAAATCAGTCACAAATTCTGGGTCAAGTCAGTGAGGATCTATATCACCAGAAACAGCATTCCTCCGCCATCCAAGAACTAAACTGGGGCTGTAATACGCGTGCTGCTGTATATAGCGTGTTTACAATATGCTGCTCATGTTTCTGCCCAGGGCTGCAGGAGCTGTCCCTTACATATTCCACTCTTCAGGCTTTGCACGCTAAGTTGTGCTGTGTTTCCCCCGTGTTCAGTTTTTGTAACATCTGTGGTTATCTTTACCTTCTGTTTTTGTCCCTGTAGCAAAAGCCACCTTCACCGCCCTCTCCTGATGAGATCCCCATCAATGTCAAGCAAGCATACAAGACCTTTGCAGCAGTGCCCTTGTCACACCCTCTGCTTGAGACACAGGTAACTAGTTGTGGCTGGGAGGGATGTTACAGGAACAGTGGTACCACCAGAAGACTGAGTATTGTAGGTGAGCAAGGGAAGTGTGAGAATAGGAAGGAGGTGGTGATTTGTTTCCCCCAGAGAAAGCTGTTGTGAAGGAGGGACATGTTGAGGTCGCCTTGGAAGTTGGAGTCTATTCATGTTGCGGACGGTCACCTTGCAGACTCCTGTCCATAAACGTACCAAGTCCTGAAAGCTCATTGAATTTCATGTGGCTGTTATTCTCCCTGGACATTAGGATGCTGTTGTATAACTGTGCTGTTCTGATATAAAGAAATTCCCTGAACTTCCAGAGTCCAGGGCCAGGCAAACCTGTTCTGAGGAATTTTTTATTAGACTTTGATCTTTAACTTAATTGGAACTATTCCTTCTCCCCTCCATGTATTTGAATCATGGAACCATTTAGGCTAGATGAGGCCTCTGGAGGTCATCTGCCTCGGTCCTCCATGCAAAACAGGGCGACCTTTGAAGTTGTATGAGGTTGCTCAGGCCCAGTCCACTTGAGTTCTGAATTTCCAGAAATGGAGATTTTGAGGTTGCCATGGGCAGTCTCTTCCAGTGTATGACCATCTCTGCAGTGAAGAGGTTTTTTCTATACGTTTTATCAGAATTTCTTTCACTGCAGCTCATGTTTGTCGCCTCTCGTCCTTTTGCTGTGCACCTCTGGGAAGTCTGACCCTCTGCTCTGTAGCCCCTGTCCAGGAAGCTGAGTACAGGAATTAGATCCCCTCTCCTGAGCCTCCTCTTTTCCAGGCTGAACAAGCACAGCCTTCTGCGCCTCTTTTCAAATGTCATGTCCTGCAGCCCCCTAAATCATTTTGATGGTCTTCCACTTGACATGCTGCAGTTTGTTAGTGGCATTGTTGTACTGGGGAGCCCCAAACTGGGCACACTGTCCTTGTGAGTGCTGAATAGAGAGGAAGGATTGCTCCCCTGGACCTGCTGGCTGCACTCCAGCAGCCCAGCCTGTGGCCAGCCCTTACTCTGCAAAGGCATTGCCCTGACCGATGTTCAGCGTGCTGTTGAGGCATCACCCATGCTGTCTTCCTTGCCTGTCCTTCCTTGAAGAGCTTGTATCCATGCATGGCAGCAATCCAGTTATGCGAGATCTCTGGAGCTGTCTGTTTATAGACAATCATGCTGTGATTTCATTTGCTAAACTAAAGAAGCAAGACACTGTCCCCTTTGACACGTCCTGTTTGGAAAGACACACTGTTCTCTTAATCATCTTACTGCTTTCCTTTTCACCTGTTCCTATCTGAATTCTTGCTGGCACATCTTTGATGCAAATGAGAGACCCTGTTTCACAGATTTCTTTCTACTGTGGTATTTTCTTTCCTTCTTTCCTTCTTTCCTTCTTTCCTTCTTTCCTTCTTTCCTTCTTTCCTTCTTTCCTTCTTTCCTTCT
>JAVKLA010000027.1:54032102-54043180 GCA_034782735.1 Sagittarius serpentarius
TTTCCTTCTTTCCTTCTTTCCTTCTTTCCTTCTTTCCTTCTTTCCTTCTTTCCTTCTTTCCTTCTTTCCTTCTTTCTCTTAATTGACAATGTAGATCACACTCACCTTTTTCATAATCATGTTGTACTGGGAGCTATGGCTATTCTGCAGTGACTTGTGACGGCAACTTTGTGTTATATCTAAGCTAATCCTGTCCTTCCGCTGTCTGCCTTGTCCTGCGTTGGTGCTCATCTGGCCTTATATTGATCTGGTTTGGTAAATTAATATGGGTCACAGGTCTTTCTTTACTGTTTTTAGGGTTGATTTTTGGCTATTTTAGCTTTATAGACTGATCTACTTGGAGTTAGGTGACTGTCAGTAGAAGCTCAGGGAAGTTATTAGCTAAGTCCAGGATGAAAAAGAAGTGGAACTTGTTTCTGTTGGCATCTGCGACACACCAGATGACCTAAGTTCCTGAGTCAGATTGTATCTTGTACACAGATGATTTCTCCAGCTTCATAGTCTCTAGCTGATGTATCGTGGTTTAAGAAACAATTACTGATGCTGCAGTAGATCACTGTATTTTGCACTATTAAATTCTTTTCATCCTCCTCAAATCAACCTGTCATTCCAGGACGATACTCCAAACTATGTTGAATCTTGGCAGTACTTGTCCCCATTCAGTGGAGTGGGATGAATGAAATAATTTGCAGAGGTCTCGGACAGCTCTGCTTTTCTGTGAATCTGTGTTCTGGTCTTTGCCGTTCACAAATTGTATTCGCACCTTCCTGGTTTCTGAGTCAAATTTGGCAGTGAAATTGTTAAGCGAGGTTGGTCGCAAAACTGATCTTTGAAGTCTCAGACAAATCTCTGATTTGTTTCAAAAATTACTTATATTATCAAAGGAGGAGATTAGATTAATCTTCATTGCACCTGTTCCATTTTAATCTTTTCTATTTGCTATTGTTTTAATTATATTCATCCATGAATATTTGTCCTGTTGAAATTGAATAGACTGATAGCTCTGCTGCTCCAATTATTTTTGCCTGCTTCTTGACTTTTAGGAATATATTAGCTATTTTTTAGACATGAACTGCCACCCAATTAAACAAGTCAATTAAAAATCCATGCTTGTCAGACTTGAAGTTTCACAAGGCATTTCATTCAGAATTGTTGAACAGTGATTATCTTGTCCCTGCAGGTGAGTGTACTGAGCTTTTAAGTTTTCTTCTGTTAGCAGCAATAATTTCTATTTCCAGACATTTGCTTCTGAGCCAGAAACTGCTTTTCTCTTTTGTCTTTTTTTTCCTTCTTCCCTTCTCTGTTATTGTGCTTCTTACTTACACAAAATTTAAACTTTCTGTTGGTTTTTGGAGTGTGTTTGAATAGAGCTGAAGTTGAAGGTAGTCTACTTGCTCTTTTCTTGTGATTACTTTTCATTTGTATAATTAAACTTTCACCTTTTTAATAACTTTTTGGCAGTTCTCACTTTACCCGTACTGATTTCTGGTTCATAGATGGATTTTGTGGATCAATTTCTTTTTCTGCCCCCTGCAGTTCTACTCATCCAATATTCTGTTATTTATTCTGGTAAATGCAGATTTCTTCCTTTCGTGGCAGCGTTTCCACTTAGAAGTAAATTTTTGATAGTTGTGTCTTTGATTTAAAGAAAGTCTAAGCCTTCTCCATCTTAAGCTAAGCCCTCTGCTCCTGTTCTTCACCTGTTTCCCCATGTTTTTCAGTTACTGCCCTTTTAAAAGTTGTCACCATCTGTTTCTGTTTAGCCCTCAGTTTAACATAAATCCTTATTACTCACGATGGCTAAGCCTAAAGTGGCATTGTCTTGTGTTAATTCTGGGGCTGTTTTGTGAACCAGTCCGTCAGCTAATGTCCAGGACTGCTCCTGTTTATGTGGCATTGGTGACACTTGGCTGGAGGGCAGGAGTGGTGGTAGAAAACTTTCTTTTTAGAACGTGCCCATTTCTCTGTATTCTTAGGAATTGCCTGGTCAGACCAGCACAGAAAATGCCCAAACTGCCCCGGAGGTGAGTTCTGGTGGCTGGAGCTGGAAGTAGGATGGGGACTCGCAGAGGATGCAGGCTTTCGGGGCTGCGGATGTGGAGACAGGATCACAGCGTGGGCGTGCAGGGGAGGGCTGGGGAGGAGAAAAGGGGGAGGAGCACGTGGCTGGGGTGGGCAGGTGCAGGGCACGCGTCGGGGGCGATGTGGGGTGGGAGTTTGGCTCGGTCGATCGGTGGGCAGTACCGGTGTGGCTCTCACAGGTGGCCACGCACAGCCCCAGTGGACTGCACAGCCCTGAGCAGAGATCCTTCCGCGAGAGGCAGAAGTATTTCGAAATTGAGGTGAAGCAACAGCAGATGGATAAGCCTCCCAAGCGTGTCTCCTTGGTAGGAGAGGATGACCTGAAGAAAATGAAAGAGGAGGAAGGTATGTTGGAATCTGTGCAAGGAAATTTGTCCTGTTCAGTGAATCCTTTCTCCATGGGGGGCATGAGAGAGCACACACACCAGAAATCCAGCACTTCCAAAAGCCCATGGGTGGTTATTCATAAGGCCTGGTAATAGGTTGAAGTGAATGTTAAGGAGTTTTGTGGATGCTCTGCTGTTACTATGTGGACTGCTGGAAGTGCTGCGGTGTCAGGGTTTCCTGTAGTTGGTAAACACTTCAATAAAATTTTAAAAAGCTACTACAAATGATGATGTTTCTTTGTAAGCTGGCCAGGCTGATACGTAGGAACATGGGGTTGCCCATGGCATCCTTACATAGTGTCTGATGGCAGAGCTTTTATTGCTCAGTATGTTGCTCTGATTTTGCAAAGGGCTTGCAACAGGAAGGAGAATTACTGCTGTAGTTTTTGGTGTGATTTCCTCCTGCTTGAGGGTTGTTTTAAAAGGTGATGAGGAATGATGTTAAGTGGATAAAAGGGCTTCTACTGAAATCCTGTCCTGTTCCATAAGAAAATACAGCTGGAATTGGACTCCTAGGTTTGGGAGCTGTGACTCTGTTGCTTGCAAAGATTATCGTAGAATTTCTTTTGTAAATTGTTGGGTTTGGGGTTTTTGGGTTTTCGGGTTTTTTTTTTATTTTATAAATATCTAATATTCTCTTTCCCACCTTACTTCCTATATTCCTGTTCAGAGGCTGTTTTTTAATTTGTCCAGAGTGTTAGAAACCTTCTCATTTTCACTTAGTAGTTCAGGAACATGAGTATGTTTTAAGACAAGAGTAAGCTCATAAAAGATAGAAAGGAAGGTAAGAAAAAGAAATTGCAGCTTGTCATTTTGGGTTTCTTCAATGCAATGTGGCCAAAAGGTCCAACATAAGAAGTTATCTGGGTACGTCAGACTCTTACTGTTGGCTAAAAGAGAGTTGTAAGAAATGCAAAGATCAAGACATAAAGTATGGAAGGAGAAACTGTAGAGTAACAACAAGTTTCAGGCTTGCATTTCAGCTTGTTTTGAGATTTGCTAAGTGGGGTAGATGAGGAGAAACATCACCTCTAATCAGGATATCTCCGAGTACTAGGATTTAAAAAAACAAACAAAAAAAAATACCTTTGGGAAAGAGAGATTGCATAGTGAAGACTGTCCAGACAATAAATTAAGTTTTAGCTTACTCAGGATGAAACATGCCAATCAAATATCTCAAAGTGATAAGTTACATCCTCTGGATCTTTGTAATTCCAGGACTTACACAAAGATTTCTGCTGCTTTGGGCTCCCACTGCTAGCAAACTGCAGCATTAGAAATTCCAGCATATAAGCACACCTACTTGCACAAGTGTTCTGTTTGCATTCTTCTATTTAAAAAAAAATTAATAAAAGACACCAAGCAGCGTTATTTCTTTGCAGTTATAGTAGGCAGGTCGGAATAGAATAGAATATTTCAGCTGGAAGGAACCTACAACGATCATCTAGTCCAGCTGCCTCAGCAATTTAGGCCTGACCAAAAATTAAAGCATATTATTAAGGGCACTGTCCAAATGCCTCTTAAACACTGACAGGCTTGGGGCATTGACCTCCTGTCTAGGAAGTCTGTTCCAGTGTTTGACCACCCTCTCGGTAAAGAAATGCTTCCTGATGTGAAGCGCGAACCTCCCCTGATGCAACTTTGAGCCATTCCCAGGCGTCCTGTCCCTGGATCCCAGGGAGGAGAGCTCGGCACCGCCCTCTCCACTTCCCCTGTTCAGGAAGCTGCAGAGAGCCATGAGGTCGCCCCTCAGCCTCCTTCTCTCCAAACTAGACAAACCCGGAGTCCTCAGCCGCTCCTCACAGGACATGCCTTCCAGCCCCGTCACCGGCTTGGTTGCCCTCCTCTGGACGCACTCAAGGACCTTCACGCCCTTCCTAAACGGTGGGGCCCAGCACTGCGCGCAGTACTGCGGGTGACTGTGTGCTGGTCATGCTGGGTCTGATGCCCCCCAGGACGGGGTTTGCCCTCTTGGTGCCAGGGCACACTGCTGACACCTCTTGAGCCTGCTGCTGACCAGCACCCCCAGGTCCCTTTCTGCAGGGCTGCTCTCGAGCTGCGCCTCTCCTAAACTACACTTGTGCCTGGCGTTACTCTGTCCCAGGTGCAGAATCTGGCATTTGTGCTTGTTGAATGTCATGCCATCGACGATTGCCCGATCCCTCTGCAGGGCCTCATGTCTCTTGAGAGAGTCAACAGCACCTCCCAGCTTAGTATCATCAGCAGACTTGCTAAGGGTGCATTCAACTCCGCATCCAGATTGTTGATAAAAATATTGAACAGATCTGGCCCTAGCACTGAACCCTCAGGAGCCCCACTAGTGACTGGTCGCGTGCAGAATACCTGCCTGCAGAGAGTAGCCTGCTCTCTGACCCCTTTTGTCCCTGATCCCCTTGTGACCCGTATGTCTGCCTGCCTAATGGTTCCCCCGCTCCATGGCCGTGTGCGGAGGCCCATCACCAGCGCTCCAGGCTTTGGTCCCTCCGGGAGGCGAGTGGGAAGATCGGACTCAATGTGTGTATGCAGATTCCTAGGGCTGTCTGCTCTGGGAAAAGGGGCAGAAGAGTCTGCACACAACTTCCAGTTTGCAGATGAGTACACTCAGCATGATGAACTGTTGGACATCTGGTCTACAGAGTGTCCAGGAATGAAAGCTTAGTGAATAAGGAAGGAGGAACTGGGGGAATGGCGTAGAGTTTGTTACATCTGAAGCGTTAGTGGAGTGGAGGAGAAACAAAGGCATCCATGGAGAGGGTATGGACTTAAAACAGCACAGACTTGCAGAAATGATGAGCATAAGGACCTGCCCAGGGGTTGCATCCTTGTGGGGGTTTAGCAAGTGCTTTGTGGTGTAAGATGAGCCTGTCTTATTTTGGCAGCTCGAAAACTGCAGCAGAAACGTACCCTTCTGTTGGAGGAAGAGGCAGAAGAGGATGAGATGGTAAAACAGGTGTCTGAGATGAGCATGCAGTCCAGTGTCATCCTTGAAGGAGTTGAGTACAAGATTGAGAGACTAAATGGAAGGAGCATCCAGGCTCCAGCAACTCGGTAAGACAAGACCAGTAGCTCAGTACGACCCACGTGTCAGAAGTGTCCCAGTATCGGTAGTTTTCAGGGAAGAGGGCTGGGCAGTATTTCTTCATCAGCATAGAAATGGGCAGGTTTTTCCAGCTCTTTCTTTTTGGAAGAATAGCTGCTTCAGCTGTGCACTTGGGTATGTAGAGATGTTGATGTTGAGAGGTAGCTAATTCAAGATAAGCCCTGATGCTGAATCTAGGTTTGGGTCTTTTTAGGCTTCTGTTTCCTGGTTCTCCTGGACTTGTCCTCCAGGTTGCCTTGATGTTGTTTTTCTAATTCTTGGGCATAGAACTGGGGAATGAGAAAAGGCTTCTCATAAGACTTCAGATAAAAATAAGGTTGCACTAGAATAAATCTGAAGCTGTCCTTATCCGACTCTCCCTTCTGAGTCTTTGGTACAGACGTTCTTCTCTTCACAGACACTTTTACTGTCAATCTTACAGCAGCTGAAAACATTTATCCTGTCATTTTGAATCTCATTCCTCTCTGTTGTTTCTGTCCAGACTTTGTTGAGGAACTTCTCACATAATGAATGCACTGAGACCTTCCACCTCCTGTGCTGACAGGGCAACTCTAAGGAAGGACAGCAGCCAAACGCAAACCAGCTCCTTGGTTTGATGTGAAGGCCTGCTTATCCCTTCTGTTTTCTTACTGAAATGTAGGAGGTTAGAGAACAGTAAGGCTGGATCCATCAGATGACTTTCAGTTGGTTATTATTTATGCTTGAACAAAGGCGAGGCAATGGAATAGACTGAATTTCTGTTTCTTGAAATATTTTTTTTGTCATGCTAGAACAGAAACTGAAATTCAATCAAAATAAACTTCAGCAGTAAAAATAAGGGCTCAGAGCCATGATAAACTTTCTCACCACCAACTGAGCCACAGTAACTGTGTGCATGTTCTTAACCTGTGGAAAACAGGCTTGTGTGACCTCCTTTCATTACAGATCAAATGGAGTGGTATCCACATGTGCACAGCTTAAGAGGGCAGATGGTAACTACAGCTCAGCTGATCTGAAGTTGGCAGTAATTTGGTTATGAGCATAAAGCCTCAGTGTCTCAAGCAGTTGTGCACAGAGTGGCTACGTTGAGAATCACTGTTCTGAGATCACTCAGGATTTGTCCCTAGCCCGGATGTGCATTCGCTTACAACCCAGGAGGGTCATCTTTTGTTAACGTTCATGCATATCTGACATCAGCAAAGGAAAAAGCCGGAAGCGGCCAGGCTGCCCATCATGTAATGGCAGCTGGAAAGAGCCAGGCTAGAACTGTGCCAGAACTTGTCAGCAAACATGATGCATTACATCTGAAGAGTGTGTGTGTGTTAGTGTGTTAGTGGCTGGTTGACCTCCAAGTGAAGAAAATGAGTTCTGATGTTGGAGAGCGTGAACATTTATGAAATCAACAAGAAGTGCTTGCAGCAATGGAGAAGGAGCTGTTGAGCAAAATCGTTAGGGGTTGTGTCTTCAAACAGAACTCCTTGTTGCTTTCCGGGGCTTGGATCTGTTCCGAACCTTTCTTGGGTATGCCAGCCTGTGTTAGCTGACGTGCTTGTTCTGCTCTAGGCCCTCTGAGGTCAGTGAGAACAGCAGCTCACAGAGGAATTCACTGGAAGAGGGAATCAAGCCTGAACAGAGAACCAGCTCTATGTCTGGGTAAGTGGATCAGCAATGTCCTTTGCCTAGGAGCTGCCAGATGATGGAGCAGATGGCTCTTCCTTTTTGGCCGACATAAGGTGCAAAAGGAAGGATTTTGTGGAGAAAGGGAAACTGTGACTGGAACCAACTTCTTAAGAGAAACTCACCTCTGCTATGTGTCCTTCCATCTCCCAAGGTGATGTCCTTGGACGTGGTGCTGAACAGTTGATTGGGGGTGTCCGTCATCACCTTTTATCTTGAAAATAGGCGGGTAAGAGTTGCGGACCAGGCCAGCCTACCTCTCACTGTTTCTCTCTCTGCCCAGGTTGAGTCCATTATATCTTGGAGCAGGGGATCCAGTGGCACCTGTGCGGACAGCCAAAGCTGAACGGCGGCACCAGGAGCGATTGCGAATGCAGAGTCCTGAGCTTCTGAGTGGTCAAGAGAAGGAGCTTTCTCCAGCAGAACGTCGTGCTCTGGAGGCAGAGAAACGAGCAATGTGGAGGGCAGCACGGTGAGACAGAAGGACCTTCACTGTTCTCTTTAGTAGGCTAGTTCAGGAAAAGGGGACCTGCTGCATGTCTTTTGGATTACATGTTATTAAAAACAAGCCTTACCAAGTCAGATGTTAGGGGAGATTATTTAGTATCCGTTCAAACATTGCAAAGCATCTGCCGCTTGGCTGAGCTCATCTGCTTCTGACAGGTACATGGGTGAGATGCCTCTTATATTTCAACAGTGCTTGCACAATCATGAAGGCAGTGGAGTTATATAAAAAACATAAACACCTTTACATGATGGTGAATGTATTCCTTCCCTCTCTCGGCACACAGCTTCCCACCTCCTTTGTGGCACATGAAAAAGATGGTATTTATTGAGGCTGCAAGGTGACATACTCAAAATGAAAACTGGAAGGAGCGCTTCACAGATCTAGTGTTACTAGAGTGGAAAACTTGCAGAAGCCAAGAAATTAGCAAGACGAGGGCATTCTTACCCACACAAGCTATGAAAGAGTGATTAAAAATTGTTTTGGAAGAAAGAGAACAAGAGAACTTCCTAGCTCAGAACTTAAGACTTGAAGCCAGACCACGTGTTTACTGTGTCATGTAAGTCCTTTCAAAAATTAGCCAAGCTGCTCCTGTAGCTAGTTACAGTTTTCTTCCCATAATGTTCCTATAGGAGGCATTCAATGGACAATCTGAAACAGTCTCTTGTGGGGTTTGAATGAGAGCTTTTAGAGCAACAGGGCTGCTAGTGACTCATCCTTGCCAGCCTGCTAGATAAGATGCTGGAGGGATTACCATGAGCTGTGATACCACTTGGCAATTCCTGTATTTGTGCTTAGACATGGATGATAATGGTGCTGTCGTCTTCTGGGGAGGCTTTGAGGATGAAGAAATACGTAGCGGAATCCTCAATGAGAGCTGGCTAATGAGCTAGGGTTTTGAGGGTACAAAGCGTCCTGCTGTGACTTGATTACGTAACAGATCTGCTTATGGTTTATTTAGAGCTGGACTAATGTTCCTAGTACCAGGGCTTCTGTCCTTCAAGAAGAACTTTCTTGGTATGCTCCAGCTCTTTGCCTTGGATGAGTCCTTTGCCTGGTCTGTCTCAGCTGGAAATTTTTTTCTGAAGCGCTGCCTTAGTTTCACTGCACTGCTCTGTAATGTCGGAAAGTTGAACAGGTCACTGGAAAGCCTGTTTGTCATACGGAACCTTGATTTGGAAGAGTCTGATTTCTGTCATCTTCTAGCATGTCTGTTAGACCTTTGAAGCTGGCCCTGCTTTGAGCAGCTTTTGGATCAGATGACCTCCAGAGGTCCCTTCCAACCTGAATTACTCTGTGAGTCTCTACTTCGTAATCTCTCCTCCCCCGGCTCCCCCCTGGTGGGGACGCCTGCATACAGGCACAGTGATGAGTCAGGATGTCAGCAGAGTGTGCTCTGGCCGGGTTGTTTCCACCCTGTGCTATTGTTTCATGCTCCAGATACTGTGGGGTTCTGGCTGCTGCTCTGATCCACTGAATGTTGTGCTGTATTTGGCATCTCATGCCTGTTCTAGTTGATGCTGTTCCCATGGTTTCTGTGTCGTAACTTTTCAAGTGGCATCATTTGCAAACGGAAGTTCTGTATTTTCACACTAAGCCAGTAACAACCCTTTTACAAAAACAGAAGTGGAAGAGAATTTGTGAACAATGCCTGCCAAAACAGACACGTTGCCCTTGTGTTATAGGGCTAGAATCTGCGTGGGTGTTGTGGAGCGAAACGTGTGCTTACAAACCATCGCTCAGAAGAGACTGGCTGGGATGACCAGATCCAAATTCTTGCTCTGGCCTGTACTTCCTTATGACATTGGATAGATGACCGAGTCCCTCTGTGCTGCAGATGCGTGGAGAGGGGACTGTAATAACACTTCTCCGTCGCACAGGAAGGCTGTGAGCATGGACTACATTAAAACCTGACTGCCAGTATGATGCTGTGGAAGCACCACAGTGTCGTCAGGAGTAGACATCTTGCCGCTCAGTCTTTGCACCTGAAAAAACCAAAAAGCTCCACTGTTGTATTTGATGCAACAAAACAGAAGTTGTCTGACGGGCTTCTCCTTCTGAAGATCAACATCACTCTCCTTGGAGAGGCGGTAGACACTGATCTGTCATCCCTTCCCAATTAGATATGCAGGATTTTCTGTCCCCCGTGCCTCCTCTTCCCATGCATATTTCTTCATACAATGGGGCAGGCTTTGCGACACAATGTCAGCTCTGATTCCTCCTAAACCTAAGCATTAACATATCCAAGGAATGCTGTAATAAAAGCTTTGTTTAAGATAGGTGTAGAAAGGAGAGAAGCATGACGTTGCCTGGGCAAACCTTTGAAAGCAAAGCCACTACAAGGACATTCCTCATGTCACAGAATGTACCACTTGCCTCAGGACTCTGTGTTCTTCTGTGAACTTGTTGCCAGCAGATAAAGAAATTTGAACAGGGCTGGGGGCAGGGGCAGGATTTTTTTAGGTGATCCTGTGGTTTGCTCCTGTAACATTACTGTACATCTGACAAAGCTTTTGGGTTAGCTAAGATTTTGTTGAAATTGCTTTGGGCGCGTTAAAAGTTCTGCATTACGCTGTAGAAGTGTTAGTGAGTGTTGAGTATAGTGGTTTTGTCCACTATGGGCAGGAGACAGATCCCTGCATTCCAAACCTTCAGGCTCTTCTCTTCTAAGCGTGTTTTGTTCATGGAAAACGAACTAGTGAAGGGAGAGCCTTTTAGAGGTAAGAATACATGACAAGGAGAGGCTACTTGCAGCTGTCTTGCTTTTCAGTTATCAGATCCAGTGTTACTAAGTTCTGCAGACCAGGTCCTCGGCTCCACTTTGCTTCCGACACCAAGGTGTAGCTTTTTATCCAGTTCTTAGAGAAGTGCCTGGCTGATTCCTTGGGTAGGGTAAGGCCTTGCTTATTTTGGCATTGGCACAAATCAGTCACCGTAATGTGCTCCGTTTTGTAAGACAAGGACGGACTGTTCCCTGCTACCACAGATCTCCCGTGATGATCTGGTCATCTTAGGATCTCTCTTCTGTAACTGCTAGAGCAGGCACAGTGACACGATGGCAGCCAGGGCTCAGGTCTTATTTCCAGAAGCCCCCAGGCAGCACTACCCGTGCTGTGTGTGAGGGAGGACTGTATTGCCCTGCACGTGGTGCTGCAGCCTCACTAACCTGTATTTTCTTTAAGTGCATGCCACTGATTTTATTACTTTCTTTCTAATCTTCTATCTTCTGCTTCTTTCCAGTTCTCTGGTCTGTGTGCTGTCACTCGTGACCCCATCAGTTTGCACCTTCTTGGGCTTTCCTTTTTCTCCCTGTGTCATCAGTGCTCTGCCAGGACATGTGACGCGTGCC
>JAVKLA010000027.1:54057524-54076671 GCA_034782735.1 Sagittarius serpentarius
CCCCCCCCGCCGCCCCCCCCCCCCCCCCCCCCCCCCCCCCCCCCCGCCCCCCCCCAAGGCGAGGTGTCAGCTCCAGAGAAGCTGTAATAGTGGGGAAAGAAAATGGGGACAAACAGATGAGATGATACATGTAGGATACAGTGGTTTAGTTACCACGTTCATCACTGACACCTATTTAAAAAACAAAATCCTGCTTAATGGCATACAGGAGAGGGAGGTAAATGCAGGAATTCAGGAGGAAAAAAAAAGCTACAACGTGTCGTTCAGTGTTAGAGCCTTTAAGAGAAGTACTGATGCTAACTGCAGAGGGACTCTAATTGCGTCCATACAAGGGGCTGTGGAGGCACAAAACCGGGGTGCAGCGGTGGGTGTGTGCCCTGCCCAGCTGATGTAGTATGAAACACGCTGGTACCAGCAAGGTCTTAAGCCTCTTGGCTTTCAAAAAAACAACACTATTTTGCTTACATGATTTAAGTTTTTTAAAACACACTTTACACGGTAAAAAACTAACACATATTCTGTAGCCCAAACAAGTTTTCCTCAGTCGGATCAATGGATGGCCACCAAGAGGTGCCAGCACAGAGAAAACAAAAGCAGCCTCAGTGGGAAGAGGGCAGAATTCCTTTTTCTAGAGACAGTGTCATGCTAGACCTTGGCCTCATTCTCCATCCTTTGCAACTGCTGACTTGCAGGTACAGATGGAAAAGGGACCTTGGCATGTCCCGTGGAACCACAGGAAGAGTCTTGTCTTAGTTCAGCTTGGAGGGTTCAGGAGTCTAAAGTGTAGACTTACACAGACTCAAACAATCGTATTTCACAGGTCTTCTCCTATAAAACGGAATTTAAAAAAAATCTCATTTCAATATGTCTTCTTTCTCCTCACTTAGACTGTGGTTTTCTTGGGCAGGTTTACTACTTTGTGCATATACATCAGCTAACACAGCTGAGCCATGATTAGGACATACGCAACGGTTACCACTTTAGACAAAAGTAAACATCATCAGTGTCCTTGTAAGAATTGAAGCAGGTCATTAGCATAATTCTTCTCGGGCAAAAGCACACAGTAACATACACATCTCATAAAAATGCCGAGCCTGAAAGCCTCCCATAACATGCCTATCCATTGCATATACCCTGGGGGGGGGACACCGGACGGGAAATCCACACCCATTTATCTGCCATTGGGATTTCCCCAAAGGGTCCATGTTACAGGCCCCATTTCCAGTTAGCTGTGAGGGAAGATGTCTTAATAGCAAGTATATTCAGAAGACTTCCAGAACTAGAAAATCTGTCCAGCTGTTCCACTTCTTCTTGACAAGCCTGTTGATGAGAAGCAAGGGAGTAGGGCCTAATTCCAAATGCTCTACTAGAGGAAGGTCCAGAAAAGGTGTTCATGCAAGAGCTCCAAGTATCTACAGAGCTAGCACGCAATTGCCTCTGGTAAGATGTTGCTATTGGAGTAAAGACTGAGAAGGACACCAAAAAGTCTTTTTCAGAACTTTATAGCTTCCCTTGGTTTTGAGGTGTGCTGGAAGGATGCTCTCATGTCTTCATTAACTTAGAAAATATATTTAGGGTGGAGATTTTACTATAAATAGGAACAAAAAAAGCCACTTCAGTTTTATAGGGACAATGCAAAGATCTTCAAGGCTGCACAAATACAGAACAGAGTACAACTAGGTAGGTAGAAGGTTTGCAAGAAATAATCTTGCAGCTAAATGCATTGTGGAGCAACAGTGAATTGAAGACATGCTACTGGGAGCGTGGAGGGAAAGTTAATGTCATGTTGGGACACAGCTCTAGGTGCAACTTGCAAGACATGAAGTAACACCTGCTCTACATAACACTGATTTTTGTAGGTTGTAGTTTTACTGGAGATTACCACATAGCTGACCACCATATCTGGTTAAAAGCAAATGGAAAGGAGCAAATTATATTGAAGTATGGAGGACAGCAATGGGAAAGAACTACACCAAGCTAAATAAAAAACACAGTAATGCACATAAATTTAAAAGCAGCTTGTTAATGTGGCACAGGTAAGTAGACTTGGGATGCTCTATCTGGTTTGTGACACTATCTGGTTAAGGGCATGTTTCAGCATGAAAGACTAGGACAATAAGTAGGATAAGTAATAAGCACCCAGATACACAGAAGGAGGAGGAGGAGGAGGAGGAGATGATGATACTTGAGGAGCATTGTAGGATTATGTAGAACTTACTGTGGACTGCCTAGGGGAAGGAGATCCTGTCTTTAGGATCTTTCAGTACTTCATCTGCGATGTATGTCACTAAGGTCACCTCTAAACACGGAGTCGACTAAAAATACAAGTAGCAGCAGCAGAAGTGGTACTGAGTCAAAACTACAGATTCCTCTCGTCCAGCACGTTGTCTCCAGGTACGCAGCATTTCTGCTGTGCTACGGCTGGCACTGCCACCCCACCACTGTAGCTTGGCATGCCCATCTCGGGGCCCCAGGCAACGCCACTTTACATTCAAATAGTAAATGTTGCACAAAATGTTTGATGAAAGAGACAGATATTCAAGAACTCACAGAACTGAATGAAGAAGAGTCACAGGAAAATTAATTAGAGCAATTTTCTAAAGGGCAGTAAATATAAAAATAGAAGACTCAAAAGCATCAATAATGGAAACATGGACACAGGTACGTATGGGAGCAGTAGGAAGTTTGGTGAAGGAAGCTCGAAAACATACTCATTTTCCATTCAAATAGTTAGTTTGCAAACTTAATTTATGTGAATTTACAAACTTGCTTAAGAACACGTCTGCCAGTTGTAAAGGTGAACTACTGTGGTAACATTTTAATGAGAAGGGTGAAATGATCACGAATGGAAATACTCGGAAGGGTTTTCTCGCCTGTTTTGGAGGCATAATGGTAATCTTGCCACAGGACTTGAAAAGTGTACGTTAAAAAAATACGGCTCAGCCTGACCTCTGCTGACAGAAAGATGAACTGCCACGTACAGTTCAATGGATGGCATTCAGCAGAGGCTGTCAAGGAAAGCTACAGAGCTTTTGCCGCATTTAAAAATGGACTATCACCTACCTCGGCCAAGGCCGGCTCCGGCTGTCAAGAGTTAGTTTAGCATAGAAATATAGCTGGGACAGACTCACGGTTTAGTCCAAACATTTTCAGATGACAGGCTCATACTAGTTCAGAAAGGTTTTACACAACACATACAAAACTTTACTAGGAAAAAATTTCTTTAGGGGAGAATCTTCTTGTCATGAACACCTGAAAAAAGAACACCTGAAGAAAAGCATACATAAACAGAAAAAGAGAAAGGTAATGGTGAGTTGTTTAGAATAATTTATTTGATGCCTTAAAATGTATTAGAAAAAAACTACTGGATTAGCATCACACCAATCAAAACAAAAATAAAACCTGCTGAGAGAAGACATGGAAGAAATCAGAAAAAAATCTCTCTGTATACCCACGTAAAATGACAGCTAGTACCAGCTAGCATCATCAGGAGGCAGGCAATGAGTAACTGATATAAAGCAATACTGAAAATTTCCAGATCAGTAGTCTTTCCCCCCAAAAAAAGCTAAAGCTAAAAAAAATCAGGAGCAGGAAGCTCTCTCAGCCTTTCCTCATATGTGAGGTGCTCCAGTCCCTTCAGCATCTTTGTGGTCCTTCACTGCACTCTCCCCAGCATGTCCCGTCTTTCTCATACTGCGGGGCCCAGCACTGGAGACAGCACTCCCGGCGCGGCCTCACCAGTGCCGAGTGGAGGGGAAGGAGCCCTTCCCTCAAACTGCCAGCAACACTCCTCCTAACGCGGCCAAGGGGATCACTGGCCTTCTCTGCAGCAAGGGCACGTTGCTGCCTCGTGTTCGACTTGGTGTCCACCAGTAGCCCTAGGTCCTTTTCTGCAAAGCTGCTTTCCAGCTGGTTGTTCTCCAGCACGTGCTGGTGCATGAGGTTATTCCTTCCCAGGCGCAGGACTTTGCCCCGGGCTGAACCCCACGAAGTTCCTGTTGGCCCATTTCTCCCGCCTGTTGAGGGCCCTCTGGACGGCAGCATGACACTCAGGTGTACTAACTAGCCACACCTCCCAGTTTGGAGTTGTCTTCAAGCTTGCGGAGCGTTAATGCAGACGCTGAACAGGACTGGGCCCAGTATTGACCCCTGGGGTGCACCACTAGTTCCTGACCTCCAACTGGACTTCATTCCACTGACCACCACCCTCTGGGCCTGGCCGTTCAGCCAGTTTTCAATCCACCTCACTCTGTGTTCATCCAGCCTATGGTTCATCAGCTTTGCTACGAGGAGCTTACAAGAGACGGTGTCAAAGGCCTTACAGAAGTCCAGGCAGACAATAAAATACAAATGCCCTAAGACAGGTAACTAAGTCATTGTATTTATTAAAGCAACTGGCTAAAGAAAAGCGAAAATGGAGGGCAAGTGTGCTAGGCTGTATTAATAGAAGTAACAGAAGTCCACAAATGATTCAGCTGAATATTACGCTGCCAAAAATTGCGCTCCGATTCACTGACTGTAAATTGCTCTAGACGGTAGTAGGAGACACCCATCTCCCATGGTGATACCTGAATTTGTCTGTCTTAAGCTGAAACCATTTATACATCTTACAGCCTCAATGAAAAAAGGTACATAAATTGAAAAAGGAAGGCAGAGGGGTAGTACATTACCCAAAGTCAGTGGATGCTGTAACAGCAACGAATACTACCAGTCACTGACTCAGGCACAGGGACAATCCCAGTGCTTCTGTCAGAAGAAATTTCTTAAGCTTTATTAACAAAGTGGTCTCTCACTATCACCACCATCAGTGGTAATCTAAATAGGTTAGATATACAAGCTCCTTTCATATTGTAGCCAAGTCTTTCCCGTTGCGGTTTCTTAGAGCAATGCTGTAGTACAGCAGCAGATCTACACTTTATTTTTAAAAAAAACTTGGTAACAAATCCCCTCCATAGCACACACACTAGAGCAACAGTTCTGGACCTTGGAAGACTCTCAGCTGCTTTATCCCCTTAGTTTTCGCTTTATGAGCAATTCTTGCACTTCATGATACCCAGCTGAGAGAGACTTACTCGTTGGTATAGCAAAAGTGATTTTCAGAGCCCCTGCAAGGAGGCCAGCACAAACAAGTGTGGTCTGGCACAACTTTGCATTCTTTTTTCATATAAACCCTTTTTCCACTCTCTGAGAGTTCAGGCAGAAGCAGGCAAACATGTCTCTGGCCATTTCCCAGAGAAGAAACAACATTTACGAGAGTCAAAGTTATTTAATTTGGCTTGTTTTGAACGAAAAAAAAAAAAAACCAAACCCAACAACCAACCACAAACAAGAGTTTTAGACAGTCTTCAGTGCTTCAGTGGATACTGATATTCCCAGGGCACAAGCAAGGTAACCAATAGCCTTTCCTACATAGATGCTTGTCTATATCGGCTTCTTCATCTAAGCAACCCCCAAGTATTATGAGTTCATCCACATCATAACCATGGGAAAGTAACAACATCTCATTAATTTTGCAGAAACTGAAATAAATGATGGGGTAATCGTTATCCGGCCAAAGCAGTCTGAGAACTACAGAACCTTCTTTTGGGAGAAACGGGACAGGAGTGGATGATAATATTCCCCTTTCCCTGCTCCTTCTAACACCTCTCAGAAGGAGACTGTACAAGAGAGTGTTCAGAGAGACAAGGGTTAGGAAATTGCAGCAGGGTCTCATAAAGAAATGAGAAAAGACAAAAAAACAGAGGTAAAAGTAATACTTTAAGGAACATTAATTTCATTCTTTCAGTCACGTTTCTTCTAGCACTTTGTTTAATTTTGTTTTAAACATGCCTCAACAAATGATCAAATGAAATGTCACGTTTTCTAGCAAAGCCTCCAAGCCTTTGTCTGGGTTAGCTCCACTCTGATTTAGCAAATTTTTCTTTTCAACTTCCCAGTGATGCTAAATCAGAAACCACAGCAATAAACAAAGAGAAACAGGATAGAAAGAGGAGGGGGCAGGGAGAACAGGAGATTTGCAACTCAACTTTGTGGAAAAAGCAGTTTCCTCTCTCTGCTACACCTACACAGCCAAATAGGCATTAAATTTTGAATATACACAACAAGAATCTCAAGGACAAAGGTCCGAGTTCATCCATCCTAATTTAGGGTGGGAAGCTACAAGTATAGTAAGTATTTCAAAACTCCTTAAATGTTTCAAGTTACCCTTTCTATTAATTTGTCTAATAAATGGTAAGACCTCTACCTACAAGCCTAGATTACTTCTAATATGCAAATTCTAGTTATTATAAATCAAATTACGCAATATAAATTAAATGAAAGAATAAATTTTAAAAAATCTATAAATAAGCCTCTAAGGAAATTAGTTAGGCACTTTGTCTCTGAGTTCTTCCATCCAGCTGACTTGAAAATCAAAAAGCTCTTCTCCAAAACAGAAATGCTAAAACTACCACAAATCTGTACCCCAATCAACAAGAAAACTGTACAAAATTAATCTGGAAATGTAACTGTATGAGTATTTCTCAGGAAAGCTATTGGGAAATAGCAGAATTTACAAGAAATCAAACTGCTCAAAGCAAGCTATGCAGATCAAAGGTCAAAAAGAGCAAACACAAAGTAAAAACTCCCCCCAAAATCAAACTTACTATACATCATTGCAAAGTGTAATTCAAGAAATAAACTCTTTGCCTCAGCTTTTCAAAAGAGGGGGAGGAAAGAAAAGACAGCTAATGGGAATGAGTAATAGGAAATGGAATTACCTTGCTGGAGGCATAGAAAAATTCAAGAATCCTGTTATCCCCAAGAAGATTCTGCATAATTTTACCCCAGAATTTGGAAGGGATGGCACACTAAAACACAAATCCAAATATAAAAAATATTTTAAGAACTCTTTCCAGTGTAGTGTTACAGTGCAAGTTACTTAAAAATGCTTGCTCACTCCTAGTCCTCTTCCGAATAGCGTGTTTTTTCCTGTTACAGTTCTGGAATTTCATCATCGTACCTCTTGAGTGGCACAATAATCCCTTGACGCTTGTTTAAGCCACGTGGTCCCATTCCCCCACTCTGGAGAACGCCTCTCTTCCCCCAAGAGTTTCCTGCTTTTCCTTCAAGCAGCCCAATAAATTCCTTCCTCCCCTTCATCATGTGGTTGTCACCCCTCGGTATCTTGCTGCACTGTGCCACTCAATACCAGTCCTATCAGTTCCAACAAAGAAAGCGGCACTAGGCTGAGAGCCAAGCAGCCTGGCTTATGTTACCAGTTTTCACCATATTCCTTTGTGATTATCTCACAATCTCCTTATCCAACAATTCTATCGTCTGAAGCACTCACTGCAATCTTTAATTACCGCACAACGCTGATCTCATTTTAGTCTTTTATTTCATCTTAAGTTCAGTTAAAGTGAAGGAAAAGAAAGTTCAGAAATTGAGATGAGAGAGACAGGCTCATCCCCTGCCTTTCCTCCTCTAACTGGATGACACCCAATGCTTCATTTGCCAGTTGAACAACCAGTTTTTCTTTTGACTGTTACTGCTTTCAGGAAGGATGCTAAACAAGGCCATCTGACCTGGTTTATATAAAGAAAACAACTATGGTGCAGAAAACTGGATGATGGAGCAGTACCAAGTAGGAACAGAGTTGCTAAAAATGCCATACTAGCTCCTATATCTATTTTTCCTTCATTTAAATTTGTAATATCCCTTTTTATTCTCCATCACATGCTGAATTTTCTGTGCTAGAAAAAAATTAAATAGAGCTTCTGTTCAAAATACAATGCATCTTTTAGAAGTTTTCCTAACAATTTAGCAGCCTACTGACACAACCAGAAATGTCACAGTTTTCAAAGACGTGACTGTCTCCAAACTGAAACAATATAAAAGCCTAGAATTCTAGTAGTATTTGAGGGTTTCTGTTCTGCCCCTCAGACTACAGTCCAAGTCATATTTGTGTTCCCACAGAATCCGGTCAACATCTGTGAAACGGTGAAAACGTAGTCTCGCAGTCTGTATTTTACTTTCCCTTGTTAACTGTACTTGGAACCAAAGGACCCACAAGCTTTTGCGTTCTCCAGATATTACACCACCAGCTGCCTCAGCGGAGAACAAGACCCATGTGGTGTCAATGGAAGAGAATTAGGTGCAACACATTCACAGAACCTGAGGGGGAAAGCCATCCTCTAGCCTAGAGAGGACAGTAAAAAGCTGCCAAGGTCCCCGCTCTAAGAAAAACCCCTTTCAGGTGCCAAATCTAGTGATCAGTTTAAGAGTGAGCATTTTAGTAAAATGTATTACCCAAGCCTCTGAGGACATGGCTTCCCTACACCACTTCAGAGGTGCATGTTCATATATGGCCTGTCTTTGAGGTATGGAAATGCAATAGCAAACCAACCCAAGGCAATATCTATCTCAGTGTGCATCAGGGAAAAAATGGTCTGAAAGACTTTCAACAGTTTAAGTAACTTAAATAAATCAGGTAAGAATTCACAGCTTTAATTTAGCTGGTACACCACCTGAGCAGAGAGGCAAAGCCTAAAACAAACCAACAACAAACCACCCCTTCCCACCGTAAGTGGGACCCTGAGCATAGAGCCAGAAAGAAAGATGAGGGGGGCAAGAGGTCACAGTACAGACTTCTGAGTCACATGAAAACGGCCAGCATACACATTTAATCACATTCATGCATTTTTAAGAAGTTGCAACATATTTGCATTCTTAGCATTGTCTTATCGTATCAACTGAACATGGAATCACAGAATCATAGGATGGCTTGGGTTGGAAGGGACCGTCAAAGGCCATCTAGTCCAACCCCCCCTGCGGTGAGCAGGGACGCCTTCAACTCGATCAGGTTGCTCAGAGCCCCGTCCAGCCTGGCCTGGAACGTTTCATCATTTTATTTTCTCCAAGCAGCCCTCAGCTCAGAAGGTAAGGGCACCTGCTCTGTTATTCTGGCAGTACGGTGTTCCCACATTCCCCTCCCAAAGGAATGCAGCCTAACACGACACTAAAACAGAGCCTGCAGTTTTACACCAGCCACACAGCTAACCATCTCCAGTGGTTTGGGGTTTGCTTCCTCTTGTTCATAGGACTTTAAGAATGAAAGAGAGTCACGTGGAGTTCTTTTACTTCAGCCTTCTTGGAGATGGAGGAATAAAGTAAGGGCCTATAACTCAGGAAGCATGTGTTCAAGTTTCTGCCCCATCACAGATTTACTGGGCAAAACTTCAGACAAATCACTTCCATTAGCAAGTTTTCTGAGATCTGGAAAAATTCCCTTATTTTTTAGGAGATGTTCTGGGAGAATTCTGTTCTATTACAAAGTGCTCAGCTATGCTGCTAATACTGCCCTATTAAACTCACTGACAATCCTTTTGCCTATGGCATCATTGACAACTCCAGTTTGCCTTCACGAGAAAGCTGAAAAGTCTGTTTTGTATGTCTTACTAATGCACAAATTAATGTCCTCAAGTACTTTCTCTGCAATTACCTCACTGAATAGCACAAAAGGATTCAGTACTTCCACAACGCTTAGTACACCTTAGTTCTCTTTTCCCTATTAAGCACAAATTACTAATTCTTTTTAGCTTCCACTGTTACTTGTCAGCACCAATACCCTTCTGACCTTTGTTCCACTGAATTTTAAGACTCTTTTTCCAAATATTTTTCATTGTTCCTGATGATAACCAGCACTGGCATTCATTGAAAAACATCCTCTACCAACACATCTTCCAGCTATCCCACCTCAGCACCATCTATTCTAGTGATTTTTCAGCTGAGTGAGTTGGGGGTTTTTTTCCAGATTTTTTTTTTCAAGATTAAAGCTAGTTTTCAGCTTTATAAGTAGCAGCTTGTCTGATGCTTTCCTGACATTCATTTTCCTGAAAGTAAATACAGGTCGACAGCTTTATTATTGGTTGTAGAATGACAACATACTCTTTTCTTTGTAAGCCACATGTAACACCTGCCTTAAAGACCTCACGGTCGAATGGCGCAGCTCTGCAAGTGTGTGTAGTCACAGCGAGGACAACAACTGTATTCATGTACGCTGCTCAATAAGGCCTTAAATGAGCAGTTCAAGCAAGAGTACATCATCCAGAGCTAAGACGGAGAACAAAAATTAGAGACCAATTTAAAGGAACATCACAAAAAGGAAAGAAGCATAGGTAAAATGTCACAACTTTTTAATTCAGAACTTAAAATCAGGCACTAATCTGTATAGGGGCACACACTAAGGAATTGAACTTAAGAGCACAGGAGCAGGCAATTCCAAAGTGTTGGAATTCAAGCAAGTGGGGCAGAAGGCCAGCCTGGCTGAGCACGGATCTTCTTCTCGAGCTCAGGCAGAAAAGGAAAGTGTATGAACTTTGGAAGCAAAGACAGGCGACATGGGACGACTACTGAGATGCTGTTCGCTACTGCCAGGGAGAAAATCTGTGCAGCCAAAGCTCGACTAGAGTTCAAGCTGGCGAGTACTGTAAAGGACAACAGAAAGGTGTGGAGTAATTGTTAGAGGTGACTTATTGATATGTTCCCCTCTTAAGGGAAGGTAAACCTCCAGGGTGGAATGCGGTGGCTGTGCAAGGAATCTGTTTCATAATAATTTCCTAAGCAACATAACCTGCAACCTTAGACGTTAGCAACACCAGGGGAGCTTGGTATGCTGACTCTACAAAAAACAACACGGCGGGTGGAGCGGAGTGGAAGCACTGCAGCCAGACTCTGTGACATCACCGCAGGGATGGGAACTGGAACCGTAGGAACAAGAACGGAAGGTCCCTGCATTGAATCCACTGAAGCAAGGAGGTGAAACAATGGGGATCTGTCAACGCTATTGCCTTACTTCTGATTTATATCGTAAGTGCCCAGTTCTGGAGTAGTGACATGCAAAAGCACGTCCTCTGGGTGAACTTTGCTCATTATAATCTCATTATAATACCAAACCACACCTCCATCCCAAAGGCTACTCCCCTTCAAGGTATGACCACCCCTCACTGGGCATGCACTCTGAATTTTCTCTAGCATATACCTTTAAAAGTAAAGCGAGGAGATTTTATACCAATCATAATAAAGGTATGTATGACTAGAGTCACTCAACCTCCGCCTAAAAATAAGAAAACAGTATAAAAGGGCTTAAGAGAGGAGGAATGCTAGGGAAGATACCGTCATAGACAAGCCCGGAGGACATCGCTGACTTCTGGGATCAGTCGACAGGCTGAAACTCTCTTCCCCCCCGATAGGGACGCCTATTGGGTAAGATTTGAACACTCAGTTATACCGAGTGCTTCCCCAGGAAACTCAGAAAGCTCTAAGGTTTTTCCATAATTTAACGCATTTGTAGTTGACTGTATTATTCCTATTCTTGGTACTTGCACGTGCTTTGCAGACAGAGTATTTATCACCGGCAATCCAAAAGAATCTGTACTTCTGTTGCTTTAATAAACTGTACTGTTCATTAATCTAGCCATGATACTCCATTGAACGTGACCAAACTCTTTAAGTCTGGCTGTGCTAGTTCATTGAACGCGACTAGATTGAAAGTACATTGTGCTATTTGTGCCTCTGTGATCGTGGTAGTTCAGTATGTTGAACGAGACCAGACTTACAGCACCGAATTGGGCATTGCTCAGAATCTGAGCCTAGCTGCCCCCAGCCCCTCTGACATCTGAGGACAAGCTGGAAAGCAAGGGGGTTTATTTTCTTCCAAACTTCTTTACCCTTTAACGCAACAAAAGCCTTTTTAAAAATATGTTAACAGCAAAAGGAGGATCAGAGCTAACATTGGTCTGTTAACTTGATGAGGTCAGTCACCTCACGAATAGGGACGTAGACAAAGCAGAGACGTTCAGTGCCTTCTTCGCCTCCGTCTTCAAGGCTGAGGATGGGCCCTGAGAACCCCCTGGAGCCCCGTGTTGGAAGACCGTGACTGGAGGAATGATAAGCTCCCAGCCGACCCTGAACTTGTTTGCGACTTGCTGCTCCAGCTGGATGTGCATGTCTGTGGGGCCCGATGGGATTCATCCCAGGGTACTGAAAGAGCTGGCTGATGGTATCGCAGGACCTCCCTCCATTATTTTTCAACAGCCTTGGGAGTCTGGAGAGAAAATTGTCCCAATTTTCAAGAAGGGTAAGAAGGAAGACCCTGGTAATTACAAGCCTGTCAGTCTCACTTCAGTGCCTGGTAAAATTATGGAGAAGGTTATTCTGGGAGTTACTGAAAAACACTTGAGAGACAGCGCAGTTATTGGTCAGAGCCAGCATGGGTTCATGAGGCGGAAGTCCTGCTTAACTAACTTAATTTCCTTTTATGACAAGGTCACCTGTTTAGTTGACCAAGGGAAGCCAGTAGATGTGGTGGTTTGGGATTTTAGCAAAGCTTTTGATACTCTCACAGTATCCTTCTGGACGGAATGTCCAGCACACAGCTAGACAAGTTCATAATATGTTGGGTGAGCAATTGGATGATGGGTTGAGCTCAAAGAGGTATATATATTAAATGGGGTTACATCAGGCTGGAGGCCAGTCACCAGTGGGGTTACCCAGGGCACAGTTTTAGAGCCTGTGCTCTTTAATGTTTTTATAAATGATCTGGATGCAGGAGTTGAATGTACATTAAGTAATTTTGCTGGTGATACTAAACTAGGAGGAGCTGTGGACTCCCTTGAACAGAAAGGCCTTACAGAGAGATGTGGATAGACTAGAGAGCCGGGCAATCACCAGCAATATGAAATTTAAACAAGAGCATGTGCCATATTCTGTAATTGGTTCAGGGTAATCCTGGTTATACGTACAAACTGGGGGACAAGAGGCTGGAGAGCAGCCCCATGGAAAGAGATGTGGGGTCTGCATTGATGGCAAGTTGAATGTGAGTCAACAGTGTGCCCTGGCAGCAAAAAGGGCCAACCGGGTCCTGGGGTGCATCAAGCACAGCATAGCTAGCCGGTCGAGGGAGGTGATTGTCCCACTCCACACTGCACTGATGTGGCCCCACCTCAATTACTGTGTGCAGTTTTGGGCACCTCAATATAAGAAGGACATCAGACTGTTAGAGTGTGTGCAGAGGAGGGTGACCAGTATGGTGAAAGCTTTCGAGGGCAGGACTTAGGAGGAGCTGCTGAGGTCACTTGGTTTGTTCAGCTTGGAGAAGAGAAGGCCGAGGGGTGACCTCATGGCAGCCTACAGCTTCCTCCAGGTGGGCAGCAGAGAGGGGGGTGTTGATCTCCTCTCTCTGGTGACCAGCGACAGGACCCGAGGAGATGGAATGAAGCTGCATCAGAGGAAGTTCAGACTGGGCATTAGGAAAAGGTTCTTTACTGAGGGGGTGGTTGGTCACTGGAACGGGCTCCCCATAGAAATGGTCACAGCACCAAGCCTGTCTATTAAAGGAATATCTGGATGACACTCTTAGTCATATGGTTTAGTTTTAGGTGGTCCTGCGAGGAGCAGGGAGTTGACTTGATGATCCTTATGGGTCCCTTACCACTTGAGATATGCTATGATTACAATGCTTTCGTCATTAGGTTCATGATCCATAGAAGATGATTTATAATACCTGTGCCAGTTGTGCATTGAATTTTGATCTTTGAATAATAACCTGGAAGAATAAACACATTAAAGCAATATTGAACTTCCAACATTTCAGGCAGATTTGAGCACTGTCAGTTTGTTCCCCTGTGCACACATTATGAAGCTAAGTAGTTACGAAAACACGGTAGTATGCACAAACATGCAAGGCGCTTTCTGTACTTAATGAAGAAATGCTACTATATTTCAGCAACTGGCTGTATGCTGTGAATACAGTGGCTGGAATGCAGCTTTTGCTGGGGTTGTATTCTTAATACATGTAACAACTTAGCAGAAATTCTGGAGTGATACCCAGCAAAAATTAACAGCGAATGTCAAAGCAGATACATGACTTTTTTTTCTTACCTTTCCTTGCTACCTCCGACTCTTTTACAAGCTTTTATCTCTGTTTTTTCTAACGTCATGCACTAATTCCATCAAGTGATACTAAATAACTCATAAGCGATATTAAACACAGAATAACATTCATGAGTGGTGTACACATACCTACTGTAGCTCAAAAATAGCTGCTTTAGATGCATTGTAAAAAGAGGCTAACCGTGCTGGCTCTTTGCTGCTTTGTTAAGTGTGCTACTGGGGTAAGACAGCCTTTAGAAAAGTGGAAGATATTTTCAAAGAAAATTAAGAGCTTAAACTCTGCCAAGCTAGGTGTGAAACTATAAGGCAAGCTCAAAGCTCTGAGGAAAAACTTGTAGAGCAGCTTGAAAAACTTTTTCTGGGAAGCAAGAGTACTAACAGAAGATAATGATATAGAAGAAAGCTAATTGAATTGTTTCTTTGCAGGGGAAGTGTCTTAAACTGGAATTCTCAACAGAGTAGGCTTTACAGAAGTGATAACTTGCTAGAAATAAGTAGTTAGCTGAGTGTTAAGAAAACGTAAGACTGCAAATTGCTAAAGCATGAATTGGAATGTACCTCAGCTGGCTTCATACCAGCGGAAGGAAAAGTGATAGCTGTCACACTCACTGTAGAAAAAGCTCTTAAAAGAATTCCAGAAATTAAGAGGCCAGAAGGTACAAGTTCAGTTCTTTACTGGGCAAGTTGGGGGGACGGGAGTTGTGTCACAGAGAAGTCTGCTAATTATTTTGGTTGGGTGGGTTTTTTATTTGTTCAGGGTTTATGCTGTTGGTTTTTTGTAGACCTCTACACAGACAGGGGCTTTAACCTTTAGACAGACATGCAAGTTGCCTTGACTGCCGCGTCTTTCCTGCGTTAAGTAATGGACTGTAGTACACAGATGTAACAACGTGAGACTCAGGGCAGCTTTTCCCTTGAACTGCAGTGCTTGAAATAATAAGCTTGGAGTATCTTCCTTCATGTTAACTACAGTGATACAGCTGTATTGTTTTTGAGAGGCTGAGGCCTGAAGGAAGATCATAATCCCATTCATATTATTGGAGAGTAGATGAAGGTATACGTGATTCTTAATCACGTACCATCCTTGTAAAAGTCATAGTAGCCTTTCAGTTGCAAACCTCCATGATGGTCCAAATTATCGTCAGTTATACTGGTTACTGTAAGGATATGTAGGATATGAGAGCATCTGTTTCGTTAAGGTCGTAGGCTCTTTTCAGTTTAAAAGGAGAAATAAGGAAAAGGGAAAGCAATAAACAAAAGCAGAAACACAAACCTGATAGGTAGGTGATAACAGAGACAAAACAGAAGACCAGAACTCTTCAGCCACTAGTTTATGGGCTTTGAAGACGGTCAACCTGGACTTTTTAAGTGATAAGAAGGAAGAAACAAGATAAGCATGAATATTATGGACAGTTGAGGGGAGCCTGTGGGACTGTGCAAAATTTATTAAAGATTATTTAGGGGACTAGTCAAAGATGTGGAGCAGTGGGAGACTGGAGAGGAGCAAGGAAGAGGATGGATTAAAAGGGGCTGTTGCATGTAAGTTGGTACCAGTCAGTACGCTTGTCTGACAGCCATGTGTCTAATCACTGCAGTTACTGTTAAATCCTTTCTTAACTATCTTCCTGTGATATCTCACTCTCTACTGCATCTGTGAGTGTGGCGAAGTCTAGGTGCTAGCAACTGGAGAGACTAGAGTGAGAGACTTAGGTACCAGCAACATGGTCAGACCCCGAGTAATAGTGGTCAACATGTGTGTGGTGTCAACGACTGGGCATCTGGGTGTCAGCAGCTGGAGGGACCATGGGTCTATAGGGCCCACATGTTTGAGGTGCCAGTAACTGAGAGGACCAATGTGTTTTCCTCTGTGTATATGTGTAATTCACTAGCAAACTTCAAGCTGGACTAGCTGGCAAATAGGAGGAAAACCTCTCTCTGGGAACACTCAAAATCTGAACCAAAAGTAAGGGAGTCTGGGATCTGGGCTTGGATATATGGCAAGCTGAGAGCCTGTGCTGGTGTTTGAGGGATCTCTGAGTATGGAGGTTGCTTGTGACATGAGTGTATGCGTGTGTGAATCTTCTAGTGAATGTCAAGCTGGGCTAACTGGCAAACAGCAGGAAACCTGAACACCAGGTAAGAGAGCTCCAGATCCAGCCAAGTGTATCAGACGGGCTGAGGGCTCACTGCTCACATCCGAGGGACATGCACCTCTTGGTATGCTTGTAAATCTATAGAGTGAGGCATGTGATTTCAATAGTGAACTTCAGTGCTGATCAGCTGGAGAGGAGGAATGGGATATGACTCTCCGTACCCATGTTCTATGTAGTTCTGATAGTGTTATCGTGGTGGGATGACCCTGGCAGGGTGCCAGGTGCCCACCAAAGCCACTCTATCACACCCCCTCCTCGACTGGACAGGGGAGAGAAAATACAACGCGAGGCTTGTGGGTCGAGATAAGGACAGTTTAACAAAGCAACAGCAGAGGTCACACATGAAAGCAAAGGAAAACAAAGGATTTTATTCTCTACTTCCTATCAGCAGGTGATGTCCAGCCGCTTCCTGGGAAGCAGGGCTTCAGTACTTGTAGCAGTTTCTCCAGAAGACAAACGTAAATGACGCATGCCCCCACTTCCTTCCCCCTTTACTTAGCTTTCATAGCTGAGCTGACGTCATATGGTATGGAATATCCCTTTGGTCACTTTGGGTCAGCTGTTCTGGCCGTGTCCCCAGCCTGCTGATGGGGGCAGGGGCGGAATATTGGAGGGACAGCCTTGATGCTGTGCAAGCACTGCTCAGCAGTAGCCAAAACACTGGTGTGTTAGCCACACTTTTCTAGCTACCAATACAGAACACAGCACTATGAGGGCCGCTGTGGGGAAAATTAACTCCATCTCAGCCAGACCCAGTACAGTTATGTGGTGGTGCTGTGGCAGCTTGTGTAGCTGGCCATCCTAGTGTTCTTGGTGTGTGCTGGGGGGTGTGTGTGAATTTGTCTGGATCCCTGGAATATGCACTCAACTTGCTACTAGCTGAAGCTGGAAACAGGAAAGCAATAGCTGTCTCCATCGGCCTGAAATGGAGAGCTCTCAGAGGGTCTCAGGGTGTGCTGGACTGGGCTCCAGCGGTCAAAAAGGCGGAGTCCCCAGGTTTCAGAGTCTGCTGGAAGTGGTAGCCTTTGTAACATCCCTTAACAGCATTTGTCCCTCAGCCCCTCTTGACTTTCTTAGGATTCCAGGATGCACTGCCCCTGCTACAAATCACTGGTGTAGTCTGATTTCTTCCAGGGAACACAGGCTTTTACCTAGGCACTGGGTCTTTTACACAGTTGTCATTATGTGAACAATAAGACAGCAAGTCTAACACCATATAGATGGCCAGCTAGCATATAGTGGAACCTAAACAAAGCAGAAATCTGAACTGGAAGAATCTTGTACATAATTAGTACCTTATATTAATGTCGTATCTCATATATGCTGTTGGCTAACATCTTCAATTATGTAGCTCTAGTGAGTTTTATGATTGGTTCCTTTATTCATAAGCATATATGCCTGTTCCATTCATTAGCAGCACTGCAGGCTGTTTGGACAAAGCATCTTTCAAGGATAACTGTTTTGAATTCTTTGTTCAAATATTTTCTAGTCTGACAATCCACCTTTTTACACTATTACGGATAATATTGCTATTACTGTTACTTTTTACAGTATTATGGGAGGGCTACTGGAGCCCTTGCTGGTGATTCTGAACAGTCTTGCTCATTAGTCTATCAGGCAGCTGCTTATCAGTTATGCTTTCAAAGCTGTTGTTACTTTAGCCACAGAGCTACAATAATAAGACTTTTTTTTTTTAAATGTCTTTTGTAGCATTGCTCTGGCCTAGAATGCATAATGCATAAGAGTTTTTGTTCAGTAGCTTTTTGTTACTCTGGTGCATGTTTTGTATCTTATGTTTGAAGCAGAAGATAGTAAGACTCTTGATGGTTGTCTAGTTTTTGTAGGAGTTCTCATACAGGCCTTTTTCCTTATCACAGGATGCTCCAGCATAAGGAATAGCAGTGTCTTTAACCAGCTTCACAGAATCATTGAATCATTCAGTTTGAAATGACCCGTAAGATCATTGGATCCAACTGTTTACCTAACACTGCCAAGTCCACCATTAAACCATGTCCCTAAGTGCCACATCTACACCAGGGATTTTGACTCAGCCACTTCCATGGACAGCCTGTTTCAGTGCTTGATAACCCTTTCAGTGGAGAAATTTTCCCTAATATCCAATCCAAACCTCCCCTGGCACGACTTGAGGCTGTTTCCTCTTGTCCTGTCACTTGTGACTTGGGAGAAGAGACCGACCCCCACCTCGCTACAACCACCTTTCAGGTAGTTGTAGAGCCTGATAAGGTCTCCCCTTAGGCTTCACAGGACTTGTTCTCTAGACCCTTTACCAGCTTCCTTGTTCTTCTGTGGACGCGCTCCAGCACCTCAGTCTCTCTGTTGTAGTGAGGGGCCCAGAACTGAACACAGTATTCAGGTCTATTCAAGTGCGGCCTCACCAGCGCTGAGTACAGGGGCATGATCACTTCCCCTAGTCCTGCTGGCCACACTGTTTCTGATACGAGCCAGGATGCTATTGGCCTTCTTGGCCACCTGGGCACACTGCTGGCTCATATTCAGCCGGCTGTCGACCAACACTCCGAGCTCCTTTTCCACCAGGCAGCTTTCCAGCTACTCTTCCCCAAGCCTCTAGTGTTGCATGGGGTTGTTGTGACCCAAGTGCAGGACTCGGCACTTAGCCTTTGGTTGTCTTCATCCTACAGTACTGAGTAGTCTATCTTAGGATGAAAAGCCTAAATCACCAAGCATTTCTGAGAAATGAGGCTTCTCTGATATCTCAGTATAGGAGCTGGTATATAAAGTGGAAAGATAATTCTGAAATGATGGAATCAGTTGATGTTGCTGAGATATGCTGCAATATCACACACAGAGGTAGAGTTTACTCAGGAATGATGTTTTCTCCTCATTGTATTGCATTTGTGCATTTCAAAAGATGGTTAGAAAAGATGCAGATAATCTGGGCCAAGTCATAATTTGCCAAGTTAGTGGTATTTAATTGATTCCTGCTTTGTTTTAAGGTGCTTTTTTATGGAAAACATCAACACTTCCCACTGTATTTTTGTTCTTGATTTCAATCTTGTTAGGAACAAGTGGTTCTCCATCTT
>JAVKLA010000027.1:54083738-54101506 GCA_034782735.1 Sagittarius serpentarius
CTCAGGCCCAGCCAGCAAGAAGGCTGGAGGGGCACAAGAAAGTTGGGAGGGGACAGAGCCAGGACAGCTGACCCAAATGGCCCAAAGGGGTATTCCCTACCATGGGACATTGTGCCCAGTATGTAAATGGGGGGAGTTGGCCAGGACAGGGGGATCAGTGCTTGGTGACTAACTGGGAATCAGTCGGTGAGTGGTGAGCAATTGCATTGTGCATCACTTGGTTTGTATATTCCAATTCTTTTATTATTATCATTATTATTATTGTAATATTATTATCATCATTATAATCATTATCATTATTATTTTCTTCCTTTCTGTCCTGTTAAACTGTTCTTATCTCAACCCACAAGTTTTACTTTTTTTGCAGTTCTCCCCCCCATCCCAGTGGGTGGGGAAGTGAGCGAGGGGCTGCGTGGTGCCGAGTTGCTGGCTGGGGTTAAACCACGTCAATCTATACAGCCTGTCTTCCTCTCTAGAGTTAAATGATCTCTCTCTGTAGCATCTGGCAGAGAACAACTGTATTGATCATTACAGTTCATTCTGGGACCCAGCAATAACTGGATCTGATTCATTACTAAGAGCAGACAAAATAAGTATACCTACAGCATTCATTTATGAATTTGTACGTATGTAACAAATTATGGGTTGTATCTGCAATGGTATACATTTATACAATATGGAATAACCTTAAGAAATCCATTTCAGCTTTTCTTCCAATTTTGGCCCTTCTTCCCTCCTTTTTTTTTTCTTTTTTTTCTGAACCTTATGACTCAACAGGAGGGTCTCTCTTACCCTTTTGCATCTCCTGTCTCTGTGTAAATCATTCTAGCTCAATTCTAAGTCAATTTTCCTTTGTATGTTTCTTCCATGTATTAAGTAATAGAGTGAACCTTGCCATCGAACCTTGTTAGCTGCACTTTTACAACATCATATCAAAATCACTTTTGCTAATACCTTTGACGGTGATTCTTCAAGCTGTCTAAATCACTCATCCGTGACAGCCAGGTTCATCAATGTGTTACGCCAACAAAAATCTAGACTTGGATGAAGGACAAGACAGCCTTGGACATGCATTCCCATATTATAGTATGTTTCTTTCCTTTCCTGCCAGCTGTGCCGATGCACTAGTTTGCGGAGCCATTATGTGAACTGGATCAGGAAACAGCTCCACATTTTAAAAAGTTTAAAACCAAAATTTTATTTACCAAGGTTTAAGGTGAAGTGGCAGATGTATAGGTGCAGGTGTTAGAAACAAAAAAATTTCAGTGAAATACAAGATGCAATCCAGTACACAACAATACAGAGCATCTTTACGATGGTGGACCACCCAAGGAAAGCCAGTAATATTTTTCATGGAATAATCATACTTCAAGCAGCTTCCTTAAATTCTGGATGAATTCTTTCTCTCTCTCAACCAATTACTCTGGTCTGGGTTTCCTGCATTGACTTACAGCTTATGCCTAATGTTGGCATCTCAGCTATTCAAATTCTTCTTTGTTTTCAGTATTCTCCCCATCTCTGGTAAGCCAGTGATAATCAGAAATGGAAGTTTTGTGGCTTCATGGACTCTTTAATTGTATGGCTCATTTGCATAAGATAGTGGCGTGGTTTTATATACATTAATTTTACAACAGAAGTAACTTAATGTAACTTCACCAAAATGACTTGATGCCACAGCATCAGTTTTGTTTATGCATCTGCCACTGCTGCTGTTACTTAACTCAGGGAGGTGAATGTGTGTGCAATTTACTATGCATACTTCCTCCTTTGCAGATCAGAAGCCTGAATGTCCCTAAGCAAAAAGGAAAAAAGAGTCACTTAGCCAAATAAGGACAAACTTTTAAGATCCAAGTGTCAATTTTGTGGCACTTCAAAACACAAACTTGTGCAATACCCTGCTAAACGCTGCTGGGATCCCTAATAGTACTTCTGTTCAGGCTATTGCCAAAAATGGAGTTCACAGAAATACTCTAGCGTGCAGCTGATCCAACAGCTTTCTGTGCCGTGTTGCTGAGCAATGCAGCAAAGCTCGCCCAGCTGTTGCACAGTGGTTTTTACCCCTTCTTAAATTTGTTATCACAGAGGTGCTACCAGCATAGCTAATGGGCTCAGCTTTGGCCAGCGGTGGGTCCATCTTGGAGCTGGCTGGAACTGGCTCTGTCCAGCATGGTGCCAGCATCTGGTGTCCTCCCACAGAAGCCAACCCTGCAGCCCCCCAGCTACCAAAACCTTGCCACATAAACCTGATATACCATTACCGATCACACATGTTTGTGCTATGTACTTGGTTCAGCCCAGTGTTTCACCAAGCTGCAATACAGATCCAGACAGAATTCTCTAGGATAGAGTAGCAAGCTCTCTTGGACTGGTGCGAGCAGAATGCAGCGGCCTGCCCACCTTTTCAAGGTGTTCACTGTTAGTGTCATTCGCTGCTTACTCTTAAGACTGCTGAAGTCTAACAGCTGTAGCAACTGCTACAATCTGAAATTAGGTTCACTCATTTCACACTCTTTGTTTTATACCCCTGTCGCATCATGTCATTAACCCAGATTATAAGCAATCTGGGACAGCAAATGTCTCTTCACTACTGTCTCTTTGTTTGAAGGCAGTTAGCATAAAAGAGCCCTGGTGAAGACATTAGTTACAAATAGTAATTATCTAGATGCATTACTAAACTAATCCAGTATAATAATGCATACATGCATTATAATTAGTAAAAAAAGCAAACAAAATTTACAAATGAATGCAATGGCTGAGGAGTCTTTAAAAATAACCAATATTATCTTGGAAATAATAGAGAAGAATAAACACAATCAACCTTCAGAATAAAAAAGCAGAAAAACTTTGTTACTAATTACTGATTGGAAAGATGTAGATAATACCATCATGTTATAGTGCGATGATGAAGGCCTTTTTAAACCATTAGGAATACCCTTCTTGAAATCAGCCATTCTAGATAATTTTCACTCAAGAGTGCAACGGAAACTGGCTCAGGAGATGTCCAACCTACTCAAATAAAGTTTTTTCCTGACAACAGAAAAGATACATTATCTCAAAGATTTCAATAATCAAATAAAATTCTACATTCTGTTAGAGAGCAAAAATGCTCTGTCCACAGGAAGAGAAGCCAAGGAACGGATGAATTGTTACCTTGACAGACCTGCCTCAGCCACGAATGTGTTAGCCTTCAGGTAGTTTCTTCCTTCCCTACTGTCTATGCATCTCCATTTTCTATCATCCTGCAGGAGATCAATACAAAGAAGAAGAAATTGAAGACACAGGTAGCTGAATAAAACAAAATAAATCTATGCAGCAGCTGTGTTGCATATGTACATTATCAGGAGGTGATAGGAGGAATGATGCTACTGAGAAGTACGAAAATCCTTAACCTCCCAGACACAGACTGGAAAACAGATGCTAGTAACAATGGCTGGGTCTAAGCAGTCACACAGGTGATAACCAACAACTTTCTCACAATAATCCCAGAACGAGTAGAATGAGATATACTTCAAAATCTTGTTTTGCTAAGTAAGAAAGATTTCATTGTAACTGACCATGAAAAAAAAAAACCAAACCTCCACTTGAATGTTGATTCAGTTTAAAGTAAATGGAAGGACAAATAAAAACGGGCCTGTATCTAAGCTGCTCACTTACAAAAGGGAGAAATTCTGACAAATTAAGAGATGAGTGTAACTAGCCAGACTTACGAGTTGAGTACGAAAGGACCTTGAAATTTCTTTAAGACAAAGTGCTAAAATTGCTTTTTTAGCATTGGCAGCGGAGAACTGGATAGCTCAGGAAGCGCATCCTAGGCTGTGCTCCTGTCTGTCAGTCTGACATATGTCCTTCTTCACTTCTTAAAGATGCTGCATTAGAACTGTAGTGCCAGTTATGACTGAACTGCTGATAACTTCAGTCAGGGAAGGAATCACCTGCATCTCTGCAACAGACGTTTCACTTACTTACAATGTCAGTTTTCTTTGTAGTTAGGGAAAATGGTCAGATGACACAGACTCGAAGACAAGCAGCATGCAAGTGACACACGCAGCCCTACCTGTCTTTTGCCACAACCTGCCGAGATTATCAAGACAGCAAAGTTCACATCAGCTCATGGATGAAAACCAGATAGTCAAAGCAGAACCTAAGCAAGAAAGTGGTTATAATGTGAGGTTGGAAAGCTTTCTATCACATGTACACTTCTTTGGCAGAAGGTACACACAGTTGGGCAGTCAGCGTGTAGTTTAGACGTACTATCAGAGTCTCAGACATACACAGCTTTAAAGAAAACTCCTATCGAGTATTAGGGAAAAAAATCACCGTGAGGGTGTCAAGCAGAGGAACAGGAGCCCACAGGAGCTGTGGGATTTCTGTCCTTGGATTTACTCAAAAAACAAGCAAGGCACTGAGTAACTTGATCTAATGAGTTCTGCGTGAAGTAGGGGTGTTGGATCAGATGACGCCCAAGAGATCCTTCCAACCAAAATTATTCTGACTTTATTCTCTTATTTCTTTCTTAATGAATAACACTTTCTCCTAGAGGATTCAATCCTATACCACTGGATGATGACCTGGATTAACGACTCAGACCTTAGCTTTACAGAATACTGCAGAATATTTCCTCGGCAGTGTGTTAACCACAAGAACATCAAACTGACCAAGTAAGTACTCTTTGGACTGGCTTCTCTTTGGATAAACACCCAAATTCGATGTTGTGTGCACACAGAATATACAAAGATCATCTGATGTTCTAAATTATGATAGAGACTGTCATAATCATCCTGATGGCGCAACAGAACTTTGTCTATCAGACTGCAAATTTGCTTATGCTTACTTGTATTTCAAAAAACACTTCTTTGATCTTGCATTTTCTAACACAGATAGCAACCTGCACATTAAAAACAAGAACAGAACATAAAAGCCCTATCAAAAAAATATTCCAGGACGTAACAGAATTATACCCAAGAGGAGAGGAAGAAAAAAGAACAAGGCAGAGAAAAGACATTAGTCACACAATAATGTGCTACTGGAAAGCAGGTACTTCAGGCTGAAATCACTGAAAAATTAAGAAATTACAGAATTAAGATTGTCTTACGTGTATAAATGGCCATCCAACCTGCATTCCTTATATCTCCAACTGCTGGAGACCCCAGAAGGTGTGATTCTTGAAACCTTCAACTACTTACTCATAGTGAGTAGAGCATTTCAAATCTAATATTCCTGCTCCCGTTCCTTTCCTCCAAAATACGGATGACCACACCACCACAGCCCAGTTGAGTACTGAGAAGTTAACTGATGTTTGCGAAGGATTCCGGTAGGATACTGATGAATGGCATGGCAACACCTACGTGGCAGGCAGTAACTCCATTCAATGTGGCGTTTAAGTGGCACGTGGTGAATAACGCCCAGGGCAACACAGTGAAGGATGATTAAAAGCAGTATTGACCGGTTACCGTCTCAGTTGGTACTCTCCACCCTTCACACCGAGTGAAGTTCCTAGAAAAAACAGCCCACAAGTATGTCACTGAAGCCTATCTTCATGCTTATTTCCAAACTCTGAGGACGCCCCCTCTCACCGTGGCACCTTAATATCAAATCACTTTTTACAATGCATACACTAAATTATCAGACAAGTGCACGGCCTTGAGGAAGGAAGCACGACGCGGGAGCGCACCGGCCGCGAGCCGCGGGCCTGCGCTCACCGCGCGGTACGTGCGGAGCCGCCACGCACTGACGCTACCGCGCATGCGCCCCGCCTCATCCCTCCGCCACCGAGGGCCCGGACACGTTCCGCCCCCGCCGCAGGGCCCCGTCGGATGAACCCTGCCAGCGCGGGCCCGCGGCCCGCTGAGCGGCCCCGCTCCCCTCCCCGCCTCCATATCGTGGCGCCCGTGTCGTCCCGGCCCCCGCCCCCGCCCGCCGCGGTGCCCGGGCCCGCCAGAACCGGGCTGCCAGGCCTGAGTCACCGCCGCCTCCCGCGGAGCCGCCTCCCGCCGCGCCCTCCTTAGCCGCCCGGGCACCGCCCGGCACACAACAGCCGCGGCTGTTGCCAGGCTGAATAAGATAGAACATGAAAGGCGAAATAACAGCAGCTGCCACGCCCGGGGCTGCGGGGAATCTCGCTTAACCCTTCTCCGCCTGCGCCCGCAGTGGCCCCGGCTGCAGGAGAGGCTGCGCTGCCAGCCAGGCTGTCCCTCCCTCGGCGCGGCTGGGGTGCGGGTGGCACTTTACGGAGGGCAGCAGGGAGGCGGGGGGGCACTGGTACGGCCTCGGATGCCCTTGGCGCGCCACCTCCAGGGCGACGGGGTGGCACGGGCATGGCCTCAGATACCCTTTCCAGGGCACCTCTAGGGAGCCGGGGAGGGGGGGCACAGGTACGGCCTCAGGTACTGCCTCAGGTACTCTTTGCATGGCAGCCCGAAGGAGATGGCGGGGGGGGGGCACAGGCACCCTCTACAGGCTCGCCAGCACGCTGCTGTGGAAGAGGAAGGCACAGGGCCCTGCACCCTGCTCGCTCCTGCCGCTATGGTGCCGTTGCCCAGAAGCTACTGCTGCAGCACATCGCTGCCTGCCCAAAATGGACCCCAGAGCGTGAGAAGTCCCTGATGAGCCCAAAGCCTCCTTCCCCGGGCGGCTGCTGGACTGAGGTGTGCTGGGCCGAGTCTGGGACCGGCGGCAAGGGTCCGTGTCCGGCTGCCAGCACTGAGCCGGCTCCCAGGCCTGCTCCGCGGCCAGGCCCGAGCTGGTCTGACAGGCTCAGGGCAGACGGGAAGGGAGAGGCCGCCTGCGGCTCAGGAATGTGCAGCCCTTATCTCTGGCTCCCCTGCAATCCTGGGGAGGGAATAACTCTCCGGAGTTTGCCTTTCTCTCGCTCTTACTCACCCTCTGCCCTGGGTGGAGCTTGATTCTCGCTGGCTCGGAGGTGCCCGTGAATCAGGCTGCAGGCACGTCCAGGGGAGCGGAGAGCAGACCCGCCACCTGCCCTGGCTCACCTGGGAAGGTAGGAGAAGTGCCGGCACCACCTGGGGTACCCGAATGGCTGCGTGAGGTGGCAGGCGAGGGGGGTCTTGTCCTGCGCCTCTCTGCAGGGCTGGGCGCTCGGGATCTGGGGCAGGGACTTCTGCAGGCAGTCTGTGGGCAGGAGATGGTTGCTTCAGCGCAGAAAGGCTCCAGCAGCAGGAGCTCCCAGCCATGCCGTGGCTGCCCCCGTGGGAGAAAGGAGGGTCCCAGGCGGGGAGGGGAGAGGCAAGGGGGGAGGGAGCGTGTCCCAGCACAGACAGCAGGCATTGTGGCTGGTGAGGGAAGAGACCTGTCAGTCCTCGGGTAGCTTGATCAGAACTGCTTAGTGAACGCTTCACTGAACTTGTGTCCCATCTCCTGTGAGAAAGCCCCAAGGAGTGGGTATTTCCAAACTTATCCCTGTCTTTGGGAAGAGATCTTGCAGCCCGACTCAGCTTCCCACGATGGAGCCTGAGCTGGCCTTCTCCTTGGGTAGGAAATGCTCTAGCGATGTGTAGTCAAGAGAGTGGGACAAAGAGGACTTCACTGGTGGTAGCGCTGGAAAGGCCGAGGTCTGCAGTAGGCTAAGAGCCAAGAAACAGCTCCTGAGGCCCACTGCGCCTTTACTTGCTTTGACCTCACTCCACACGCATGGGTGTGTAGCTGTCTGCCGACATGGCCTGCAAGCAGCGACACAGACATTCATGCACGTACATGCAAAAGCACAGACAGATGCTTGTGGACACATGCGTGCACAGGCACACGTGCGTATACTCAAGTTTTTCCACAGATGTGAGCCTGTCTGACAGACCTCAGGTTTTGTGTGTGAGAAGAAAGGAAGGGGAAGGTCTTGTGTTCCCATCACTCTAAATTGACTAAGGTCAATAGAGGTCAATTATGGCTTTTGTCTGGCCTGAGGACCGAGGTTCTCTAGCTTCTAAAACAGTTAGAGGGGGAGGAGGCACTTGTAAAGGGACAGAAGTGCCTACAGCATCCTTCTTCTGCTGGAAACATCTAATTCATGAAAGTTGCAATAAGCTCAGCTGTGATGGAGGCCAACCATACATGAGTAACAACTCTAGACAACGAACTAGCCCCAAAACAGAGCAGTGACAATTACAGCAGTGCAGAGCACTGCTGGCCCGGGATCCCTTTGCACAGCCTACAATAGCATGTGTTTTTACTGGATGAAGAGGCAAGCAGACAGAAAAAAGCGTAGCATGAAAACATTCACCCTATTACAAGGCCACAGAAGGGCTACAGTTTGGGGAGAGAAAGTTGTTTTCATTTTGGCCTAACTCTCATTTAACTGAGGGGCTTTAGAGTTGTATTTGGGGGACTAAGAGGGAGTTGTGTTTGCTGTTACCTGTCAGTGGAAATAGTAGTATTCTGAGGGAAAAAAAAAGTTACGCTCTTTGTGTGGTTGTAGGGAAAATGGCATGTCAAAGGAAAAAGTGAAAATGTCACATACCACAATCTGGTATAATTGTGACAGAGCAGTGTCGTGGCTGAGGACAGAGACACCTGTGTTCTATACATCCATTTTTCAGGCAATCACATCTTTCCAAGCAACTGAAATTCACCTCCACACCTTGCAGTATTGGACTTCTTTGTATTTTATGGTGAAATGGACTGCTTACCAGGCCCCATTTGGCTGGATTTTTGTAGCCCTAACGAGGAAGAGGAGTTTCACAAGTGCATTTCTAAAATCAGGATGTGGGGGAAAGTAAAAGTCAAGGGCAGCATGCAGTTCTCCTTCTCCAAATTATACCTTACACTGTTGGACATTTTCTTCAAGTTCTCTGTTTTGGACTTCCTTATACCTGCTACCTAGTAAATAAAAATCCAAGGAAAGGGATTGACTGAAAGAGAGTAAGCTTGGCATGAGTGTTGCTATTGTAGATGTGGTGGTTAGGGACATGGTTTAGTGGTGGACTTGGCAGTGTTATGTTAACAGTTGGACTCGATGATCTTGATGGTCTTTTCCAACCTAAATGATTCTATGATTCTCTCTTTTCAGGCAATCTGCTCTCTGTAAGAGGCCCTTTTTGCACACAGGATCGCATTTCATTTTTCAGTAGCTGTAAACATCAGGTTTTGTCCTAGTGACTTTCCACAGATGGGAATTACACATGCCACTCTGTGCCCTTTATTGCATAGAACGGTTAAGATTGACATGCTGTCTCAATACTTCACAAGGAAAATTACGACATGTAATTTTTCTGCTACTTTTCCTTTCCTCTGGCCTGTAGGAAGATCCCCTGGACATTCTGAATGTCTGGCTAATTTCCTGATTGTCCAGCAAAGAATATTTTGTGGGATCCCTTGCACTGACTAATAAGCAGGGGTGAGTGGGAGTCCAGTAGGTGTTCTGATGTGCTGACCAGGCTCCCAGTTCTACTTTGCCCCATGCCTGTAGCATTCAGTACATTTACTACTCACCTTAGACACAGAAAGAGTTTATTATGCCAGTTTGGAGGGTCAGCTGACAAATGTATGTAATATGGAAGATAAAGTTGTAATCTCTGGAAGCTCAGTGAATGAATTGCTTAAATTAATTGCAGCAATTTCTCATCTGATGACCATGACTTCAGGTGAAGTGAAACTCCTAGACTACAGCAGGGAGACATACCATTTTTTAAAATGACGACTGAGATCCATGTAAGACCATCTAGAGTAAAGAAATGTTTTAACATAGGGTGATCAGTAGAGGCTGGTCAGATGACCAAAAGAAAAGGCTTGGGGGTTGTATACATGACATTGTGATAGGAATAACAAATTCCGTATTTTCATCTTCCAAACAGCAATTTTAACAGTAACACAGGCTTTGAGCCTACAGCCTAAAACTGAGTGAACACTGAGAATGAGAACACAGAGAGACTTCAGCAGAAAATACAGAAAGGAAATTCAGAAAAGGCAAAAGAATTGCTGTGAGGTCTTAGCAGACACAGTTGTGGCTGAGAAAGGGTTCTAATCCAGACTGTTACCCCCATTTCACCATGCTGTTCTGGGGAACGTATCTGATCCTTGCTTGGTGAGAAGAGCTGTTAATAAGAAGGTATCCAGCATCCTTTGCCATAGCTCTTGTAAAATTTCCATGGCAATGTGCTATGGCTAAACCAGGAAATTCTGGGGTACACTTGAAAACTAAAGGTGCTACAGGCACATCACTGTGAGACTGGCAAGTGAGAGGCCTTAAACTGAGAGATCCTTTCTCAGCAGAAGTCCAGTCCTTGGTACAGAAAGCTAGCACGTGTAGCAGTAGCTTCTGGAAAGGATGAGCATATCTGTCACTGTTAATATAGGTTATTCAGTCTCCTGCTGCAGGATTAGAAGGCACTATCTGTCCATCTATCACCCAACGCAGAATTAAAAAAACTCACACCTTCAACCATATTCCAGGAGACAGGTCCCTCCCCAAATCGTTTAGCTAGCACAACATTTTCTTGAGAGCAAACCAACATTTTCCATGTCTTACTGTCACAACGTCTGCTGAAGTAGTTTTACCTTAGACATTACCGTCCTCTTCTAAAACTGACCCTTCCAGAATATTAGCAACCTGTTTTCATATAATCATTTCTATTTTATCAGGCCAAATAATTTTTTTTTAAATAATTGTTTTCTAAACTTCGGGGGTTCTAGACATTTTGGAAACCTGAACACTTTTCACAGCCCACCCTAAGAGATGTAAGTGGTGTCACTGAACATGGTGCATGGGCCAGCTGTGGCCCATGCACTCCTGCCTGCTGGACCACCGTTTGGAAATCACTGCTTTGCATTTTTCTCACGCGTGTACCAGTTGCTGCTTCATTGACTCTCAAAATCGCTTTGATTAATTTCTTGACCAGGCTTTGGAAGTCCTTCAAATGGTAATAACACAGAGGGGTTTTGTGACTGGCTGTGGAGTCCAGCGGGCTAAAGTAAATTCTTCTGTCTGTGTTGCCTTTCACTTCTTGCTGATATCCAGGGCAATGAAAAGACAAGGTGCTTAAGCGCAGCAGATTGTGCCTATACTTGCACATAAGCATGGGGTCTGAGGCAGAGACTGTATCTTACTAGCCCTTTCGAGCTGGAGTATTACCGACTTGCTTCCTCTCAGGCAGTTCCCTCTGTTGGTACATAAAGACCGATGAAGGCCTCGGCTTTTGGGAGTGTCTTGAAGCAGAGAAGCAGGTCCAGCCAGGGAAGTGATCATCTGAGAGGCAGTCTGGGAACTTGCTGTGCAGGCAAAACACGTAACAACAAGCACTGGAGTCAGCGTTGGGAAGGAAGATAGAGCCAGCCTGAGGTGCTGAGACATCGGCAGGGGCTGACATCAGGCAGCAGCAGATGAGAGAGAAAGGAAACATTGAGCCAGTTTCCTTTTGCTTAGACTGGATAAATACAGTCCATTGCTCTTGATTCACACCTGGCACAAAGAATCAAGAAAAATGCAGGTCCTTTTATTATTATTATTTTTTTAATCTGTAGGGCATCCACTCAGCACAGCTGAAACTAGAATTTCATGCTAGTCTTTTAGCATAAAAACAGTTTAAGTAAGTAAGTCCATTGAAATGGAACATAATATGGACAGGCAGCAAATGATGCACAAGCCAACACGTCTATGATTTTTCCAGTTTCTGCTCTTAGTGTTAATGCAGAGGTAAAGGGAGAATTTTTACATCCAGCTTCATCTGTTGGTTACTTTTCCCTGCTCTGCCTACATGAAACATTTCCTTATGGTTGAACGTTTTTCTGTGCTGAGATAGTTGTAGACTGTGATCACATCTCTGCTTGCTCTTTCCAGTATTAAGAGGGTCTGATAACTTTTGCGGATCACAAAAACTGAATGCTTGTGATAAGTGTCAAAGCTAGTAAAGTCACTCCCGGTTACACCAATGTGAACAGAAGCAGGCCTCAGGCCAAGCCAAAAGGAAATTTCCATTGGAGACTCCCTCCTCAAAAATAGCTCTTGATAATTGCACATGGATAGCTGCATGCTCCTTTCTCTCCTCCTGTTTCTCTCCTGCTAATGTTTTTTTGGCTGAGGAGGGGAGTGATTGCATTATTACTCTCTGTGCAGAGAGCAACCAACCCAGTGTCTTTGGGAAAGCCCAAGCAGACGGGTGGAGGAGACCTTTGCTGCTGAGAGATTGAGTTCTGCCTCTCATCAGCCCATTATATCAGCCTTCATCTCCCACTTGTTAATTTTTCAACAAGCTCCTTCGTGCTCTCCTTTATCCACTGCCCCTAAGCGTGGGTGGAGTTACTCATAAACAGCTACAAAGCCTACCTTCTTTTTCTCCTTCAGCTTCCTCCTGAAAAAAAACCAACAACTAGCCCATATTAGCATACTAAAAAGTAAGTTCTAAAGAACTAGTGTACTGAATACTTGTTTCTTTCTATAGCCTTCTGTGTACCTGTCTGTGTTCATCATTGTCCCATCTAATATACTTAGAGGAAGGATTTCTTGGGAAGGAACTAAAGTTTGCAGTTTTGGTTCACTCATTATCTAATATGGTAAGGTTCTGATCATGACTGGTGTTCTTGATACTTCTAAATTTATGAACATGATTTTATGAAATGATTGCTTAGGATAGCAGAGAACTGCATGAAATGCCAAATAATGGTAACAGCCTTCTAGAACGCATGGAGAGAAGACACTGTGGATCAATGGGTTTTTTTCCTACTTCATGAAATACCAGTTCCGAGTGACTGCAAAATCAGAGGAACAGTAAATGCAAAGTACTGCAGGGCTTGTATGGAGAAGATGGGAGCCCACGTGGTGACTTGTCAAATGATAAATGAAAGCTAGTCTGGAATCCCTTTAAAAATAAATTTACAAATGTTTCATCATGGTCCATGTGCTCTTCTTGGTGGAGCACATGGACCAAGCACATGGTTCCTTAACAGACTTTATCTGTTTGATGCCAGTTACTTTGCCTGGCCCTTAGGCATTGTGATGGTTCTCCCATGATTCTCCTTATGTTAAGAAATGCCATCAAAAATTTGTTTTTCAAATGTCCCTATGGAAGTTATCTATAGTACAGTGCCTACAGACCACTTAATTCCACAACTGATTATATGTACAATGCTAAATTTGCACATCTCCCAGTTGTTCCTTTGTACCTCTCAGCTCATTTTTCTCTTTCATCTGTTTGTCATGTCTAATGGGGCCTAGATGATGAGACCTTCTTAAGCAAGAACCAATTTAATAATTGCTGGCACTCCATCTAGTACAATGGGTTTCTGACTCTTCATCAGACTCTTTTACTGTAACTGTATATTCAACCAAACAAGCAGGGCTGTTTGCCTGTAGCCTCCTGGGATTCAGGAAAATCAATTGGTTGTCAGTGGGGCAGTTCAGCAACAGCAGGACTAAAAGAAAAAACCACAAATCATAGTAATCCTATCCTATAAATCAGCAGGATGCTCGTTGCTCCTTAGTGGTCAAAAAGCAGATGATGTAGTGGGAAAGGAATGGAATGTAAACGCAGTATATTCACTGCCATCTTGCAGCTGCAGTCCTGCCATCTCAAAAAACAACGCAGTAGAGTGAAACAAATTAAGAGAATAGACTAGAGAATCATCAGAGGCACAGAAGGGTTTCCATATAAGAAACAGTTGAGTAAGTTAGGGTTCTCCATCTAGAAAGGTGATGAGTAACGGGAGAGTTGACAGATGTATAAAATCAAGAGTAGCATGACAAGGGTCAATAGATGTTGATTTTCCTGTCCAAAGCAAAAAAACAAAGTACAAGCAGCAGATTCAAAAGAGAAGGAGACTGTTCTTGACTGTATTGCTGAGCTGTAGAACTCCTTGCCTCTGGCTGTTGTAGATGCTGAAATTTTATATGGGTTTAGGGAAACTGTGTGAGTTTATGATAGCAAAAGACTTTGAAGCTATCTACAGTCATTAAAGCATATCTGGGTCAGGAGGTTCTTGAGCCTCAAGTAGCTAAAATTGATTTAGAGAAGCTGGTGAAGCATCTTAAGTGCTTGGCCTGTCCCTGTATGTTTTCCAGATCGTCTGCTCTTAGTCCTTGTTGGAGATGGGTTCCTAGGCTTGATGGACCTTTGATCCGATCCAGTACAGCTGATTTTGTGTTCTGTTCTCCCAGAAAGATATGGTAAAGAGAAGGTTCAGACACAGTGAGAAGGAAGCCTGGAGAGCCTGAGAATTTGTGCACTCTTTATTTAGAGAAACCAGAAAGAAAATACAGAAATTGATATGAGTAAATGGCAGGTGAAATGCAAAGATGTTCAGCGGGGCTCTTATATTACAAACATTTAGTATCAAAGAAGATAATACAAAGGAATACAAAGTATGGTATACTGCATGGAATGGGACTGGGAAAAACTATATTCTTTCTGGAGGATTATAATCTAAGTCATGAGGATTTATGTGAGGAAAAGCCATCTCGGTCATTTACACAGAGAAAATTGCTTGAAATACGTCATTTTGAATACAGTTTCAGATTAAGGATGTAGTTGCACACAAAACCGCTGTACGCTTAGGTGTGTCATCACAGAGTAATGATTTCATAGCAGCTGTCTGTATGCGTGTACCTTTACTGTGTAATACCCTGTGGTCAATGCAAGGTATTACAGTTCAGTTTTGTTGAAGACGTAACTGTCTTTCGTTCATGACAAGGAACGTGTATGGTGGGTACTGTGGACCATTATGTTTGTGCAAACTTAGTTTACTTCACAGTAATTTGATCACAGATCCATACCCTAATGGCCAGTCGTTAGCTGGATAAATATGCTAAAATCGTTTCAGGGAATAAAAGTGCATTACTTTCAAAAGACCATTAATAAGATCTCTCACGAAGTTTACTGAAAGTAAGTGGTAATGAACACTGAAATTATTAAATCCAGAGATAATTGCAGAGAACTTTGGAAAAAAACTAACCATATGAGCTGAAAGGCCAGGATAATGCAAACGAAAGCATGTGCTGCCAGTGCAAGGTAATTTATACAAAGGAAAAAAACCCGTTCTAATTGTATGCCCTCTGGGATTCAAGGAAATACACAGTTTTTGTTGGTGAAGGTGTAAGTACACTTACCTTAATAAGCCTCGGCTTCTCCAAATCATCTAAATAAATGCTTTCTGAAATGTGATTAAAATCCTACATTATGCTAAATTACCAGGTCTTGCATTAGGTAGTTAATGAAATAGTAATTTATTCGTATCAATCATTAAAGAGAAGTTATTAATAATGTTTATTTTTATCAGACTTACCAGCAATTGAGACTTTCTCCAGTGCTGAAATATTTTTATTTCAATAAAATATTTACATAATCAGTAAATAGTCTAGTAAAGTTCAAGGATAACGTGAAGTTTCAGGAAACAGTAAATATGATATTTATAAATATCATATTTACTAAATAACAGTAAAAATCACAATACTACAATCTGATTGAAGGTATTTTAATACAGTCAGATATGAAACAATATACAGAAATCCAGAATGAAGGTTGCAATTATAGAATTGAAGATTCAGTGATGTGAAGATGAATTAAATTACCAGAAAAAGTTCAGCGAACTCTTAAGGAAAAGCCACAAACATTGTCCAGGGACAGAAGACAAGCCCTACCAACAGAAGGTCTGTTCAATTTATCATGGAGAAAGCTGGGAAATGATTTACACTGCACTTGAACAGGCAAAAATATCTGGTATTAGGTAATTTTTCAGTTGTGTGAATAGAGGCATTATAATACAGTTAAAATGTGAGGTTAAAGATTACTTTGTGAAATAAGATGCATTTTCACTGCAATGGAAGTAAATGAACACTGAAGTCACTTGCTAAGAAATGGTTGCCTCACAGCTATTTGTTTGGGTTTGGTTTTTTTTTTTTAAATAATCTTTCTAATACATATTTAAATATAGTTACTGTATACAAGTGACTAGGGTGTTTAGGCTGAAAGATTGTTTGGCTCTTTTTTTGCCCTTTGGATCTGCATTTTTCTACTCTACTCCGCTGTGCTATTCTCTGCTCTATCATTCAGGCCTTTTGTAGAGCAGGACTGTGCGCTGCGTGCTAATCATGGCTACTGCTCTTCCATCTGTACGTTAAAATAGCAATGATAGTCAAGTCTCATATTGTAGGACTTCTCTGAAGGCGTCAGGAAGTAGTTTTCCTCATTGCACAACTGGATAAATGTATTTAGGGCTTTTCATCTTCCTTTGACCCAGCTGACCACGGGTACAGGTAGAATGGGATAGTGAAATGCTGAGTTGCAATATGCAAGCCAGATACTCGTTGACTTGCAATATTCATAGAATCATAGGCTCACAGAATGGTTTGGGTTGGAAGGAACCTTAAAGATCATCTTGTTCCACCTCCCCTGCCATGGGCAGGGACACCTTCCACTAGACCGGGCCGCTCAAAGCCCCGTCCAGCCTAGCCATGGGCACTGCCAGGGATGGGGCAGCTACAGCCTCTCTGGGCAGCCTGTCCCAGCGCCTCACCGCCCTCACGGGGAAGAACTTCTTCCTTACGTCCTGTGTAAATCTACCCTCTTTCAGTTTAAAGCCATTACCCCCTGTCCTATCATTACATGCACTTGTAAAAAGACAGCGCTAAGCTAATGGTTTGTCATATTACATCAGATAATATAATAGTCCCCCTTCAGGTACTCTTAATATTTTAAAGGCAGTTGTGATATACACTAGACAACAGACAGTTCAAAATTAAAATAGGCACTTTAAATTATTAAGAAGTTTTGTTTCAAAAAATAGTCATCATTGGATAGGTTTGTTTTTAACAGATTTGCACAAAGTTCAGTGTTATGTTTTATCTCTAATATTTTGATCAATGAAGTAAAAACACTTGTGATAAAGCTTTTAGGTACTTGATTATTGGGAAATTCAATAAAAATAGAAGATAGGGCAGGTATACAGAGAACTCTGGATCACATGATAGACTGATGTATCACAATTAGTTATTACAATTACTAAGAATCTATTCCATATTAACACAAAGGAGACTGTATCCCAACAACCATTGCAAAAACGAATGGGTATCAGAGTAGCCAGCGAGCTGAAGTGCAATGCCATGGCGACATCCACGGATGTACAAGCAGGAATAGAGAGGCAGTTTTGTCTCAAATAGAGCCTTGGTAAGAGAACCATTGGAATATTGTGTTCAGCTGTGCTGGCTGCATTTTAAAATGGACCTGCAACAGAATACAAAAGAACTATTAGTACAGTTTGATGGCTCACAAAGCGTTGTACAGTAATGGTAAGATTCATCAGCCTGGATGTGGGTGTCTACTTTAGTGTGAGATGATTACTCACTTCACTGCATTGACTAGATTTTGGTGGTTGGTAATAGTAGTGTGGGCATCAGACATTCATGGAGATGTTCTGCAGTGAAGATGCCTGAAGTTGAGTGAGACTGATCTGTGGTACTGTAGAAGTTTATGTTCGAAAGTACAACTGAGAAAGTAAAAAAAAACTGCTCCGATTTCTTTATTAGCCATCTAAGGACTGAAATTGTGGAACTACCCATCTCCTAGGCAGGTTCTGGTATAAAGTATTGAAAGTCTCAAGTTGGATCTTGGTAGAATAGATTGTATGACAGAATAAAGGTAATCTTGGAATTTAAAAAATTGAAGACTGAGCACTGAAGCTTTGGAACCATAGAATCATAGAATTGCTTAGATTGGAAAAGACCTATAAGATCATCTAGTCCAATCGTTAACCAAGCAGTGACAAGTCCCCCACTAAACCACGTCCCTAAGCGCTACATCTACACGACTTTTAAAAACATCCGGGGATGGGGCCTC
>JAVKLA010000027.1:54108806-54121942 GCA_034782735.1 Sagittarius serpentarius
CGCGCAGCCGGCTGGCGCCCGCCGCCAGGGGCGGGAGGAGGCGGCGCCCTCCGGGGAGGCCGGTCTCGCTCTGGCGGCCCGGCCCGGGCCCGGGGCGGGCGTCTCCGCGTGTGGCGGGAGAAGCGCGTCCCTCACGGAGCGGAGACGCGCCGGGGGCCGTCCGCCCCCCTTCACCCGTGGTCGCTCCGTTCAGTCATACTCACACCGGGCGGCCCTCCAGCTCCGTCTTTGTTTTCTCCCTGTGGCTGGTGGCGCGGAGAAAACCACGAGGATCATTTGGCTTTTGCCTCAAATTTCTGTCTTCGCTGGTACCATCTGTCCCTGCTTATTCAGGGATATATTGACTACCCCAAATCCCTAGTGACTTCTCTTCCTGCAAAAGCTACCCCACTTAGCTTCCCGACCTACTTTTCCAGCCACAAATTGTGGGATGGTGCAAAAGTGTTCTGACAAAGTCCTGCGTGCCTGTCCTCTTTGTACCTACTGTCTCTAACCGTCCTAAAACACCCTGTGGGAAGGAGTTCTGCGGCGTATGTACCATTGAGAAATAGCGTTTCCTGGCGTTCAGTTTCAACCCGCTACCCGCGCGTTTAGTTTTATGCCCTTTTAGTTCTTGTACTGGTGTAGAAGATGGACAGCTGTCCCTGGTCGTATTTTGTAGCTGTCTTCCCTAGACTAAAGAGTCATAGCTCAGATTTACAATAGCCTTTTTCAAGATGTGAGGAATGAGCCTTTCATACTCACAACACATTCAGGTTGTGAGTTCCCTCTGACTCTGTGTAGTGGTATTATTTGCTCTGTTCCTTACCTAATAATGCTTAGCATTAGCTGACACTTTTCCTTTGAAGGTCCATCTTCTCCTTGATTTATAACAGTATTGAAATAATTGTATCAATAAAATAAAAAATAAAGGTTGTTTCACCACTTTATCAACATTATATTCCCTCTGCCATTTTGATGGTCCTGTCAGTATCATAAGGTTCTGCTTCCTCTTTGTTTGTTGTTTCTGTAGTTGGCTGTTCTGAGCAAGCCAGCAATATGAGCAGCTTGCTGTCTGTCTGCGTGACCATTCATCCCCTTTATGGGTTATATCTGAATATGTTGAATATGTTGGTCTCATACCCAAGAATGAATGGAACTCTGGGAGCATTTCCTTAAAATGAAAGGCTAAAGACACTACTAAAATAGTTAAGAGCAGGTAAATAGGTGACTTGGGCACACCAAAATGGAGGTATAGAGTGGACTGCTTTTTGTTTTAAGAGAAAAAAGATAGAATGAGAATTAGAGTGGGAAGATAAATCTAGACGATTCAATTACAAATGAGGCTACGTGTGTAGACTATAAAGACGATTATCTATTGGAATACTTTGCACAGGGACCTGTTAGATTCAGCTGCTATCTTCATATTAAGGCCGTATTTTTTTCCTGTTGTATCATGCAGCTCTACTAGGAGTTACAGTTTGAAGCAGGAGTAACTGGTGGGAGTTTGAGGCAGGAGTAACAGCACTTATGAGTGCTATGCAGGTAGTCAGATAAGGAAGTCCACTCAGGCTTTAGCTTGAAACTATTCTAGCTTTATACTGACAGCTATTAATGAGAGTGATAGTATGGGCCTGAAGTATTTTTTTCTTCCTCCCACATACATGGCAAGCCCTTCCATTTTGGGAGCAGAAGTGTTGGATGGCAATGACAATAGCATCTGCTTTCACCCTCTATACTCACACTTCCTATTAATGTAACTTTGCATGAGCGGTCAAGGACAGCCGCACTCTTTTTGTGATTATGAGGAAGCCTCTGTTGGCACGTCAGTACTGGGGCCCCAGGAAAAGTATGTCGGAGCACTGACAATAACTGATGGTCAGAAGCCAAAGCGCTTTGGAGTTCTTTGCAGATCAGTAGGATATTGAGTTGCATTTGTGGCACGACAAACTATTCTTCCAAAAATTGGTTAAAATCAGATTTGTCTTTAGTCTCAAATAATAGGTTCCCTACAGACAATTGTCAAATACTGAATATGAGGCCCTTCAGCTCAGCTTTTTCCCAGCATCAAGAGACTGAAGAAGCAATCATGTCCCTTGTTTTTTATTTCCTCATCGATCTCATGAAGGCTTGTCTGACTTCTGACCACGTTACAACAGCAGGATACCCTTACACTTGCCTACATTCCACTCATACTCTGCTTCTCTTCATATGCTGAGGTGATTATAACAATTTATAAGGATTCAGAGGGTGCGTTTATATGCATGCATATACTTTTGGGTTAGTGCCATATTACACAGAGTTAGAATTTTTCTGTCATTTGGAAATGAGTTTTAATGGAGTCCACATAATAACCAGCAGCATTGTTCTTTAGAGGGGAAAAACAAACAAGCACAAAAAAGGTAGCTTTAAAACAAAAGACACATTTAAGCTTTGCAGTCAGCAGCTGCTGAGCATTTGGTCAGATGCATCATCCTTGTTCATGACAGTGCTGCCCGATTTGATTTGTTCCTTATTTTGCCCAAAAACATTTAACTATGTTAAAGTAATGCTTAAGTGATTACTGCCTTTGCCTAATTTAAGGCTGCCCATCCATTCGGAATGAACTTTATCCAACATTAGTCTGTGTGCTTTGAATCTCTTCCCTTTTGATTTTGCCATCACGCACCCCCAACTCTCACCATTTATGAGGATGGAGTGAAACTGCTCTCATTGTTGGTTGTTCTTTTCTTACAGCTCTCCCTCCCCTCATGGCTCGTCGATCTCAAAGCTCCTCACAGGGGGACAATCCCCTTGACCCTAACTATCTTCCCCCCCATTACAAGGAGTATTACCGCTTAGCTCTGGATGTGCTTACTGAAGAGGGCAAAGAGAGTTACCAACGCTTCCTGGCAGAGGAAGCAGCCCCTGATTTTCTTTGCAACTCGGAGGTGGATCACATCATACAGAATCTCCAGAAACCCCAGTATGCCAATCAGGAAGGTAGCACAGACACTACTGGTGACAATGACATGGATGGATCGTCTGGGACTTACTGGCCCATGAACTCAGACCTTGCTGTTCCTGAGCTTGACCTGGGCTGGCCAATGGTCTTTGGGTTCAGGGGAACAGAGGTGACAACCCTCATGCAACCACCAAGCCCGGACAATCCCAGCATTAAGGAGGAGGCGCGCAGAATGATACGAGCAGCTCAACAGGTGAGACAGTGAAAAGCCCACCTAGAGCAGAGATAAAATTATATGTGTGCAAAAGATGAATCAGAATGCATCAGGTCCTCTGCTAATTCCCTTACTTTGCTCCCAGGACCTGACAGAGGGGAAGGATGATGCATCAGAGCTAGCCTCTGCTCTGTGATCTCATGGAAAAGTGCGTAAGGCCATGCTAAAATATACCAAGAGTTCACAGAATCGTTGAGGATCATAGAATCATAGAATCATAGAATGGCTTGGGTTGGAAGGGACCGTCAAAGGCCATCTAGTCCAACCCCCCCCTGCAGTGAGCAGGGACGCCTTCAACCCGATCAGGTTGCTCAGAGCCCCGTCCAGCCTGGCCTGGAACGCTTCCAGGGATGGGGCTTCTACCACCTCTCTGGGCAACCTGGGCCAGGGTTTCACCACCCTCATTGTAAAAAAATGTCTTCCTTATATCCAGTCTAAATCTGTCCTCTTTTAGTTTAAAGCCATTAAACTAAAGGTTGAAAGGGACCTCTGGAGAAGGTCTAGTCCAGCCCCCCCTGCTCAAAGCAGGGTCGATTAGAGAGGGTTACTTAGGATATGTCCTTGAGTGTCTCCAGGGATGGAGACTCCACAACATTTCGGGACAACCTGTTCCAGTGTTCAATCACTCTTACAGTAAAAGAAAGAGGTTTTTCTTCCGTTTAACTGCATTTTCCTGTATTTCCATTTGTGACTTGTCCTTTCACTGGTTACCACTGAGAAGTTTGGCTTCATCTTCCTTACACCCTTCAGTCAGGTATTTTATACTCACCTCACTGATAAAATACGAATTGGGAAGGACAGGGAGAGAGAGCTTTGAAGCTACTTCTTGTATTATCAGCATATAGATACAGCAGTATAGCGGCTGACTGAACATTGGCCAGGAAGTTATCTAAAAGTGGCACGGGTGTGCTGGAAGGGGTGAGCAAGTAGTGGCCAAGCAACTCAAACCTGCCTTCCAGCGTGGTTACGTGACAAAAAAAAAAACCCTGCTGTAATTGGATGAATAAGTAAGGGAATACTTGGTGGCAGTAAGGTTTTTCCCTCACCTTTCACCCTCATATACAGAATATGCACCTTAGATGACAGCAATTCTGTTTCCAGTTCTGGGGCCCACAATGTTTAAAGGAACCTTTAAATGGGAAGGTTCCCATTTAAAAAGGAAGTTGAAATGGAGATGGTGCAGCAGTGCAGCTTTGGAATGTGAGGTGCTGGGCAACGTGATCAGTCAGGGCATAAGCAGGCAAAGAAGGCTGATGTCTTTCTTGCATTCTTTTCCTAGGTGGTAGCCATAGTGATGGACATTTTCACTGATGTGGATCTGCTGTTTGAGGTGTTGGATGCTGCTGCTCGCAGAGTGCCTGTGTATATCTTGCTGGATGAAATGAACTCTCAACTTTTCCTCGATACAGCTGCTAAATGCAGAGTCAATCTTAACTATGTGGAGGTGAGCAAACCAAAGACCTGCCCTGCCCCTAATTCACATCCTGAGGGGGTTACATCCTGGGACACGGAGGGCTGTTAGGGCAGTAAAAACCTGAGAAAGGGGAAAATGAACCAGAGCCTAGTGAAAGATGAGTATGAAGAATGCTAGGAGAGCTGGCACAACAATATGGGGCTGAAGGCTGAGGACGCACTAATAAATGCGTTTATCTAGCCCTTGTGTGTGCTGACAGAATCACTGAAGTATAAAAATGGTGGCAGGATGGAAGGTAAAAGAGCAAGGGGAAGGAGGGCAGGGGGAGGGAAGTAAAAGCTTCCACCTGAGTCAGTGCCTTGTCTGGTTTGCAGTTCCTAAGGGTGAGGACAGTTTCTGGTCCAACCTACTACTGCCGCACAGGGATGTCCTTCAAAGGCCATGTGAAAGAGAAATTCCTCTTGGTGGACTGCATGGTGGTGCTGAGTGGCAACTACAGGTGAGAAGCCCTGCAATGTTACAGGTCCCGGTTTCATTGAGAAGGCGGCTGGTTAATTGGTAAAGCAGTGCTTCGGCACTTCCAGATGAACATCAATGGCAAATGTCCTTCTCACTGAAGGATACCGAGCAGCAAATTTCAGCAAAAATACACCATTTTGCAACTGAGGTAGATACACCAATTAAACAAGCCCTCAAACCCAGACACCCAAAGCCAAGCTTCCTTCACATCAAGAGTCTAAACAATCTGTAAAAAAGATACAGTAATTATAAGGTGGTGTGCGTTAACGCCAGTAGGCAGCTAAGCCCCACAGAGATGTTTGCTTGCCACTCCCAGCAGGATGTGGGAGAGAATCGGAGGGGCAAACGTCAAACGTGAGAAAACTCATGGGTTCAGATAAAGAGAGTTTAATAGCTAAAGCAAACCTGCACACGCAGGCAAAGCAAAATAAGGAATCCATTCACTACTTCCCATTGGCAGGCAGATATCTAGACATTTCCAGGAAAGCAGAGCTTGACTTGGGGAGACAAATGGTGTTAACACTGAGTGTCTTCCTCTTTCCTGCACAGAATCACAGAATGGTTGAGGGTGAAGGGGACCTCTGCCCGTCTTCTGATCCAACCCCCCCGCTCAAGCAGGGCCACCTAGAGCCCGTTGCCCAGAACTGTGTCCAGATGGTTTTTGAGTATCTAAGGTGAGAGACTCCACAAGGTCGCTGAGCTACCTATTCCAATGCTCAGTCATCTGCACAGTAAAAAAATGTTTCCGTATGTTCAAACGGAACCGCCTGTGTTTCAGTTTGTGCCCATTGCCTCTGGTCCTGCCACTGGGCACCACTGACCAACCCTAATCCAACAACTCCCTTCAAAGCAGAATAGTTAAAGAGACCAAGGACTAGGCCTTTACATTTCAAGAGCAAGTTAATTGGATGGAATTACCCATGCCTTTATTGTTAATAACTATACTGTACTCATGTTATGCCTGAGTATCTCAATCAAGGGGTGTATGTTATTGTGCCTCATTTTCTATTGTTAGACCAAAGCTTATCTTACATCCTTGCTCATAATTAAAATCTACTCCAGTCTGTCAATATCCCCTCCCCCACTGCAGCCTCAAAACCTCCCTCAGATAACATCACATAGTAAGGCAAACATAAGCCTTAATACTGATATTAGAAATCTTTTGTAGCTCAGTCTGAAAGTACTCAGCTACAGTTTACTGGTAGCTGTCCAACAGCCCTGCTCAAAGTAAAGCCATCTTCAAAGCTACCTAACGTTGCTTAGGGCCATGTCTAGTCGGGTTTTGAGTATCTCCAGGGTTAGACTCCCTAACCTCCCTGGGCAGCTGCTCCAATGTTCGACTACCCTCATTTTGAAGAATTTTTTTTTCTTTAGAGGGCATTGATATTTCTCTTGCTACAATTTTACCTGTTGCCTTGTATCTGCAGCGTACCTCTGGGAAGAGGCTGGCTCCATTTTCCTTATAACCACCCTTTACGCAGTTAAGGGCAGCAAACAGTTTATTGCCGCCACCCCTGACTCCCACCATCCTTACCATACTTTTCTGGACGCTGAGCAAGCCCAGCTCTTCCAGCCTTGCCTCGTACCTAGTATATTCTATCCTGCTATCCCTCTTGCTAGCCTTCTGCTAAACTTCCTCCACTTTGTCAACAGTTTCTTGTACTGGGAAGCCTAAACCTGGGAAACTGTGAACCAGTATATGCTAGCAGCCACCCAGCTGGAAAGCAGCTTGGCATAAAAGGATCTGGGGGTCCTGGTGGACATCAAGTTGAACGCGAGCCAGCAATGTGCCCTTGCCGCAAAGAAGGCAAATGGTACCCTGGGCTGCATCAGGCAAAGCACTGCCAGCAGGTTGAAGGAGGTGATCCTTCCGCTTTATTCAGCAGTGGTAAGAAAGACATGGACATACTGGAGAGAGTCCAGTGAAGGGCCACAAGGATGATGAAGGGACCAGAGCACCTCATACGTGAGGAAAGGTTGAGAGAGCTGGGACTGTTTAGCCTAGAGAAGAGACGGCTCGGGGGGGATCTTATTAATGCATGTCAATACCTGAAGGAAGGGCGCAAAGAGGATGGATGGAGCCAGGCTCTTTTCAGTGGTGCCCAGTGGCAGGACCAGAGGCAATGGGCACAAACTGAAATGCAGGAGGTTCCGTTTGAACATAAGAAAACACTTTCTTACTGTGAGGTTAACTGAACGCTGGAACAGGTTTCCCATGGACCTTGTGGAGTCTCTCTCTTCAGAGATATTCAAAGAGAGTCTGGACAACTGGCTCTACGTGGCCTTGCTTGAGCGGGGTGGGGGTTGGACCAGGTGACCGCCAGAGGTCCCTTCCAACTGCAACCATTTTGTGATTCTGTGAAAACTGGACTCAGAACTCCAGATACAGTGTCACAAGTGCTGACTGGGGGGGGGGGGAATAGTTGCTTTCATTGACCTGTTGGCTGCACTTCTACTACTGCATCTTTGTATGTGTTGAGCCACCATTGCTGCAAAGGGGCTGCTGTCTTTTTTCATCTTCTTGACTGCCAGAAGCCCCAAGTCATTTTCAGCCAAGTTGCTTTGTAGATAGTCAGCCTGTATTGGTGTACAGGGTTGTTCCATCCCAACTCTGCAGTTGCCCTTGCCGAATTTCATGAGGTTCCCCTTAGCACATTTCCCCAGGCTGTTGAGGTCCCCCTGACTGGCACATCCACTGCACCATCCCCCCATTCTGGTGTCATCTGCAGGCTTGCTGAGCATGCGCACTGTCTTGTTGTCCAGGTCATTAATGACAGTGTTAAAGAGTATCTCCCCACGCCCTGACCCCAAGGAACACCACTTATAACTATCCACCAGTCAGACTTAAATCACTGACCAGCACCTGGTCAGCCTGACAGTCCCACCAATTCCCCATTTATTGCGTGGCACGCTAGTTTAGTCCACGGTGTTCCAATTTGGCTACAAAGACACTTACGTAAAGGTCATGTGGAAACCCTTGATAAAGTCAAGAAAAACCTCATCTTCTGCTGTCCCCTTGTCCATGCAGCCAGCCTTCTCTTTGTAGAAAGCAATCGGATCGGGTCAGGCATGGTTTGCCTGCAGTCTGATTCCAGTTGCCTTTCTGTTATTCCTGTACCTGGAAATGGCTTCCAGGAAGATTGGCTCCACAGCTTTCCCTCAGACTGAGGCAAGGCTGACTTGCTGTAGTTCCCTAGTTGATCCTTTTGCTCTTTTCAAAGATGAGCACAACATTTGAGTTATAAAAACCAATTACAACCCAAAGTAATTGCAAGAACATCTACTTCATACAGGGATTATCACCAGCTCGCTCTCTTGCTGTTGTTACTACTGACTGGCTTTTTTAGAACAGAAGTCCTTTACAGCCTTGTAAAATCCTCTGCAAAGATGTGATGCAAAATCATAAGTATGAGGTCTGGGAACAATAGTGTGTAATGAATGGCTGCCTGAGCAGTAAATAACATCAGGAGAATTTTCTTCAGGCAAGCAAATGGTTTAATGTAAAGTGGTACAATCCAGTTACTTGATGCTAACGCACTATCACTACTTCTACTTCTCTTTGTAGTTTTATGTGGTCTTTTGAGAAGATTCACAGAAGCATTGCACACATCTTTCAGGGGGAGCTGGTGGCCAGCTTCGATGAAGAATTCCGAATTTTGTTTGCACAGTCAGAACCTCTTGTTCCTCCAGCCAATGTCTTGGCAAAGGCAGAGAACACATTTGCCATGACTCCCTTTGGCAATAACATGCCTTTCTTTCAAAAAAAAGCACCCCTCATGTTCCAGAGGGATGACAATCTTTTTCCCTCCTTTATGGACAGAGTTGATCCAGACAGGTACTTCCTGTCAAATTTCAGGCGGGATGACATGTTGCGCCATACCGTGGAGGGGTCAGCCATGCGAATGTATAAAAAGGTAGAAATGGAGAATTCTCAGATGGATCCTCTCAGGGGTTTTCTCCGTTCCAAGCAGCTGGAGTTGGATGCTTTTAAGAGACACAGTTTTGCAGAAGGAACATTTGAAAATTTTGCTTCTTCTAAACAGTATGCCAGGCAGATGTTCATGAACAATATGGATGAATTTAAAATCCAGTCTAGTCATTTTCAGAAGGATCAGTTCTACCAGTACCAGTTTGAACATCCCCATCTTTCTGGCAGACCTCAGGGACTCTTTGAGAGACTCCGAGGTGCTAGGCCAGGATTCAATGAACTGGAAGACTATGGAGAGGGACCCAGATACCCTGAACTTGAATCCAGTTTTCCACAGGAGGGTTTCCCCTTAAGGCTGGATTACGTACCTTCAAATTCTTCCAGGGAAGTGAGACATGGCTCTGATCAGCTGAATCCTGCAGGCAATGGCCCAATGGGAATGATGTTAAGAAGGCAAAATATAGGACAGAAATTTATCTGCCAGACTTCTCCTACACAGAAACAAAGCCTGGAACAACGCCTGTTCTTACAAGACAAAGATGAGGACCAAGATGAAGACAAGAACACACAGGAAAATAGAACAGGTTTACGTAACTGGAGGATTTCTTCATACCTTAGTGCATACCAGTCCGAACCAGAAGAAGGTCTTCCAATGCCTATGGAATCAGAGGCATATAATGACGTACTTGGGGATACCCTCACAAAGCACCCCACTGACCTCATCCCAGCATTCAAATCCCCTATGTCTTTTAATAGCAAGTCACTGGGAATTGAAAGTGCCAAAGAATTTGCAGATCCTGATAGAGCAGGTGAAGAAACCCCTATAATGAAACAAGATGCCTTTAGGTCCAGAATAAATCCTTTGATCCAGAGGAGCTCAAGACTCAGGTCCTCTCTGATCTTCAGTGCTGCCAAGTTAGATCAGCCTAACACCACAATAGAAAAGGTTCAGATGATCCAAAAAGAACACATGTCCAGTGAGTTGACCAAAGACAATGAAAGTATAAAGACGGCCGCCTCATCTAAAGTGGCAGAACTTTTAGAGAAGTACAAAGCTGTGGGCAAAGACACAGAGCGAGCCACAGTCACTCATACCAAAGCTGTTTCTGGTTATCTACAGGAAGAATCACAGAACACAGAGAAGAAATGCACCAAATCCGTGCAATATAAGATTCTGGAGAGCAGGGTACTAGACTCCAAAGACTCCTGCAGTACTTACAAAGTGCATGGAGAGGCTGACAGACCATTTGGAATGGCCTCATCAACCCCCCAGCTTGTTGACACATTGAGTAAAGATCCCCTAGCACATGTTAGCACTAAGGTGGACAAATTATCATCTCGGTTTTACCCCATAGAGAATAAACCTGCTCTTCCAGAGAAGGAGAGTCTTATATTTGTAGGAGACACTCAGAAATTGAGTCTTCCAGAGAAGAAGGAAAGAGTGACATTCAAAGAAGACACTCAAAAATTAGTCAATACAGAACTGAAGAAACCACAGATTAGGACAAGTACCACATCAATTCTTGAGAACTTACCTAGAAGTCAAGGATCTGACAGCTCTCTCAATAAATCTGAGGAAGACTGTTCAAAACAAGAACAAAATCCAATGGAATTTTTAAGAAAAGGGTCACTACGGCTGAAGCAGCTCTTGAACCCAAAAGGTGAAAAGAAATTGGAGGAGGAACCCACTTCTGAGAGTGGAAAATCCGACAAGCAGGCTGTGGTTCTCAAACGATGTTCCATAGGGGACTGTCAGGAAATGATGGAGGAAGAAAAAACCCATAAATTTGCAACACCACTTCCTCCCAAAAGCAACCAGCCAACACAGGGGAGATTTCCTTCATCCACAGCTAACATCCTGTACAGCAGCAACCTCCGTGATGATACCAAGGTGATTTTGGAACAAATCTCTGCAAACAGTCAGAAGAACAGAGCTGAACTGGCCAAGCAACTACCATCCACTAGTAATCCTGATCTTTCTAAGTCAACTACAAGCTTGGAAAGGAAAGGCGAGAAGGAGAAAAGCTGTAACATCCACAGGTCAGAGAGTTTCGGGAGCCAGAAAAGAAATCTTCAGCGGCAACCATCAGAGGATAGAGATACCCTTCTGAAAAAAATGGAAAATATGCGGAAGGAGAAGCGAGTCTACAGTAGATTTGAGGTCTTCTGCAAAAAGGATGAACATACAAGTCAAAGCGAAGAGGAATATGATGCAGATGCCAAAGACAAGAAGATGGGAAAATTCATGCCCAAAATCCTGGGGACCTTCAAAACCAAAAAATGATCACAGAAATACTATTTAATTCCATATAATCACTGACTATCAAAGGGGAATGAGGAAGTAACTTGTTTGTGATGGGTATAAGCACCATAGGCAGTACTCTTCGTGGTTAGTCAGTGGAAATGTGTTCAGCATTAGACTCCTATGGCACAATTTGCCCAATAAAGTCATGTGATATCAGGCAACCTTATCACAGTATGTTTCCAATAAAATTATTAAATTGCCAAGATGCTTAAAACAAAGAAATAAAGTAAGAGTCTCTTTATGTTATGCTCAGGGAATATTTTCAGCAGACAAAACAACTCCACTTTCAGAAGGAAAGAATAAAAACCAGAAAATTCAACACTTGAGCGCAGTCCAGGAAAGAAGAATACACACAGACACACACACGCATGCATGCACATTAACTGGAAAAACTGCTTAAAAAACAATTGTTTCTCAGGTACAGTTATCTTTTCTTTGTATCTAATAATGAATCAAATACGGGAGGCACCGTTTTGAAGGTTTACAGGAGGAAAAAGTATTGTAAACAACTTTCTGCCCTTATCTATGGTTATGGTCTTGTCTAGCAGTACACGCTCAGCTTTCATATTTACCATTTTCTAAGCCTATTGGTTCTGGTTTTTTACTGGTTTGTTTCCTTATTTATAATGGAAGTATTGCTTTAGGGGGTGAGCTGGAAGAAGCCGCTGAAAGGCCATAAAAAAAGAAACTGACATGCTATTAATGGAGAAAGACCTGTTTTCAGGGCTCCTTTTTAGCTGAGTGGGGAGTTTAATTAAGCATCTAAAATGCTGCCTTGGCCAAGCACTGGCTTCCATGACAATGTAACTCCAATTCATTAAGTGACTAGGGGGAGGAGGAGACATTCATTTGTTAGCACATATTTCCATGTGAAGACAAGGAAAGAAGGGACTCATAACAATGGAAGGAGTAAGGCTGCTGGAATTTTCAAGCTCAGAAGTGTTTCATCTCATGTAACTTTCTTGTAGTAGTTTGGTACCAAGCTTAACCATGCAGCTTTAAAACAGTCCAGATTAGCCTGTCGGTTCATGCTGTTGTGTTACAGTGTCTTGCAGGACAGAAGGCAGAGACAGAGGCTATCAAGAAAACGCCGTGCATAATGTTTGCTTACTTAGCTGCTTGGGTTTTTTTCCTGAGCTTGGACTGTCTCTGCTTGGCATCCAGCAGCATTGCCAAATCGGGATTTCTTTTTTCCCCCTGATCTTTGTGCTATAGTCTAAAGAGATGACAGGGAAGAAAGCTCTCACATGGAACTAGGCTCTGAATTTCCCATTCCTATTAGCTTGGGTTTCATAATTACGCACTTGTGACACTAGCTGCAAGCTCAGCAAACCAGTTCAGGTATGTGACTGACAGATGGAGGCAAGAGGTTGCATCAGTTCCTGAAGGTAACTTTAGTAGGCTCTTTAAAACTAGCTTTTTTTTAGGATGCCAGCTCCCATGGTAGCAGGCTTTATATAATTTAGCAGGCTTTATATAATTCACATATCTGTAACAATTAATGATTATTTTACTGTTTGTTGAAAACCTCGGGAAATGAATGTGCAGAAAGATAGATTGTCTGATCTGAAAAAAAATTAAGCTGATTTCCATATTAATACAGATGGTGGTAAAAATCTGCAAGAATCAAGAGAAATTACCATTTTAACATGAGGAGGCAAACCAAGAAATAAAGTTAAGAGAGGAAAAAAGAAAAAAAAAAAAAAGGAGGGAAGAAGGGCCAAAATTGGAAGAAAAGCTGAAATGGATTTCTTAAGGTTATTCCATATTGTA
>JAVKLA010000027.1:54122688-54139530 GCA_034782735.1 Sagittarius serpentarius
CATCCTAAACCCAAAACACAGCGCTGTACCAGCTACTAGGAAGACAATTAACTCTATCCCAGCTGAAACCAGGACATAGCTATATATCCTATTGTATATATGCTAGCCCTATTTTGTGTAATTCTTACATCATTCCATACCTCCCAGCCTTTCCCAAACCTACCTGCTCCAGCATCATTCTGTAACAGACAAGGTAGAAATTTAATTATTTCTATAGTCACAGATCACATGAACATATTAGAATTTTGCTGTATTTGTATAGATTTTAGAATTTTGTCTTGCTCTGCACACTGCATTCAGTGTAAAAGCATGTTCCCGACCAGAACTAGAATGACTCATCTCTTTTAGTGGTATGTTGATTACCAGATGTTGTGGGTTATACAAATATTGCAGAATAACTGATTAACTTGGTAATAACAAAAGCCATTTTAAGAATAAAAAGTCAGCGTTACAGCCCATCACCTCTCAGTCTGAGACAAGGCTCACAGAGGATCTTAGATGTCACATTGTATCGTCAAATTGCTAGGTGCTAGGCTTTCAGTGGAAGTCGCACGCCTGAATTAAGCAGTAGGCTCCCTTTTCCGTGCATGAGAACTGGCATCTTAAGACTCACAAGAGCCAACACGCTTCACAGAGCACTGCCTACACAACATGTTCGCCCTGTCATTGCCATTTCCTGTACCTACCTGTACCCGAGATAGACAGGAAATTCCTATTTTACGAACATACCAGAATAAACCAGGACTCCCCTGTGAGCTGCATTCCCAGCTCCCTAGTATTACCAGACTTAAGCGACCACACCTGGTGCCAGAAGTGAATGTACTATTTTTTTTACTTAATTAGCCTTTGCTGTTTAGGTACTAAAAGATAAAATGGATATTCTATCAATGACAGTGGTACTCACGTGCTGGAATTTAGTGCCTGAATCCCCTCTGTAACTGTAGTCCCAACGTTCTGGAATAACAATCATTTATCATAGGTGAAGTAAAATTTGAGGGACAGAGACTTCTTATAAGAACTTCAAGTTAATGAGGAGAATGTATCAAAAATCACCATTAAAACAGGAATATAAAGTTTACTATAGTCCCACTGTTGCCTGATAACAACTTCACGATGTTTCAGCAATAGTATCGCTTGGAACACTGCTTTCTGAAAGCCAAAAACAATTTACCATATTATTCATTGAACAAGATACTCCTGTATTTTTCCCTTTCGCACACAGCAAACATTGACTGAAGACAAAGATTTTCTGTAGTGCAATAAAGTATTTGTTATTACAATATTTATTACAATATTGCATGGTACGTAAGCTATTAAATACTGTAGCAGAACCCACCTATATTTAAAATGCTTTTCTACTTGATTTTAATGAAAATAAGCCACCATTAATTATGTTAATTTACCCCAGAAGAGTTATAGAAATTACTGGAAAACAAAATAAAGGGCTTCATCTGTGAAAAGTTTAGTCGTCTTGGTCTTCAGAGAACAGTTAGTTACCTGTTCTGTTAAAAAAACCCCGGCATTTAGGCAGCACTAAGGAATCATAGAATCACAGAATGGGTTGGAAGGGACATTCAAAGATCGTCTAGTCCAACCCCTCTGCCTTGGGCACAGACATCTTTCACTAGACCAGTTTTGCTCAAAGCCCCATCCGACCTGACCTTGAACACTTCCAGTGACAGGGCATCCACAACTTCTCTGGGCAACCTGGTCCAGCGTCTCACCGCCGTCATGGTAAAAAAATTTCTCCCTCGTGTCCAATCTAAACCCGCCTTCTTTCAGTTTAAAACCGTTGCCCCTTGTCCTGTCACTACAGGCCTTGGTAAAAAGTCTCTCTCTGTCCTTCTAAGCCCCCTTTAAGTATTGGAAGGCCGCAATAAGGTCTCCCCGGAGCCTTCTCTTCTCCAGGCTGAACAACCCCAACTCTCTCAGCCTTTCTCCATAAGAGAGGTGTGCCAGCCCTCGGACCATTTTCATCTCCCTCCTCTGGACCTGCTCTAACTGGTCCATGTCTTTCCCGTGCTGGGGACCGCAGAGCTGGACGCAGTACTGCAGGTGGGTCCCACCAGAGCGGAGCAGAGGGGCAGAATCCCCTCCCTCGACCTGCTGGCCACGCTGCTCTGGATGCAGCCCAGGATACACTTGGCTTTCTGGGCTGCGAGTGCACATCGCCGGCTCATGTCCAGCTCTTCATCCACCAGTATCCCCAAGTCCTTCTCCGCAGGGCTGCTCTCAATCCCTTCATCCCCCAGTCTGTGCTGATACTGGGGATTGCCCCGACCCAGGTGCAGGAGCCTGCACTTGGCCTTCTTGAACCTCATGAGGCTCACGTGGGCCCTGAATATGTCTGAGTATGTCTAAAGGCCCTGAATTGTCTGAATATGTCTACATTCAAGTATCAGAACACTGCAGTTTTCTGTAATTTTTTTGCAATAATTCAAATGAGGAATATGAATTAACAGTATTCATTGTTCTCATGGTATGGGAGCAAATAGTGCTGTGCCCTTGTCTGCTAAGACGAGAAGGGAAAGGGATCAGATTATCTTTCTTGTTGGTTTGTCCAGAAGAAAGTAGTACATTGTTCCATGCAATGAATAAAGCATTTTCCTTCAGCTGCAGTAACTGTCAAATGCCTCTTACATTTTGCTCTCACTTGCTGTTAATGGCTCAGTTTAAGGGACTGATGACAGGAGCTGTACTTCCATATTCACTGCTCATGTTGTTGGGAGGACTTTGGTATTGGAAGATTCTGCAGTGCAGATTTACATATGGTTCCATAGGCCTGGGAGTAACTGCCCATTGATGCTTTCGGATCACCAGCAGCTCCCATATTTGTATTAATCTGGAACATCTTTTTACTGGACTTCAGAAGGGGACGAACATCTTTGCTGTGAAACTGAGTATTTCTTGGATTCTGTGTGAGAATGAAAAGTCAAGATAGTTAGTAACCTGTAAGCAGCTTTCTAAAATACAAATAAGGACTACAGATTTTGCTTCAGCTGAGAGGCAGGACAGATCATGAATATTATATGAATAACAAACAAAACAGACTGTTTTGTAAGGTCAAGAATAGGATGGTAAGAATGATGTGAGGGAGAAGGGCTTAAGAATGGGTGTATCAAGAATGAACTAGTGGCACTGGAACAAGATACAACAAACTAATCCTGCACTGGAGCAGAAGTCCAAAGCCCTTTTTGGCTAGTATCTTGTTCTTTCCAACAGTAGTGAATGCTTTAAATATATGTACAAAAGACAGATCATCATCATCATCCCCTAGTATATCTTCCTGGCTTCTGCCAATCAAATGGCTTGGTGACTTTCTGAGATGGAAGCTGTGTATGGATACTGTGTTTATCAGCCCCTGTGGGAAAAGTTATTAATAAATTACCATACATAATACATTACAATACATTTGAATCTGCAGTTCAAGAGGACGGCTGTTTCACTGCAGCTTATGCTTTGTGAACCTCGGTAGTTAACCGAAAGGCAAGAGTTTCCACTCACTATTGTGGCACTGGCTGCTGTCACCCCAGCCATTACAGGAGTCTTTCCTGGTCAAATGGCTGAGAACAAGAGTTTCATGAGCCTGACAGGATATTGAAAATGAACGCAGAGCAAACTGGAATGTCAGAACTTTTCAGCTCCTGCTGAGGCTGAATGAGAAAGATGGAAAAATCAACATTCACTTAACATAAGATCAGCCACAACGTTGATGACCTTCTACCACACTCTCCTGTCTCTGACACTAGTCAGTATTAGCCTCTCAGGGAACAAATATAAAGCACAGGACATGTGTACGCTGATCTCCCTATTATGCTCTTCCAGTAACAGGAAGTTGGTCACAATTACCTAAAGATTCTTCAAAATGTGTTGTTCATACGTACATCTGCACACACAGCAATCTCCACAATCTCATATTGTGGAATAAATGCATTCCACGCTTGCTCCACGCTTGTGGAATAAATGGTTCCTCTCACTCTCAAAACATTTTGAATGGGATTCCAAAGCAGAGGGGCTGAAAGATGGACTGCAAGCGTGCATGTGGACATACTTGGAAGTTACTGGCAAACGTGTCTCCTTTTAGCAGTTATTCGTATGTATTTTCGTATCAATCACAACAGTAAGAAGAGATCCAGTAAGAACAAGCTTGACTCTTAACAGCGTCTGCCACTTGTTTCTAGCTTGAAATGGTTCAGATCATCCAGAGCTGTGTTCAAAGAAATACTTTACTTTAAGGTAAATGTGATATTGCATGCTGACACAAAGCAGGTGATCCCACCCAACTCATCTTTGATAGCGGTGTCTGTCAGAAATCCCTTCATACAACTGTGCTCAGCATACATTTTGAATGGTTTGGAGTTCCAGCACACAGACTCTCAAGTATTCTTTTGTAGGGATGTGAGAAAGTCCCATGACAAACAAGTCAATCTTTAGTGTCAAAAAAAGGCCATCTGTGGTGCCTCCTTCCATATTCTTCCTCTGCCATGAGCTTCCTTTGATCTAGCTCAGGAAAAAGAAAAATCAAGGGCAAGGAGGTCATTTAAGAACCCAGTGAGGATAAGAACTTTTACAAGGAAGCGTGGCCAAGAACAGGGAACAGGGATGAGCAGAGAGGACAAAACTGAAGCCTTCACTGTTCAGCAACAGCAATCCATTAGGTTTTTCCAGAGGCAGTGCAAATTCTCCGACTAAGTTTGGAATATCCAACAGTCTCAATCTGGTTAAAAAAGAATTTGCTACCTACACACTTTGGACAGGACAAGCCATCATTGAAGATAATGTAAAAGCCACTGATCTGTGATTCTGAAAGTCAAAGGGAGTTTTTGGTGCTGCTGACAATCTGACCAATGCAATAATCTGAAATAGTGTTCAAATCCTCACTTGTCTGAAGTGGCCTCCATTCAGACTCCAAAATTAGCCTGTCCTCTAGGAAAAGGGCAGTGGAAAAAAAGTCATATATCTCTGCACGTCTCAAAAGACATTGCATTAAAAACTCAAGATGGGAAAAAGAAGCAGAGGCAGAGAATCTGCAGAGGTACTTTTACTTTTCTTTTTGATTAGTTAGCTGACATATATCATCCACTACAATTAATCTTTGTGAAAAAAATACTGCTAATGAGGCAGAGACCTAGATTTACAAAAGGGCTGGGTTACTTCATGTTCTCTGAAACATCTAATCCCCACACTTAAATTCAACAGTCATTCACAGAACTTCCGCCTAAATCTATAGGCACCAAAGTACTCCTGCTGCTCAAGTCACAGCTGATAGGGTTTTTTGAAAGACTGGGGTTAGACTTAAAACTCCAGGAGAAAGTTTGTGTTTATAAACGCAGACTAGCTGAAGATCAGCATTACATATGCCGGAGATGTGTGCCCTTGGCATTTCCTGGTGATTAGTATAGATGGTCTTCCTCTCAACCCTCTGCCTCATGCACAGAACTTAACTCAGGGTCATAAACGTCATTAGTAGACAAAACACCTGAAATGTAGGTATTACAACACTGAAGACTGCAATATGCAAGCTCCGATATGAATCTACCCCATATTAGAGGCAAATTATGTCTAGTTATTTCCCCTACCAGCAGAAACTCTTCAGTTAGCACACTCTTCGGCTCTCTAGTAAAGGGCACATACTCTATACAAGCCCAGCTGCTTTATCAAACTAGGTTACTGGTACCATTTGGCTGACACTACATACAAGCAACGAAACTGGTAAAAATTTATTAATTTAGTCACTCAGAGCAATATGTCTTGCCTCTCATTTACGTATCTTTACAAAGTTGCAAATTAAGATATTTTGTGTCTATATCATTTTGGTCCATGAAAAGTTAAGTTGTTTGGGGTTTTTTTTGTAGGACTGCTACTCACATTATAAAGGTTCTGTACACTTGTAGGAGGTAGCCGAGCATTTGCATTTGCCCACGTGATTTGTCTCCCCAGTTTCCTATTGTTGGAGATTCTGGCCTGTTGAGAAGGTGGTGCAGAACAGTTCCTGATCACAGCACCAGAAGTTGCATTACCTGCAGAAGAAAAAACATGAGAGAAGGTAGGAAAATCATGAGGACAGAGAACACGCTGACTGACGCAGGGACAGAACGTAAAAACTGAGCCAGCCCCTGCCACCTCGCTTCATCTCACAAACAGAACAAAAATATTCAGAATAAAATTAGAATGTACTAGCAAACAAAACCAGTTCAAAAGGGCATGGGAAAAGATAACAGCAGTAGAGAAGCAAAGAGAAAACAGAAAGGAACACAGAGTCAAGACTGAGGCAGCAAAGAGCCAAAGAGAATGTCATACACTCAAAACTCATTCAATAGTGTTCTGTTCTCATGTGATTTTCCTCCCACACTTTCACCCTCTCGTTTTGCCATGCAAATTCCCCTTATTTCTTTCTCCCCACTCAATCTCTTTTCTTCTTTCTTCCCCATAATAATGCCTCATGGTGGATTACATCCCACTGTAGGAGGGCAGTACCTACTTTGAACAGCAGTGTGTGTTATGGGATTGTGTATCACATTCATCTTTGGTCTCTGACATAAAGTTCTTGCTAAATCTTCACTCCGGCTGGATACTTCTGGCTGGACGCTAGTTGTAGTTCCAGCATGCACATGTGAAGTTTTTAGAAGAGGCGGTGTTGGTTCTCTCTGGCCTTTCCTAGTAGGTAAAGTCACAGAACTGGAATTTGGAAGAAGTGGCCTGGATTCAGACTGACTTAGTTGAATGTTTTCTCTCCGCACTTGCTCCTTTGGATGGCTATTTAATTTCTTTTCAAGGATCATCTACAGAAAGGAGAAGCTGGTTAGACTTAACACAGCTACACAGCAGAGCAGAGGAACAAAACACAGAAACAAAGAGAGATTTACAAATAACTGCTATTTATTTCACAGGATAGGTAACAAGTATAATTTTAAAATTAATTTAGGGTTGGAAAGAAGATAGAAATAATATTCTCAGTGGAAAGAAAGAATAGGCTGAAGCATTAAGAAAAAGGATTGGGCGAACAGGCAATTTCAATATATCTTGAGGGAGAACACCACTAAACAAAATGGGCATTAGCCTTGGAAAAGACAGAATCTGTATGCCCAAAAGGTTAAACCTATGTTCTGTCTTATCATCCCCTTCTAGAACTTTGCAAAGCTGATTTTCTAATGCTCAAAACAACATTCATTCCAGTTAGTTCATAATTATTTCTCACCTACTTCTACACGCTATTATCTAGCAATAGAATCCTTGTCAAGGTTTTGGGTCTTGGTGCAGACAATCTACTCCCAACTTCCTGTAATCACAGTTGTCCCAAATTTGACACCCTATCAGTAAGATTATTCAAAACTATTCACTTGTTTCTTAACCCTGTACCTAGATTATCTGTGACCAATCTATTGACATTTAGAACATCTTTTCTACCTGTGCTCAGTATTCACTTTACTAATTCATCTGCTCATGACTCCTAACACTCGAACACAGCAGAGTTTATTAGTTTCTTTCTATTAAAGACTTTAAAAGAAATTTTAAGTAGGTTCACACAGGACTTACTTATTACAGGTTGTTTAGGGTAGGAACCAAAAGCAGGAAAAGAGAGCGGTGAGCGGTGTAGGCGATTTGGAGAGGAACGAGTGTGGGAAACGGGGCAAGAGCTATAAAAACAGCCAGTCTGTGTAAATAGCTGGCTGGTCAATAAGCTTGTCTGGCCATGCCCTGCACCTGATCAATGCAGTTTGCTGTGTCTTCTTATTAAATTCCTTTCTTTTTCCTGGAAGGCAGGCTCTCTATCCTGTCTGCATGTGTGTGCATGCAGGTGTGAATGCCAGCAACTGGAGTCAGGTAACAGGTCAGAGGGCCCATGTGTCCACGGTGCCAGCAACTGAAGAGAGCGCAGGTGTGCGAGTGAGTGTGTGATTGCTAGCAAAGCTCAAGTGGCTTGGGAGCAAGGGGGTAAGGGGGTCTCTAAGGGCCAGCTCTGGGTACGAGAGCACCAGCGTCTCTCTAGGGGTGAGAACACTGGGGGCAGGGGGGCAGAGGTCAGCTAAGGGACCTGGAAAGTCCTGGCCAGCTGTTTGTCTGCATGGTCCGTACCAGCAACTGGAATAGGGCTGCAGGCTTGGTGGCTTGTATATCCAAGTGCCAGCAGCCGAGGAGACTGGGATCCAGGGGCCAGCCACCGAGCAGACTGAGTGTCTGAGACCAGCTGCTGCAGAGATCCACACTGTACATATGTGTATATATATTCTCATGAGTGGAGCTCCATCTTGCTCAGCCAGAGAAGGGAGCAGGATGAAGCTGTTGGTGCTATGTTTGTGTGAGTGCTCTGAGTGCCTGTTTGTGATCCACGTGGCCAGCCCTGTATATCTGTATACACACAAGTAGTGTGTACGTGGTTTTTGTGTGCGTGTGCCTACTGAGAATGTATCTTCAGCCTTGCTCCTGGCTGGAGCTGGGGACATAGAGTGCCAGCAGCCTCGCCTCTCTTGGGCTGTTGGATCCAGCGTTAATATACTTTCCTCTAACACAGTCTCTCTCAGACATCATGCTTTACAGACTTTTCTTTTCCCAGTGGGAATCTAAATTTAAAGACCTCTCAAAAATTATGACAGTATGGAAGTGACTGATAAGAAACAGCAAGATGTAACGGTAAGGATGTATGGAAAGCCTACAGGAATGCAAATAGAAGAAAATGTCAGAATTCATTAAGTTTCTGCAAGAATGGCAGGTTACCTGGAGGATTAGGATTTTGGAAAGTAGGATAAGAGACAGTACCTCATATAATTTATTTCGATATTCTGCCACAGACAGCTGGATATCATCATCTAAAGGAAGAATCACATCATAATCCAGACAGGGCTCCCTGTCAGGGCAGTGAAACCTAAGAAGGTGATAACACATAAGGTAATTCACTAAGACTAAAAACAGCACCACAGATTAACGTAATGTTAGAAAGGATTGTTAAATCATCTAGTGTGACCTCTAATGTAAATAGCATTAGAGAAAATTAAGAATTAGCTTTGTCTTTTTTTTTCTATCACGCATATAAAGAAAACTTGTGCCAAGAGCAGGTCTATAACATCTCAGAAGACATCAGGGGAAACTGCACATTGGTATTACTCTCACCTTTTCACATAAGGATGCTGCAGAGCCTCCTCTGCTGTGAGTCGTTTATCAGGGTTAAATACCAGAAGTTTCTTCAGGAGATCCAAGGCAGGCAATGGAGTAGAGGATGGTAAAATCTCCTCAAGTGTTACTCGCTGCCTAGAAGTCAGAAAACAACGATGTAAGTTCCCAGTGTCTAATGTACAGTGAAGGTATGAATTACAGTTCTAGGAATCACATCAAGGTGACACGTGACTCCTTTTGAGAGTTCACTCACAAATAGTGTGCCATAATCCTGGAACACTCTAAAGTATAGGCCTGTGAGTATGGCAAAGTCCTTCACGCCTTTGATTAGGTTTTAACACCTCCCTCCTAGCACTAGGAACCTACAGGAAGTGCCTAACTTGCAAGTCTAGTCTTTCTCTTGTTTCAGTGGAAAGAATGAGAGATATCAGACGGTATCAGACACAGGGGATTAGAGTCCTCTGGACAAGTCCTTCTTTTGTTCTTTTGACAACCATAGAATCATAGAATTGCCTAAACTGGAACAGACCTACAATTCATCTAGTCCAATCGTTAACCGAGCACTGACAAGTCCCCCACTAAACCATGTCCCTAAGCGCTACATCTACACGACTTTTAAAAACACCCAGGGATGGGGCCTCCACCACTGCCCTGGACAACCCGTTCCAATGCCTAACGACCCTTTGAGTAAAGAAATTCTTCCTAAAATCCAATCTAAATCTCCCCTGGAGCAACTTGAGGCCGTTTCCTCTTGTCCTATCGCTTGTTACTTGGGAAAAGAGACCGACCCCCACCTCTACAACCTCCTTTCAGGTAGTTGTAGAGAGTGATAAGGTCTCCCCTCAGCCTTCTTTTCTCCAGGCTAAACAACCCAGTTCCCTCAGCCGCTCCACGTAAGACTTGTGCTCCAGACCCCTCACCAGCTTCGCTGCCCTTCTTTGGACACGCTCCAGCACCTCAATGTCCTTCTTGTGGTGAGGGATGCCCAAACTCCTAACTTGGATGTTTCCGTTGAACTGTTAAAGATCCCATGAATCCAGCCCTTAGACCACAGAAAGGTATTTCTGTATAATTTGCAATGAGAAGATGAAGTTTAAAAATCTGCTTTTGCATTTTGAAAGCCTAAAGACAATTATTAACATAATGAATGTGAGAATATCTAATACATTTGAAAAATCAGTTTTAAAACACGATTCTTAGTCATATTTTAAATAATTTTGTTACTCCATGACAACATTCTTTTAGTTTAGAAAAATGATCCATCACTGAACATAGCATTTGGACTGAGTGGCTCAGAAAAAGTCTCTTCAGTTTTGAAGAATAAGATTTCACTTGCTTTTTTACCTAGCTGGAGCTGTCTATGAGAACATAGCCACTCAACTTTCATATTTTGGGGGGGGGGGGGGGAAGATGATAACATCCAAAGAGCAGGGCTGTAAAATAAAAGTGCACTTCAGCCAGGAATGAATGGAGAGTTCCAATTGCTGTCTTTCACTACTCAGAGAAGGGTTACAGAAATGAGAAAGCTCTTCTCAGAGGTGCTGTGGTGGGTTGACCCCCGCTGGCAGCTAAGCCCCCACCCCCTGCTGCTGTTCTTTGACATGCAGCAACCCTACAACAGAAGGACTCGCTAAGAGGCTGGGCAAGCTAGACAGCTGTTTAGTCCTCTCTGTATCCATGGCAGCTACACCAAAAGCCCACTGGTACCCTTTTGGGTCCCTGAAGTAGCCTCTCCTGATGTAGTCCATGCCAAGGATGCACAGAGCCTCCAAGTCAGTCACAACAGGATGCTTTTGCCACTTGCTCGTTACAGTCACTTCAGCCTCCAACACAGGTAACCGTTGGGATCATCCTGTTGCTCCAGAAATGCAGGTGGGTTCCATCCCCTTGTATCTTGATGGCATTAGGGTCACTGTGCACTGGCACCCAGCAGAGCCTTATACTCCTGTGGGTCCAATGTGCCAGACTACTGAATCCATACAGTCCAATAAACCCAGTTATGCCTTTCCTCTGCCTGGCTGGAGGCATGGCCCCTCTATTCCCTGTCAGAGCATTCATTACCTGACTCCTGTAATTGCAAACCAAGATCAGAAGCAGGGTCAGTCCTTCCACTGTGTCTGGGGAATTGCTCAACAGCAACTGAAGCAGTCACATTTCTGATGTCAGCAGCCTTTTTGGCTGCTGTTTTTCCTTGCAGTTCACATACACAAGTTTCTAGGCTTGAGATAGATGCACTGTCCCACTTTGTCATGTCCTTCCCATTGTCATGCAGGTAGAACCACAGGGTGGCATGCATGGCTCCCTTTCCTTTGAGCAGAGAAAGGCTCACTCCACGTGACACTCTTGATAGCTAAGACGCTGACCTGTATGGGTGAGGAGGAAAACATACTCTCTTTGAATTTGCTGGAACTTTTGGGGCAGTTTTTCAACAGCTGAGATACAGGACCATAGGGCTGGGGAAGTAGAGAGATCCTCTTTGTACTGCCAGAGCTGGCCAGCCACTCTGTTCGCAGTTGGCACCCCAGTGGCTGTACAATCATTGTCAGGTTGGTGTGCTCTGTACAAACTTTTGACCGTGTGCACTGGACTTCACCCGGATCTATGGAGCCCTGGTTATTGCCCAGGTTGCTGTAGATCACCTCCACCACCAATTCCCTAATGCTGGATATCTCCCTCAGTGGTGATCCACTTGCCTCAGTAGTTTACAAGGTCTTCCTTGAGGGTATGCCTTGCCTTCCCACTTGACAGAAGTTGCCTCCAGAAGCTGCAGATTGTTGCCCCTCTTCCAATCCCTTCATCAGTTCCCCGGTCCTTAGCGAGAGACCCCAGTTGCTGGGCTTTCTTACCCTCTGATTCCTGACTCAGCACTGGCCCCAGTATCCTAGCATCATATCAACCAATTGATAATTTGCTCACCTAGATGACAGCTGTAATCTTTCCGCATATCTTGCGGCTTGTTCAGGGATAGGGACTGGGTGGTTTCTACACTCATTCATGATTTCTGTCTCTTCCCCCTCTTGTTCTTGTGGCTGCTCTACTGCGGAACAGGCTGCCTCTTCTGATTCTTCCTCCTGCTCCCTCTTAGAAGCTTCTTCCTCCCCTACTAACCTAGCTGACTTCCTCTCCCGTTCTTTAGGAGAAACTGTTATCCTCAAGGGTTGGGTCTCTTGACTTAGCCACAGTGTCCATTTGTGTGTCCTCAGATCCAGAGACCCTTTCACCGCGCTGAGGTAGGTGTAGGCCAGGCCCCAGTGTGAGAAGTTGTGTCTCTTTGGCATAGACAAGGCATCCTTTCTTCAAGTGTTTTGTCACTTCAACAGGATGCCATGCTTGTTCAAGTGTGAAGTCCCACACCACTGGACGTGAAAATTGCTCTAGGTACCTGCCCAAATTCTCCCACACAACTTGTGACCCATGACCTGACTACCTCAGGGCACATTCCTGTGTGGCATTCACAAATACTTGGTTACCCTTAGGAAAAGCCAGAATCAGATTCTTGGCATATACCAGTACGAGCATTCTAGTTACCCAAGGATGTTGAAGAAACTGAAGAGCTATTGTAACAAGGCAGAAAAAAAAAAAAACAGGCTACCCCAGGAGAGAGGAAGGAGGAGGTGCCATTCTTTATTTCTTCTACAAGTTGGCTCTCGGATGAGAAGAGGAGAAATTGTTGTCTCCACGAGATGGTTCCCAAAGTACTGGGACAGAACCAATGCAGGGCCTAAATACCAGATTAGGCTCAAGGCCAGTGTTTTTATCATAACTCTCCCAGGCAAAACACAAAAAAGTGCTAAACAGCACAACAAACTGCAAAAGCTGAAAGCAGCCATTAACAAGCCCTCAAATTTGATGTACAGGAAGAGAGGGAGCATACCATGGAGCAGGTAAAGGAACAAATAAACCAGTATCGAGAACAAATACATCAGTATTATGACCAGCAACAGTTAAACAGGTGTAACTACTATAAACTCCTGTCTAGTACACTCCAATCAAATCTATTGTGATGTCAAACCGCTCTGGCCCCATGCTGGATGCCAAAAAGGACTCTGGTGGGTTGACCCCAGCTGATAGCTAAGACCCCATGCAGTCACTCGCTCTCTCCCTCTCAGCGAAATGGCGGAGAGAACTGGAAGGACAAAAGCAAGAAAATCTCATGGGTCAAGATAAACACAGTTCAGTAAGTGGAAGGGGAAAAAATGGGAAAAATGAAAAAAAAAAAAAAACCAAACCAACAAACCACCAAGTTGTGCAAAAGCAATCACTTACCACCAGCAGACTGATACTCGGCCAGTGTCTGAGCAATAGCTACTTTGGAGAAATTCCTCCCCACCCATTTTATTGCTGAGCATGACACTATGGAATATCTCTTTGGTCAGAAGGGTGAGCTGTCCCAGCTGTGTCCCCTCCCAGTCTCTTGCCAACCCTTAGCCTACTCGCTGTGGGGGCAGAGTGAGAAACAGACGGCCTTGATGGCTGCTGTGCAAGCATTGTTAAGTAAGAGCTGCAACACTGCTGTGTTATCAACACTGTTTTGGTCACAAATATAAAACACAGCAGCATACAAGCTACTGTGAAGGAAATTAACTCCATTCCAACCAAAGCCAGTACAGGTGCACAGCAAAAAGAGAAGCAACATTCACAAGTGCATCAAGGGAAATTCCTATGGGATACTGTGGCCATCCACTTCCCCCGGACAAGGGCAAACACACATGCCGTGCTGACAGTTGAATCAGCAGGAACAAAAGGGTCTCAGTTCCTCAGCTACCTGGCATAGATTGATAGAAGAATCCTGGCATCCCTGAATGAAAGGGAATGATGCTCCAGTATGCCAACTGAAGAAGTCAGCAAAAGTCAGCATGAAAAGGCATATGCTGTTCATGTGAACAGCAAGGGACCTGCTAGAGCTTATGGTTTGAGCTATCCTAACCTAAACATATGAAAACATATCAGTAAACATTCACAGAACTCATACCACACATAGCTGGGCTATGCGTATTGCAGACTCCTCGATGAGAAGGGATACCCGCTAGTATCATGACAGATACAAATAGAGAATACTTAAGAGACTGGTGAGTAATCTGCTATGCCCATAAGACAGTGTAAGCACATTAAGTTTACTAATGTTTACTAATTAGGTATGTAATAAATGCAGAATTATGTGGTAGTCTGTGTACATAACTGGAGGATCCAAAAGAAGCATGGAAGATATAAGGGGGTGGAGGGAAATCACAGTGAGAGTCGTTAAGCAGCTGGAATGAGGCTGTCAGCCTGAATAGATTCAGGCTTTCCATGTGTGAACCGATGACATCAGACACCCAAATGACTCAGGATAAGAAAATATTCTGATTTTGAGAAAGTATGCATGATAATAGCTTGGAATGTAGGCCCAACTTCATTTTGTTTTGTTATTCCCAGATTATGTCATTGGTCTTCTCTCTTTTTTTTTTTTCAAAACTTTACATCCCTTCCCTAGAGGTAGGTGAATCTGCAGAGAGCAGAAATAATTTCTACTGGTGAACACTGGAAGGTGAACTTCAGGGGAACTTTTTGTCAACATCATACAGTAGATTGTTGACTTCTGAGACACACTGAACATACAAGGCTTACCGGGAACTCAGGCGGTTAATAACTGAGGCCCTGTAATCTGGCTGCATAGCCAAAATATCTGCAATAATGAAAAGATACTGTTAATGCCAAGATTAGGATTACCAGAGCTACACAGTTTATGAAGAAAAGTAAGTATTTGATATTAACATAGGAAACTATCCTAATAAAACTCAATGGGAGATCCTATGGAAGGGGGATGGAATATTTACTTACATATTTTCTAAGCTGATTTTCTCAATTCCTATTCATTCTATCACAGATTTCATAAATTTGCACTCTTACACCCACATACGCAGAAGCACCAAGATATCCGAGGCCAAACGATCTGGCCAGGATCGCTTGTGTGGGACACGGAACAAGGGATACCAGCTATTGATTTCTTCATCACATCCACTCAGGTTCTTTCTGATTGGTGACAATCAGCTGTTTTCTGAACATATTTGTCATACTCTCAAAGAGTCAACAGTTGCTATGGAATGGTTTTTTTGCTTCAGAATCTTGCTTCTTTGGTCTCCATAAATCCTAGGCAAAGTTGCTGCTCATTGGTTGGTTTTCCTTGTTTGCAATAACGTTTTGAACAAGTGTCTGTTTTCACTTGTTTGGCTAAAAGGAAAAGAAATTATGCCTGTGATATGCTGCAACCTTGCAGCCGCTGTCCTGTGGAAAGGATACAGGACCTTCTGCTAACGAGTCATTTGTCCTGTGGTCTTGTCTTAGAGTGCAGACCTTCTGGTAATGACATTATCAACACATTCCTCAATTGTATTGCTGAGAATGGAATAGCATTTTTTGTTATTAGTGCTGGCTATTCTTCTAACTCCTGTTTTGGTGTTTCCACACACACATTTCCATTCATATTTCATTCACAGCAACCAAATCTCTAATAAAAATTATAAATAACTTTAAGCTTGAATGGAATTCTCCAAAACTGTGATTTCCTTAAATTGAAGGTAGTTATTTTTCCAAAAACTATTTGCTAGCTCAGTTAGAACATATCAACATGTCGTAAAAGTTTATGAAGTGTACAAGCTGTTAGACTAGAACTCATAGAAAATAGTAATCATCACCATCATCATCATCCCCCCTTTTGGATTTCACATATTTTTACTCCAGCTTTCACTTCTGTGTTTAGATTTCCAGACCAAAAAGTCCAATTTACCTTTACTATGCAAATCCCACTGAAGTATTAAACTTCTGTTTTAAACTGTTATCCTCTTATAAACCTCAAAAATGTTTTGAAGGCCTGGTTCTTGTTTCTCATCTAATCAAGTACGGGCTTATTTTCCTCTAACACTAACATTTCACAATTAAGTCTGATTTCCTTGGAAAGATGTTAGAATGAGTCACAAGAGATACCTTCTTCCCTGACCCAGCTGGGCTGCTTTCTTTCACTCTTTTAATCTCTTCTCTAAATACCTTTTCCCATAGAAGAGTCCTACCTTCTGGGGATGGGGCAGGAATAACCCTCAAGATCTGCTCTATTTGATTCACTGTTGAGGTTCCAGGAAAAAGAGGTTTCCCAAGTAGCAGCTCTCCCAGAATACAGCCAATGCTCCACATGTCTACACCTTTAGTGTAACTACAAATAAGAATAGAACAGAGTTAGGACTAAATCAATCAAATATTCTTCTGCACCTGGTATTCACATCACCTACATTAGCTTATTTGGCTAGAAAAACAAACTTGATGACTCCTTGAATACAAATGCTGGCAGGTTTTAATTATAAAGTGAATGAGATTTGGGAATCATTAAACTGGCAAACATAAACCAGAAAGGAGACTTACCCTGCTAGAAGTCTATTCTAGGAAACCATAAAAGGAAATACATTAGAGATAAATACCAGGACAAGGTAATGAAAAGTATGTATATGACCAACAGCGAAGATACAAGATGCTGTTTGGAAACAACTGACTTTTCAGAGCCTAATGTATCTAGAAAGTAGTTACAATTACTTAAGCAAAGTAAATGCCAAACAATGGGTAAATGACTGAGAGAAGAGATTAAAGAAATCCTGGTAGATAGTGTTGCTTAATGATAGCGGTGCATACCAAAGAATCAAAAACTGATAAATGGCGCTTAATGCTTTGCTAACTATTGTGTAAACTAACCAGAGCAGAAAGTCT
>JAVKLA010000027.1:54139630-54169607 GCA_034782735.1 Sagittarius serpentarius
TACTAGCGGTGACGAAGAGGAGTCATCTATCTTCATCCCCACGACCCCCGACGACCACCACAAGGAGGCACTACGCAAGCGCAGTAGGGAGGAGTTTATGAAAATAACCCCTTGGAACCAATTTTAATACGAAGCGGGGATAGGTCATGCATATGTATAGGTGTATTGTGAAACTTTATGTAAATGTAGCACTCAATTGTATAAATCTGAAGCAAGTTGCCGCGCTAGGTGCGCACGACTTTGGTGGGGCTACCCCCTGTGCTGCCCGGTGCGAAATAAACATACCTACTTTACAATCTTATAGATTGTGGAGTCTGTTTTCCGCACGTCATGACAGTTTGCAAAACATCCACATTTCAGATTTGGGATACTAACCCAACCTGTATTTATTTTCTTTTCTGATCAATAAGATTTTGTATATTCAAGTCAAAAAAAGGAATAAGCCTGACCAACAGGCAGATGATTTAGCATTTGATTACAGAATATTTTCTGAAGGTCTGTCAAAGAACTCTCCTTAAACTTGGAGAAGAGGACTAAGGTACTCAACCAAATTTTGTAAAGTTGCAGATTTAAGGGGAAAGGAATAAGTCTAGTGGAAGAAAGGATGACAAACAGATGAGTTGATAATGTATGTAAAATGGACAATCTAAGAAGCCAGGAAGGAAATGTACACGTAAGAGATTTTTGCGTTGCAGAACTGAAGTTTAAATGCATATTGAGAAAATGGACTGCTGACATGACATCTCATCTGGTGACATCTAAAATGAAAAGATTTAAGACTTCTAGACAATAAATTTTTCCAGTGGTGAAGAAATTATAGAATCCCATCCCCTCAGTCATATTAAGCTGTTACCTCCGAGAGGAAAGTAAGATCTCGGGGGCTCGGTACCAGCGTGTTGCCACATATTCCGTTAAAGCAGGGTTGCCTTGGTCCTCATTCATCTGACATAAAGAACGGGCCAGCCCAAAATCACAAAGTTTAACAAAGCAGTCTGCATCCAGCAAGATATTTGAAGGCTGAATTGAACAAACGAAAATTAGTAAGCTTTTTACTCTCTGAACGGCAGAAGATTATTATCAAGGTTCTTTTACTAGTCTCATTCTTTACATACTTTTCAATTTAGTGTTTAACAGAAAACTTGAGTAAAGGATAAAGACTATGACTGAAATATACCTTCTGATCTCTGTGAATAACATTTCCTGAGTGGATGAATTTAGTTGCCTTCAGGAGTTGGTAGAGAATGTAACACTTGTGGATATCTTTCAGCAAATTCCCCTTCTTAATCACAGCATGTAAATCTGTCTCTGTAATATATTACATCAGTAAAGGATTACCAAGTTGTGAATACAAGTTCCTCAAAGCAAGGCCAGAACAGACCATTGTCGAAACTGTAATCTTTCAAAAGCATCCTCAACAGAAGTTAACCCTGTAATTACTAATAGTACTGCAATCTGTCTATATTATCAGTTTGACTTGCAGCTCACGCTACAGTTACTGTTCTATTATTGCATACTTTTGTTATAAAATTGCACATAGTCTCTGCCATATGCAACTCTTCTGTCTCTGCAAGCCTTCTAATTTGTTGCTCTCTGCCATCTTTCCTCATCTCAACCAGCCACTTCTCACACAACTATTACTCCCTTTAAAGTTTCACTGCTATTCCCATCTAATCACAACTGATATATATAAAAAAACCTGTACTGCTCCTACTTACATGTCTACTTACATGAATATTCACATAAATCATCAACACACTACTACTGAAGCAGGGAACAAAGATAACTCATAAGAGAGGCTGTATTTAAATGGCTGATGCAATGCTTAGTCTCACCCATGGACTCAAAGATGAGGTAGATGTCCTTATTGTTCTGAGCTCGGATAACATCAAGCAGCTTGATGATATTTGGATGTTCTCCAAATTCCTGTGGAGGGAAGAGACCCAACTGTCAAAATCAAGTGTCTTGCTTGTGAATCATAAAAAAGGACAATAATCTATTTCACTTTGTATTATTGTCTAGAACAAACATTAATATGCTGTTTCCTTCATTATGCTTCTACTGAAATAAATTTAAAAAAAAAATTATTAAAGCTTGCTCCACAGTATGAAACCAGTTGGTTAATCTAAAAAAAAAAAAAAACCAAAAAAAAACCAAAAAACCCCCCTCTTGTCTAAATCCCTCTGTTCTAAAAATCCCTCCATACCATTTCTGAATAAAATCCAGTCAACTTTACGCACCTCCTATTTCCTACTGAAGGCACAGAAATATTGTGGCAGTGAAAACAGAACAAAGTTGCCATCAACATTCATAATTAAAAAACCCAACCAACCAGAAAGCGTCTATTTGAGAGTAGGTTGAAACACTACAGGCTGCATGGATTGAACTGAACTGTAATGGGAGACCAGACAATCAGCATACAAAGAGATACCTAAATACTGGTATCTTAAACTGGAGGTGAATTCTGTCCTCACATCTGCATATTGATAATACCATCAAGATCGTTTACTTCATCCTCAGTCTTAACAACTTTTATTTCCTATAGCTAACACTTCTGCACAGCTAGAGACGCTGTGAATGCTTCACAACATGCCAACATTCGCATGAACTACTTTAAGTATAAAATTATACATAGCTGCACCATAAAACCTCTGCTTGTATCTAAAATACATAAATGAATTTTCTGTTATTTGAACCAGTAATAGACTCTTTATCTATTTCCATCACAAATTCAGTTATAAACAGTATCAAAAATCATAATATTAAGCTATCTCCAGCATCGTCTTACAACAGCATCATCTTCCTAGACTCTGAGGCCAAGACAAGAATTGATTATAATGTACAACATCTGGAAAAATCCAAACCAACACACTCACCTGCAGCGACCCAGGAAAATACACTTGCAAGCAGTAATATACAGCCAGGCCATCAAATACCCTTGGCATTTATTCTGAGAACACTATTCAGAATGCCCAACCAAATAATCTAAAGAAAGTTTTTACCCAAAAGGGATATTTTTCCAGAAATGCAGATTAGTCTTGACAGCATTACTTGAGTACTGTTTAAGAACTTACTTCACACTGAAGCAAAATCCCACTGTCTCACACTGTCTTGCCCTGGAACTGATAACGGAAAGTTATGAAAAAGTTTCAATCCGTACTAAAAAAAAATCCTACCTTGAAAAAAATCTTGTCAGAGCCAGTCTTTGTTTAAAGAACAATGCTCTCACTAAATTACCAAAAACTACATTCTAAAATGTGGCCCAAAATGCACCGAATAGATCTATAGCTATACTGAACAATAAACATAAAACCTGCAAGCAGCATAATGACCAGCATACTACGTATTACCCAGAAGAGAATCATCAAAATGCCCAGTCTCTACATCAACGCTTCTCAATTAAAATGAACTTATTCCAATCCATCAAATGCCTTTATGATAAACATACAGATTAAACTAAGCAATCATTATGCACAGGAAGGAATTTGCACAGACAAGCAAATTAAGACAAACATCCAGTTACCAATGAAAGAATATTTCTTACGTCTTTCCCTTTTTGATCTTGCAGTCCTGAACCTCAAGAAAGAGCTATAAAATACCTTCAAAAATAGGGAGGAAAACTAAAATTCTTAAGTCTACTGAGCATCTAAAGTGACGAAAGTAAGGGCTTAATGGCACATTAACCTCCCTCCCCCCAAAATGACTCTTTCTTTCCTTCAGCAGAAATAGCCTTCTTTTTCTTCTCCCAACTCCTCCTCCACCGATCTACTCCAGAAGTGCTATACTTTCAGAGACGATCTAGCTTAAGAGGTAATTAACTTCTAAAGGAATTGTTCTCGTATGTTTTTAGCTCTTAAGTTTGTGGCTTCTATTTCAGGCTTAAAGAATGATTGACAAGTAAAAAACCTTGTCTCTTTCCTACTTGACAGTCTTAGGAAATACCACTTCCTATGAGCCCTGCCTTGCTTGTGTCCTTAGGAAACCATAGTTGTAACAACATTATCACTATTTAAAAACATTGGTGTTTCTACATGGGAAGTCTGTGGAGTAATGGACAGATAATTTTAATGCCACTGATAAGGTAATAAGGCGTAGTGTGGGGTCAATTATATCAAAACAAGAGCAGCCTTAAGTAATTCCATACAGAACTTCTCTTTTAGTTTTGCTTTGATTATTTCAAGTGGTCAAGCTGCCTCCCACATGATAGAGGAAAAAAATTTTGGCATGTAAATCTCTTCCACACCCCAGCCCCACCTCTGAATCATGCCATTTAAAATTTAAGAAAAACACTTTCTGTCCACAAACATGTAAGAAGTGACCAAAAATACAAGTCAATGTGGTGATTCTAGAGTAGGTACACTGCTAAAAATGGTGAAAGGACAGGGCATGTCTCAAAGAAAAAATAAGACCAACTCTCCATTTCATTCAGGTGTTTTTGCCCAGTCGTGGCAAGACAATTTGCCAAGATGGTGCAGAAAAGTAGTGAATAGAGTTGTCAACACTGATCGTCGCATTTTGAAAAAGAATGGGAAGAAAATATGTGAACAGCATCAGAGACAATTAAAAATCAGAAGAGGAGGAAAAATGGATGTTACCTGCAGGAACATAATCTCTCGAAATGTTCTCTAGAAATAAACAAAAAAAAGTTTATTATCACCTCAAAAGAATGACAGAACAGAATATGGACTTCCAATGAGAGGGTTAAATCCATTCTAATCTCTAAAGCTGAGGAAACCCTTATATGGTAGGCTAGGAAAACCCAATTGCTCACTAGAGAGTCACAAGTGTGCTCTCTATGCTTAGACACTATAGCATAACAACATTAAGGGAGAATCAAATTGTGCATGCCTATGAAGACACCTTTTCCTCGTATTTTGTAGATGCCATGATATACAAAGCTTGACATTTATTGCTCCTTTTTATCCTAATATAGCTGTAGACTGTATTATTACATGCATAATTGTCAAATAACTAACATCTTTCAGAGACATAAAACTTGAAAATATCTATGAACACCCACCATATCTTTTAGGACACGTTAGAACAACAATTTCTCACCTGAGCATCTGTTCTGTTCCTGAAAGCATCAAAAATCTTTTTAACAGCAACTATTTCTCCTGTCCTGCGATCGATTGCTTTCCATACAATGCCATAAGCCTGGGGAGAAAAAACGACAGATGAACAGTGTACTATGACATCTTAAGCACAGTTCAGACCTTGAGTGTGGAAGTAGAACATGCCCATCAGAGGGACTGAAAAAGAGGTAATCACCAGCTACCTAGAAGAGAGGTTAGGCCAATGAGCAATACTTGGTTGAGTCAAGAACATCTATATTGAGTCCGACCAAAGGTCCACAAGGTCAAGCATCCTGGACCCCAAAGCAGCCAACAGCAGATGTACGTGCTTATGAAGTTCAGCAAGGTCAAGTACAAGGTCCTGCACCTGGGTCAAGGCAATCCCCAATACCAGCACAGACTGGGGGATGAAGGGATTGAGAGCAGCCCTCTGGAGAAGGTCTTAGGGATACCGGTGGATAAAGAGCTGGACATGAGCCGGCAATGTGCACTTGCAGCCCAGAAAGCCAAATGTATCCTGGGCTGCATTGAAAGCAGCGTGGCCAGCAGGTCAAGGGAGGTGGTTCTCCCCCTCTACTCAGCTCTCATGAGACCCTACCTACATCCAGCTCTGGGGTCCCCACTACAAGAAACACATGGATCAGTTAGAGCAGGTCCAGAGGAGGGACATGAAAATGGTACAAGGGCTGGAACACTTCTGCAAAGAAGGGCTGAGAGAGTTGGGGTTGTTCAGCCTGGAGAAGAGAAGGCTCCAGGGAGACAACCTTGCAGCCTTTCAATACTGAAAGGGGGCTTACAAGAAAGATGAAGGGAGACTGTTTACCAAGGCCTGTAGTGACAGTATCACAGAATCACAGAATCATTTAGGTTGGAAAAGCCCTTTAAGATCATCAAGTCCAACCATTAACCTAACACTGCCAAGTCCACCACTAAACCATGTCCCCAAGAGCCACATCTACGTGTCTTTTAAGTACCTCCAGGGATGGTGATCCAACCACTTCCCTGGGCAGCCAGTTCCAATGCTTGATAACGCTTTTGGTGAAGATATTTTTCCTAATATCCAACCTAAACCTCCCCTAGTGCAACTTGAATCCATGTCCTCTCGTCCTATCACTTGTTACTTGGGAAAAAAGAAAAAGGGTATCCCGATTGCCAACAGTGTAGTATTATAGCACTCATCTGAGATACTTATACTCCCAACTGTTTGTACTTCCTGATGTACAGCAAAGGACCTGAACCCATACTCCAGGACCACACATATTCTTGGGAAGTCTGCCTCAATGTCACTGAGTATTTAAGCATGAAAATCACTCAATATCACATATTGTAGCTGTTTTACTTTGTACGAGTATTTAAACATTAACTGGGCATTTCTGAGTGAGAAATGACCCCATGGCGCAGATGTAAGGGATCTCCTAGAATGTAGAAAGTTAGGATTCAAATCTATGACCTAAAAATAAGAAAACTGGACCTGCACCACAAGGGAGACTGAATAACCACCATTTGCAAGTATCACATAGTCACAGGGAAAGCTCAGGCAGAAGTTCACGTTCCCTTAGTGAAAAAAAACAGAACTGTTTGAATTCCCTCACTGTACAGGAACAGCTTATCTCCCTTGCGGCTGCACTTCTCTGCTCTATTTTTTGGGCAGTCCTCACCTGTTTCAGGGACTCCGACAGCCTTTCAAGTGCTCAGGTAAGTACATCAGCTGTGTACATACACAAGACATACAGAACTTTCTGCATACAAGAGGCAGAAAACACAGGTATTTAGGAGACTAGAACCACTTGAGTTAAGAGCTCGACTAGTAGTTTTGATAATGTCAGTGATGCCTAGATGATGGACCTGCAGCCACTAAAGTCCTTTAAAGACATGAATGTATGTAGTTATGTTTGTGAAACAGTCTCCAAATAGAACTCAAATAATTTGATATTTCAGATGGAAGAATGTCATTCTGTTCAAAGAACCTAGCAAGTTAGATGATGTAATATATTACCTTCAACCAAAGGGAGAAAGCTCATAACTAGTAACAAGATGGCAGCAAACCCCAAGTCACAGGCAAACTTACAATTAAATATAGCCACGAGAAAGATCAGTGTGAATTCAAAAGGAGAAAACCAAAACATTGTCTTAGAGGATAATGAAGAAAATAAGCCTCTCTCAAGTGCACCCTTGTAATTGCACATTAAATACTTAACTACTAGTATCAACACAACTAAACAGTGGCAAAGAGCTGCCAGAATAGAAAAGCAGATTATTAGGAAGGGTTTAGAGACTGCCTGAGGAGAAAGATCTTAGAAATTAACGTTGGCTCACATATAAAAATACGTAATTTTACGGGGAAAAACTACTTGATGCAGCGTAATACTTGAAGTAATGGGGTTACAGTAAATGCAAAACAATTTGGCATGCACAAACAGAATACACTTCGAAACTGAGATTCATTTGACTATAAACCAGGCGCACGTGCAAGGTCAGTGCCTTGTGTGGCGGTTCTCCAGTAAATGACAGGGAAAAAAACCTGATGGGTAACTTAAAGGTATTTTCAGTTTTGCGTACTACAACACAGCACTCACCGTCCTCTGAAATTTAGTTGCGAAGCAACTATAAGAAGCCACAGAAAGTTATCACGTTATGATGTATGATTTTTTTTTCCGCTATTAGGCATAATAAATACATGAAAGACCAGTTTTCCTTCGACTATATAAACCCTCAGACCTCCGGCACTAGACGCGGCTCAGGCCGGCGGCCTGCCGCAGGGACCGGGAGACCGCAGGCAAAGGCGCCGCCGGGACCCCTCCCCGCCCGGCTGCCCGAGCTCCCAAGGCCCCCCAGGGCACGCACCCATTCACCCACTCACTCACCCCCCACCCCCCCACTCGCCCACTCACCCCCTTGCCCAGGCGCCTCTTGATCTCGTACTTCTGGGAGACGAGCGCCTCCACCTCCGGCACGCTCATGGCGGGCAAGCTGAGGCTGAGGAGGCTGAGGAGGCGGCGGCGGGCGGCGAGCGGACGAACACTCCAGCACTCCGCCGCGCGGCACGCTAGGCCGCGCGCGGCCCTCTCCCTGTTGATGGCGGCTGCTATGGAAACAGCGCAGGCGCCAAGCGGCCGCGGGCGGCGCAGGCGCACAGCGTGGCGCCGGTGCTGCGGGGCCGTTCCCTTCTTCCGTCTCTCCTTGCCGGGCGCCCTGCGGCGCGGCCGGGGGCGCCGCCCTGGGCCCGGTCGCGCTTGCCGCCACCCGCTGAGTGGGAGGCTGCCGGGGGAGCCCCGCGCCGCCGGAGGGACGGCTCCCCTCGGGCGGCGGCGGGCTGTGGCCGCCCTGCCGCTCTGCGCTTCCGAGAGTGCGGCGGGGCCGCGGCGCAGGCGAAGCGTAAAACCTCTCCAGCGTAGCGCATTCTGTGCCTTCACCTGATAAGCTTTTGTCCTGGCTTCGGCTGGGATAGGGTTAATTTTCTTCTTAGTAGCTGGCAGAGCGTGTTTTGGATTTCGTGTGAGAACAACGTCGGTAACGCAGTGGTGGTTTAGTTGTTGCGAAGCAGCGCTTATCCCACGCTGAGGATCTCTCAGTTTCCCGTGCTCCGGCCGCAAGCAGGTGCACAAACCAGAAGCTGGGAGGGAGCACGGCCGGGACAGCGGACCCGAAGTGGCCAAAGGCATGTTCCCTACCACAGAAGGTCATGCTCCGGCTATGAACTGGGGGGAGCTGGCTGGGCATCGGTCAGCGGGTGGTGAGCAATTGCGTTGTGCACCACTTGTTTTTTATTCTTGATTTTTTTCTTTTTTTTTGTTATATTCCTTTTCATCACTATTATTGTTATATTTTGCTATTGTTGTTAGTATTATATTTTATTTTACTTTGGTTCTTAAATCGTTCTTATCTCAGCCCACGAGTTTTACTTTTTTTTTCAGTTCTCCTCATCCCCCTGGGAGTGGGGGAGCAAGCGAGCGAGTGGCTGGGTGGTGCTTGGCTCCCGGCTGGGGCTGAACAAGAAGTGCCCTAGTGTCAGCGGGGGATGTCAGACATTCCTCTCAGCACCTGGTATCATTTGAATGCACTATAAAAAATTTCCCTGCTTTTTTTTTAATCTAGCAACCATTATTGCTAATGCCTACAATGCAAATCCTTTCTTGCTAGCGGCATGCTCTGGCAGACACTGATTCCCACAACATCCTTGTTGACAAACTGAGTAAGTACAGACTAGTTAAGTGCATGGTTAGGCAGACTGAAAGCTTGCTGAACTGCCGGAACCACAGGTTTTTCATTGGTGACATGAAGTTCAGTAGGAGGTCAGTCGCTAGTGGTGTACCCAAGGGATCAATACAGGTGCCGGTACTGTTTAGCTTCTTCATTGTTCAGCTGGATGGTGGGCTGGAGTGCAGCCTCAGCAAGTTTGCAGATGGTACAAAACAGTGAGGAGGGGTTGACAGAGAAGATGGTTGTGCTACTCTTCAGAGGGACCCTGTCAGGCTGGAGAAATGGGCCAACAGGAACCTTGTGAACTTCATCACTGGAAAATGGCAAGTCCTGCACCTGGGGAGGACTAATTCTGTGCAGCGGTACAGGCTGACAGCTACCAGGCTAGAAGACAGCTTGGCAGGAAAGAACCTGGAAGTCCTGGTGGACACCAGGTTGACCATGAGCCAGCAGATGTGCTCTCACAGCAAAGGCGGCGAACGTCATCCTGGGCTGCACTAGGAAGAACCTTGCCAGCTGTTTGAGGGAGGTGGTCCTTCCCTTTTACTCAGCACTGAGACCACACCTAGAGTATCTTGTACACTTCTGGGCTCCCCAGTATAAGACAAACATGGACATACAGGATTGTGTCCAGCAAAGGGCCACAGAGATGATTAAGGCTTGGGGCATCTGTGATACAGGAAGAGGCTGAGAGCTGGGATTGTTTAGCCTGGAGAAGGCTTAGGGGATCTTACTAATGTGTTTAAATATCAGGTGGAGCAGCGGGGAAGACAGAGCCAGACGGTTCTGAAATTGAAATTTGTGATGGAATTGAAATTCCATTTAAATGTAAGAAAAAACTTTTTTTACTGTGAGTGTGGTCAAACGCTGGAACAGGCTGCACAGAGAGGCTGTGGAGTCTCCATCCCTGGAGATACTCAAAAGCCACTGCTCTGGTTGACCCTTCTTTGAGGTCTCTTCCAATCTCAACTAAGGTTTGCTTCTGTATAAAAGATCCCTGTGTGAATGTTAAAACTTAGAGTAAGGGTGACCTCTGGTGTCACTGTTGATGAGGTAAGCAAAATCCAGAAGTGCTGAACTTGGGAAGTGAAGCTAGCTGCAGTCTATTAGAAACAGACCTCTACCTCTTGCTTCTCAAGTGAAACACTACAGCAAGAAAAGAATGAGAAGAAAGTAAAAAATGATATGAATATATTCAGTGAATGTATTTTATTGATAGTTATGACTAAGGGTCAAATACCTCAACTGCTTATATTGCTTAAAGGATTTGGTTGTTGCATATTTATTTTCTCTCTTTTGGAGACTAGCAGAAGGTAAAGTCCTTGCCATGTAGATGATTTGGGAAAATGAGTGTTGCTGAAAGTAAGAGCTAGCTGACATTGGTTCACGCTATGGTATCAGTAGATGTAGTTTGCAGTGAAAAGTAACACAGAGATTGCCTCACTATGTCTAAGAATATAATTTGCTCATGGAAAACTACTAATTAATGAAACATCAAAGTCTGATCTCAAAGAGAAAATTTCATTGTTTATTTTGGGATGTGAAAGGATTGCAGTTTCAAATGTCTTAATACAGATGTCATGAAAGTTAAAGCTGAGGTTACTTTTAAGGTCTATTGTCTGGAATGCATGCTGAGCATGACCTATCTAAGTCAATCCTTTCATCCACCCACAGAACATTTACTTCTGTATACTCTCTTACTTAACTAATAGTGGAAACAGTTGACAGTCCAGCTACATCTAGTAATATATTGGCATGAGTGAGGAGTGGAGAAGGTTGTGGGGTTTTTTTAGGTTAATGGACACATCTGAACAGGCTGTGAGAGCTGTAGGTTTCGCTATTTGCGTTGTGTGCCTCGTGCTGGTGTAACCAGTGGCGCGTGCGTGCCATGTCTTGAGTGTATTTGTTCTCCCGAAGAAGCTGCTGCTGCTGCTCTCTCAGTTGAACTTTGGTTTCTTTAAGGATTTTTGAGTATTGGATGAGTCTGAGCAATTCCTGGCGCAGGTGCCAATTCTCTGCTTTTACTTGTTTGATATGCTGAATTAGAGATTGTATCGCTGCTTCTTCTGCTCTCTTGGTGAGAATCTGGATCTTCTGATGAAAGTCCATCTCACAGTCAGCCTTGGCCTGCAGAAATCTGCTCTTGATTTTATGCATTTCATCTGCATGCTGTATCTTTGTGACCAACAATTCCTTCTCCAGCTCTTTAATCTTTTTCATCTGTTCCAGCTGAACAGACGGATCTTTGAAAGGCTGCAGGTCTTCAACCTCCTTTTTCATAAGAGAGTACTTTGTCTCCATATTCATCAGAGAGCTCCTTACCTCCTTCTCTTTTTCTGTATACTGTGAGATTACCTTCTCTTTCTGCATCCGGATTTGAGACAGATCAGTGTGATTCTGGTCATTTAATGTTATTATCAGATCCTGGCACTTCTGGTTGTGCTTTTTTATATAAGAGAGGTAAGCATTGCTCTCTTCCTGATTCCGTTGGGCTTCCTTTTCTAGGAATTTGTTTTCCTGCAGGAAATGCTTCACTCCTCCCATATATGTGTTCATATGTTCAGTGAGAATCTGGTATTCCCTCTGCAAGTACAGTTTCCTCTCTTTGACAAGTATTTCCATGTCACTTATTCCTTTGGATATGTCTCCATTCTTGGTTCTTACTCCTTGCTTGTTTTTCCTAGCACGTACGGTGTCCTGTTTCATCTGCTTTGTCTTGGATGCCATATTCCACAATGAGGATATCAAACTCTGGCAAACTGTAACAGAATGAAAAATTACAAATTCTAAGAGAGCATTTATGCCACATGTAGGACTGTTGCTTTTTCCTCCAGTCATGCCCTCTTACGGTCTTATGTTTTCAACTGATTATTCTGGCAGCTAAAATGTTTGACCTAAAATTTTTCAAGTCTGGCCTATGTCTTGAGTTGAAGCACATATGCACATGTGTGTATTTGCATTTTTACCTTCCTAGTTAACGGAGAAGTAGTTCTGCTAATCTAAAATTACACATCTTTTTAAGATTTCTTTTTTGTTGTATAATGTTGTGTTATTTCTGTAATTTGGACTACAAAGTCAAATTCCACTGGTGAATTATTATGCCTGTACATTGTGTACTGTCTTTCTGTAGGCATCTTGTCCATAAAGCTTCAGCAGCAGGTAAGTACTGAAGTGCTAATAGAGGCATGCCTGAAACTTATAAATTCATAAAGCAAATTCTAAAATACAACTGCTAAGTCATCATGCTGGACTGGAAGCTACCTGTAGAAAATGTTATGGACAGTAGTACAGATTAAGCCCTGTTCCTCCATCAAAGTTAGATTCCTGTATTTGTATTTGAAGAGACAGCTGCATCCTTTTCCTGGATTTAGAAAGTTAAGTCAGTATTGTCTTACAAAAGGAGAGCAGAAGAGGTAATGTTGCCACCAGTTTTAACCTAGGGCTTCAATGATCCATCAAGGTTTTTACTCACTTTGGAGAGTGACCACATTCTTATCGTTCCGCTGCCTGAGGTAACATAAACTGGTATCTTCTTGGACATCATCTTGACTATAATGTCATTTGAGATATGACACAGATAACTAAGTATTTATGAATACAGAGAGAGTGAAAGAATGACCATAAAGGGGATAATGGCTAAAGAAACATCCTCCCAGATCCGGCCGTGGGATGTGTGCCATGGATTTTGATGGCATATTGAAAGTGCCGTGCAGACGTGATCTTCCCAGTTGCATAGGACTGCATTCTTCCCTCAGAGATAGTGGGTGGGAGATAGGTACAGAACATTCTGGGCTGAACATCAATTCAGCATCTGTTGAGACCATGCTGGATTATTCATTTGGAGATTATTCATCTGGGCTGCTTTATCTGTGTTCTGTTTTGGTTCTGTTATAGGTAACCTGAAATTTGCTTTGGTGTTTTTGCCAAATTAAGGCAAAATGCTTTACTCTATTATGAGAATGAAGTTATGGCTCTATCAGAGTACATCGGTATCCAAGCTGATGCCTTGGTTTTCTGTGCTGTTAGGAGTTGTTCTGTCTGGGTCCTCTCTTGCTGAGAAGATGACAGTCATTTAATAAAGGCAGTTTAATTAAGGCAGAATGACAGGCTTCTCTTTCTGCTTGTGTCATTTCCTTTTTATACTGGTCAAATGATTGCGAAGCACAATATTATCATTGTCCTGGTTTCAGCTGGGACAGAGTTAATGGTCTTCCTAGTAGCTGGTACAGTGCTGTGTTTTGGGTTTAGGATGAGAAGACTATGGATAACGCCCAGATGTTTTCAGTTGTGGCCAAGTCGTGTTTAGACTAAGTCAAAGACTTGTCAGCTTCTCAGGCCCAGCCAGCAAGAAGGCTGGAGGGGCACCGGGAAGTTGGGAGGAGGGGACACAGCCAGGACAGCTGACCCAAACTGGCCAAAGGAGTATTCCATACCGTGGGACATCATGCCCAGTATATAAACCGGGCGGAGTTGGCCCGGGGGGGACGGATCACTGCTCAGGAATTAACTGGGCATTGGTCAGCGAGTGGTGACCAGTTGCATTGTGCATCACTTGTTTTGTGTATTCCAATCCTTTTATTGACACTTTATTGTTGTTATTAGTGTCATTGTTAGTTTCTTCCTTTCTGTTCTATTAAACTGTTCTTATCTCAACCCATGAGTTTTAGCTTTTTCTGATCCTCTCCCTCATCCCACTGGGTGCAGGGGCAAGTGAGTGAGCAGCTGCGTGGTGCTTAGTTGTGGGCTGGGGTTAAACCACGACCATCACAGACAATCTATTTGTGTTTCTGCAATAGACTATGTATTTATTGCCTGTGGTGGGTATGTGAAAAAGCGCTGCATAGGAGGTCAAATACAATGACCTGCTTTTATTTTTAAACTCCTAAGGTTTCAGGGACTTTTGGGGCAGACAGATCACGTCCATACTGGGGGGCAGCAGGAGTGGTTTGCAGTGGAAGCACTAGGCCACGCATTCTTTTGTCCTTGACTGGAAATGCCTTTCTAGCTTGCATCCTGCTTCAGCTCGTCTGCATTGTGTACAAATAGACACCACTTCACACTATGTGCTTAAGAATTCTGATCTGATACATCCCACTCAGTCTATGTTATTCATTCACCACTGATAGGACAGATTCACAGAACCACCAAATTGTTGAGGCTGGAAGGGACCTCAGGAGATTGTCTAATCCAGCCCCTTGCTCAAGCAGGGTTAACCAGAGCAGGTTGCTTAAGACTTGTCCAGTCAGGTTTTGAATATCTCCGAGGATGGAGACTCCACAACCCCCCTGGGCAACATGTTCCTTCCCAGTGCAATCACTTGCTCCTTCCTCCTGGTGCGGCTCAGGCTCAGCCCTCTCAGATGCTTCAAGGGAGAGAGTTCCCAGACCCTTGTCTGCTTCCAGAGCATTCAACCTGTTCTGTAATTGCAGAACTGCAGGTGGAGCGGGCACCTGCCTCCTCCTGCTGGAAGACACAGGATTCCTGTCTTGTCATCATGGGAGTCTCCATTTCCCAACCAGATAAGCTCAGACTCAGTACAGTTGGGGATTTGGGGATTTGAAGCTGCAGGGTCTCAGAAGATCCAGCTAATCTCTTTCTTATTATCTGTGGTGCTCCAATCTGCTGAACTCCTCCTGCAGCTCTTTGGGTGACACAGATCCTCCCCGACTGCATACCTCCCTGCTGGCAAGGAGACCATCTCCCCGTCCCAGGCACAGCAAGAGTGAGAGCCACCAGACATTCCCAGCATCTTGAGACATGGAGAGCTACATCCTCCCTCAGTCACTTGATCTGAGTTGAGGCATCTGATGTTCCATGGGTAGAGACCTGGATAGAAGGGTGGTCGTAGAGGATTGCCTTGAATCTATCCACACTTTACAAGATGGGTCAAACCAGTACAGTAGTGGTAGAAGGTGGGATCATAGCTCTTTACTGTAGTGAATGGGGGCTGCTGAGGCTGCTGACCTTTGGAAGAAATGGCAGGAAACTCAGGAGGACTACAAGGATGTTGTGAGGTTATGCAGGGAGAAAATTAGAAGGGCCAAAGCCCAGCTAGAACTATCTGGCTACTGCCGTAAAAGAAAAAAAATATTTCTATAAAATACATTAGCAACAAAAGGAGAGCTAAGGAGAATCTCCATCCTTTATTGGATGGGGGCAGAAGCATAGTGACAAGGGATGAAGAAAAGGCTGAGGTATTTAATGCCTTCTTTGCCTCAGTCTTCAATAGTAAGACTAGTTGTCCTCTGGGTACCCGGCCCCCTGAGCTGGAAGACAGGGAGCAGAATGAATCCCCCGTAATCCAAGGGGAAATGGTTAGTGACTTGCTATACTACTTAGACATACACAAGTCTATGGGGCTGGGTGGGATCCATCCACGGGAGCTAGCGGAAGTGCTCACCAAGCCACTTTCCATCATTTACCAGCAGTCCTGGCTAACTGGGGAGGTCCCAGTGGACTGGAAGTTAGCAAATGTGACACCCAAGATGGGCCAGAAGGAGGATCTGGGGGACTACAGGCCTGTTAGTCTGACCTCAGTGCCAGGGAAGGTTATGGAGCAGATCATCTTGAGTGCCATAACACGGCACGTACAGGACAATCAGGTGATCAGGCCCAGTCAGCACGGGTTTACAAAAGGCAGGTCCTGCTTGACTAACCTGATCTCCTTCTATGACAAGGTGACTCGCTTAGTGGATGAGGGAAAGGCTGTGGCTGTTGTCTACCTGGACTTCAGTAAAGCCTTTTGACACCGTTTCCCACAGCATTCTCCTGGAGAAACTGGCTGCCCATGGATTGGACGCGTGTACTCTGCTGGGTAAAAAACTGGCTGGATGGCCAGACCCAAAGAGTTGTGGTGAATGGAGTTAATTCCAGTTGGCGGCCAGTCACAAGTGGTGTTCCCCAGGGCTCAGTATTGGGAACAGTTCTGGTCTATATCTTTATCAATGATCTGGATGAGGGGATCCAGTGCACCCTCAGTAAGTTTGCAGACAACACCAAGTTGAGAATGAGTGTTGATCTGCTTGAGGATAGCAAGGCTCTACAGAGGGATCTGGACAGGCTCGATCGATGGACTGAGGCCAATTGTATGAGATGCAGCGAGGCTGAATGCCAGGCCCTGCATTTGGGTCACAACAACCCCATGCAATGCTACAGGCTTGGGGAAGAGCGGCTGGAACGGTGCCTGGCAGAAAAGGGCCTGGGGGTGTTGGTCAGCAGCCGGCTGAATATGAGCCAGCAGTGCGCCCGGGTGGCCAAGAAGGCCAACAGCATCCTGCCTTGCATCAGAAATAGTGTGGCCAACAGGACTAGGGAAGTGATTGTCCCCTTGCACTCAGCACTGGTAAGGCCGCACCTCAAACACTGTGTTCAGTTTTGGGCCCCTCGCTACAAGAAAGACATTGAGGTGCTGGAGCGGGTCCAAGGAAGAGCCACGAAGCCCGTGAGGGGTCTGGAGCACAAGTCTTACGAGAAGCAGCTGAGGGAACTGGGGTTGTTTAGCCTGGGGAAAAGGAGGCTGAGGGGAGACCTTACTGCTCTCTACAACTACCTGAAAGGAGGCTGTAACGAGGTGGGTGTCGGTCTCTTCTCCCAAGTAACAAGCAATAGGACAAGAGGAAACGGCCTCAAGTTGCGCCAGGGGAGGTTTAGATTGGATTTTAGGAAAAACTTCTTCACCAAAAGGGTTATCAAGCATCAGAACAGGCTGTCCAGGGACGTGGTTGAGCCACCATCCCTGGAGGTATTGAAAAGTGGTGTAGATGTGGCACTTAGGGACATGGTTTAGTGCTAGACTTGGCAGTGCTAGGTTAACGGTTGGACTCCATGATCTTAAGGGTCTTTTCCAACCTAAACAATTCTATGATTCAATGAAAAGAGCCTGGCTCTGTCCTCTTTGCACCCTCCCTTCAGGTATCAATATACACCAGTAAGATCCCCCCTTGCCTTCTCTTCTCCAGGCTAAATAGTCCCAGCTTTCTCACCCTTTCCTTAGATGAGAGATGCTCCAGTCCCTTAATCATCTTCACGGTCCGTTGTTGGGCTCTCTCCAGTAGCTGCATGTCTCTCTGGTACTGGGGAGCCCAGACCTTGACACACTACACATGTGGCCTCACCAGTGCTGAGTAAGTGCTAGTGTTAGTGCACACAGGCAGTTACCTTTTTCCAGTTATCCCATCTTCCCCCCTTCCCAGCATTATGCATCCCCTTAGGAGTTGCCTGATCTGATAAACAGCTGTAAACCGGGAGAGGAAGGAGGGAAATGAACTCAGTAGCAAAGGCACCCCCTACCCCCAGAGTATCATACATAAACCTCCACTTATTTTACATCTGAAAACTGAACATTTATGGAAGGGATACACCTACTGGATCCTGGGAAACTTCAGTGGCCCCAGAGAGCAAGAATAGAGATATTGAAATATCTTGGTGATACTCAAAAGCCGTCTGGACACAACCCTGGACAACCTGCTCTAGGTGGCCCTGCTTGAGCTGGGTGTTTGGACCAGATGACCTCCAGTGGTCCCTTCCAACCTCAACCATCTGTGATTCTCGGGTTCTGTGAAAGGATGATAATGGTGCCCCGGATCCTTGTCTCATGTACACGCATCATAGCAGCCAAAAGAGAGACGCTAATTTGTAGTGTGCCAGAGCTATCTGTTCTGCAGGAAATTATGAGGGTAACTTGTAAGGGGGTGCAAAAGACTCAGTGAGATAACTTTGACCAATCACAGAGCCTGGGGCTGCAGGGGGCGGGAAAAGCCAGCCCTATGGACTACGTACCATACACATGAGGACAGGGCCTCTGTGCTTATTCTTAGATGTACACCCAGGTTTCCATGGCAAGAGAAGAGCATCCCAGATAAGAAACACAAGTGTAGTGCAAATAATGGTAAAACTTAACAAGCTGCTAGTAAAACTGGCCACGGGAAGATGCACGTTTAGAGCACAGGATTGTTTTTCAGAAAGGTCAAACATTACTGAATAACAAATGATGAAGCGCAGCAACAAGACAGAAGCTGTACATGTCTGAAATCCATGCTTTTTCCTTTAGGTTCAGAATATTGCTTTTCTTGGTCTTTTTGTCTGTGTGGCACAGGTTCACGCTGGTAAATATAGCTAAATGCTTCCTGAATTTGAGAAATAAGAATACATGTTTTGAAACATTTGTGATATACCAAGTGAAGATGATGAAATAATGGTCGATGCCTCTATAACGCTTTTAAAAATCCATCTTCTGTATATATTGTTATTAAAAGATAATACATCATAGGAAACTGATGTCTAGTAATTAGACATAATTTTTGTGATTTGAATGAGGTAGGGAATTATTGAAATAACAGGAAGTGGTAATATAATTCGAATATATATTCAGACAGTGTGAGCACTGTGCCTACAATCCTACAGTAAGAATTTGCTAAATTTTTTTTAAACATTCATTTCAGGAGGGGATTCATTTTTTTTTAACATGCAACATTATGTTTTAAAAGTGCTGAGATACCTGCAATATGAGAGGCACAGTTAAGTCCACAACAGATACTAAAGAAAGGAAAATGCATCAGTATTAATGATTCTTGTAGGCACAATCGGAAGATAAAGGAGTGAATAGTACTTTGTGGGCTGAATGCCTAAACCACTTACTCAAAACACTTACTCAAAAGAGGAACAATGCAATCAAGAATTTAGAACTGGAGAGAAGTCTGCTAAGTCTAATGTTTTTTATGAACATCTGTAACTAAAAGTTACTGTATCCTAATACAACTGGTGGCCCTTTTGAAAGGAAATACGCAAAATTCAAGTGGATAGGTGAACAAGATCGATAATACACTAAAATTGCCTGTCATAGTAATAGCAGAACAGGTTCCAAGCTGGAAATGTGGCAGCTGCATCAGAAATAGAGTGGGTATAGGGAGACGTAAGAATCTGTATAGAAATCAGTGCACATGTGTTTTGGAAAAGATTTGAAGAGGTAGAAAGGTGTCACAATGGACAAGTAGTAGAACTGACTGAATACTGACTGTGTAGTTTTGGGGGAAAGGCAGTTGTAGAGCTGTATGAATGTTAGAGAAATTACTAAATCTGCATGGAAAATACAGGCCTTGCTGAAGTTGGTATTATACAAAATGTGGGTTTTCTTAAAAGCACTGACCTTTCCTGCTCCTGTGGTCTTCACAGCATTTGCTGACAGCCAGACTGTGCTCTCTGAAGACCAGTGGTGTGTGTAAGAAGCTGTGCGTGTCCATGGTGATGAAACACACGACGTCACAAGGGAAGCTCTGCAGCAAGATTCTCAGAGCCATTTCAGTTCCAAGCTTGGTTGTGAGGCCTGACTGTGACATGCTTTGTTACCTATTGGCATCAGTTAAGCAGAAACACAAAAGCAGTTTGGCTTATAAGAATATGATTTATAGTGGTCGCTATATTAATAGGGAAACAGCCTGAGCTAGCTATTAGGATGGGCTGAAGGAAAAGGTATGACTTGAGACATGGTCCTCCTTGGGAATCAGCTGCCAGTATCTACTCAAGCATTTCTGGTCCGTATATTTGGGGTTTCTTTCCAACAGGTTGGCAGGCGGTCCCACATCCCACAAAGTCAGGAAGGGGTGTGTGTACATGGGAATGTTTGTGACTCTTGAAAGGCAGATGCTAGAAAGGACTTTTGCAAACGCAGTCCTGATTTATGGAGGGGTTTCTTGGTTTGGAAAGGAAATGAATAGTTTGGGTGGCATTTCCTGCATTTTGTAGGGAAAATGAGCTAATCCTCGTACATGAGAAATTTTGTTTCTCTAGGTGTGTAACAGTACAAACCTGGCATCTCTGTGGCACAGGGTATGCAATGTCACTCATTTACTTATTCATCTAACCTGGCTGGTTGTGACTAAAGTACAACATTCTAGAAAGGCAACTGAGCTTGAATACAACAATAATGGAGACTACACTACTTCCTTTGGTTGTTTTTTGCAGTGGTTGATTGTTTAACATAGAAACGTGTGAGAGGGAAGCACCCTTGTATTGCGTTTATGTGGCAAGGTTTTGCTAGGTGGGGGGCTGCAGGGTTGGCTGCTGCGGGAACACACCAGACACTGGTCCCATGTCGGACAGAGCCAGTTCCAGATGGCTCCAAGGACCCGCCGCCGGCCAAAGCTGAGCCGATCGGCAATGGTGGCAGCACCCCTGTGATAACATATTTAAGAAGAGGTAAAAACCACTGTGCAACAGTAGTTGGGAGAGGGGAGTGAGAATACATGAGAGAAACAACCCTGCAGACACCGAGGTCAGCGAAGAAGGAGGGGGAGGAGGTGCTCCAGGCGCCGGAGCAGAGATTCCCCCGCAGCCTGTGGGGAAGACCATGGTGAGGCAGGCTGTCCCCCTGCAGCCCAGCGAGGTCCACGCTGGAGCAGATCTCCACCTGCAGCCCATGGAAGACCCCATGCCGGAGCAGGTGGATGTGCCTGAAGGAATCTGTGACCGCATGGAGAGCCCATGCTGCAGCAGGCTCCTGGCAGGACCTGTGGCCTTGCAGGGGACCCACGCTGGAGCAGTCTGTGCCTGAAGCACTGGAGCCCATGGAAGGGACCCACGCTAGAGCAGTTTCTGAAGAACTGCAACCTGTGAAAAGGACCCACATTGGAGAAGTTTGTGAAGGACTGTGTCCCATGGGTGGGACCCCGCCATGCTGGAGCAGGGGAAGAGTGTGAGGAGGAACGAGCAGCAGAGACAAAGCGTTATGAACTGACCACAACCCCTGTTCTCTGTCCCCCTGTGCTGCTTGGGGAGAGGAGATAGAGAAGCTGGGAGTGGAGCTGAGCTCGGGAAGGGGGGGAGTGGGGAGAAGGTGGGTTTTGATTTGTTCTTATTTCTTATTATCCTACTCTGATTTTGATTGGCAGTAAACTAAATTAATTTCCCCAAGTCGAGTCTGTTTTGCCTGTGACGGTAATTGCCGAGTGATCTCCCTGTCCTTATCTTGACCCATGAGCCTTTCATTGTATCTCCTCCCCGTGTCCTATTGAAGATGGGAGTGATAGAGCAGCTTGGTGGGCACCTGACAGCCAGCCAAGGTCAACCCACCACAACCTTTTACTCTTAAGTCTTTTCTCCCTGTGAAGATTTTTATGTACGTTTGTATGTGTGATTAATTTGCTTCTCTCTCATTTTAAAGCACTTTCTCCAGCTCATGAATAATTTTATCTCTTATATGTCTCTCTCAGTCTGTCAGTGTCTTTTAAAATGTTTTAATTCTAGTCTGCGTGTAGTAAAACATAAAGATATGAGACATGCAGGAAGACACTTGTTAGTTTGTAGATTTGCACCCAGTCTGTTTTGTTCTGTGTATAATTTGGGTGCATTAAGCTACATTAAAATGTGGACTAATGGACCATTTTTCTCCTAATGGAATCTGCCAGCCAAACACATGAACAGGTAGGTTCTTCAGTGCAAATGGAGAGCAGTCAGTTGCTGGGTATGTGTGCTTTGGACCAAATATGTTTTACATCCGCTTGTACAACTCAGATGCTTTGCTTCATATTTTTTTTAGGGTGAAGGATTTCACTATGAATCCATTGATAAGTGCTGCCTGACAGTTATAATGCCCCAAGGGAGACTGTAAAGCAAGATCAGGGACTCGACCTGTGCAGCCAGCCAGAAGAACATCACTCAGTATCAGTTGATAGCCTTTAGCTGTAGCCATTGGTATATATGGTTCACTCTGTTAGACTCAGAAAGGTTTTCTGTTCTCTGTGGGCCCTCGGGTAGCATCAAGACTCTTGCACTTGTCCTCTTGTCCCATTAAATCTCTTTTCCCTGTGGTCCACTCAAGCCCCTTCTGTTGGCCTTTCCTGCATCCCAGAGTCCTCATTGTCCCCCTTGTCCTCTCATGACCTCTGTATGCTCTGTCACCCCCTCAGGGGCCCTCTGATTGCCCATTAGTTCCCTCAGGACACCTCTGTCTTTTGGGGCACCCTAAAATCCTGTGCACATTCACATCGCCTGGGGATGCCACTACTTGCCTTTCTTGCACACCAGAGACCCATTTGCCTTTGCTGTAGTCCGGAGCCCTTCATATGTCATCTAGTCTCTGCAGGACCTCTCTGCCTTTTGATGTGCTCCAGAACACTCCTTTTGTCTTCACTGCCCTGCAGAACCATTAGTTGCCCTCCAGTTCCCTCCAGAACCCTTTATGTGCCCACCGTCCCTACAGTTCCCCTACATCTTCCTTACAGACCCCTCAGGACCCCTCCATTATCCTTTGTTGTACCTCAGAACCCGCTGTATGTCCTCAAGTCCATTCAATCCATGCTTCACAGCTCTACTCACAGCTACTGGCCATTTTGCTTCAGCACCCCACAGTTGCCCTCTAGTCCAGTTGACAGTTCTGTGTCCTTCAGGTTCCCTTATGCTTCTTTCTTTGCCTTTTGATGCACCCCAGAGTGCAATCACAGAACCTTATCTTCTTGTCTTGTGCCCCGGAGCCCTGTTTGCCCTCTGGTCTTATAAAGACACTTCCTTTTATGTTTTGGTGTGCCTCAAAGCCCTCTGTGAGGTGTCTGTTCCCCTCAGGACCCACCCCATTTGCCCTCTAATTCCCCTCAGAACCCTCTGTCTTGGCCCTCAGGATCCTAAGGACCCCTCCATTGGCCTTTGGTGTGGACCAGAAACCTCCTTTTGCCTTCATTGCACCCCAGAGCCCACGGTGTGCCCTCTGATCCTCTCAGGACTCATCTGTTTTCCCTCCAGTCCTCTCATAACCTGCTCGCTTTTGTTGCACCTCAGATTCCTCTATATTCTCCTGGTTCCCTTCAGGATTCCTGTTTCCCTTCAGTGCACCCCAGAGCCTTGCAATATTCTCAAGACCCCTTCAATTTCCACCCACTTCTATCAGGGTTCTTTGTGCTTTAGTGCATTCCAGAGCCCTCTGTATTACTTTGCTGCATCCAGAGCTCTCCTTTGGTTCTCTGGTTCCCTGGGAACCCTTCCATTTGCCTTTGTTGTACTTAGAGCCCTTCTTTGTGTGACAGGACGCCGAGTCTGCCCTCTGGTCCCGTCAGCACCCCTCCAGCTGACATGTAGTTCCCTCAAAATGCATACACTCACTGTCACTGCACACCAGCATTCTCCATTTGGCCACTAGTCCCTTGAGGACCACGCTGTTTGTCTTTTGGCATGCCTTAGAGCCCTGCATTTGCTTTCTAGGCCCTTCAAGCCCCTCTGTTTGCATTTTTCAGTGCCCTAGAACATCTCTTTTGTATTCATTGCACCCCAGAGCCTTCATTTTGCCTTCTGATGCCCTCAGGACTCCTCCGTTTTCCCTCCCATCCCCTCAGGTCCACAGCTCTCCTCAGTCTCTCGTCTCCTCTGGGCTCTGTATAGTCCTGTGATTGCCTCAGGTTTCATGTGCCCAAAAGACCCCAATTTCCCACTCAGTACCCTCAGAACCTATCCATTTGGCCCAGTTGATCCCTCAGAACCTCTCAGTTCACTTGGCACATTGTCACTCGCTCAGCACTGGTTATTTACATATTCATTACAATTCCTGGAACAATAACACATACTCATTGTATTTCCTGGAACTAATTATAATATATGCATCTTCATTGTGCATGCTTAATAAAATGAGTCTATGGTGTTTCGAGGGTCTTTCGTGGCAGTCCATAGTCTTCCTCACAGTGTCCGCTTGATGAATTCCAACTGCACACATACTCAGTCCTTATGGAAGTCCCTTTATCAACCATTAATTAGTTCTGACCAACTCAGGGCCACAAGTCCTCCTTACTTAGACGGTAACTTCAGGCTTATCTGTCGCTAGGCCTCCTGTTATCTGCTGCCTAGCCTTTAAACAACGACTCCCATCTCTGTAAGTACACCAGACAGTGAGTGTCTTCTGCAAGTACATCTTATCTTGCTTGAGGAATGCAAACCTGCAAATTCCTGTTTTGTATTTATAATATCGCTTACAGTCTTAACTGATTTTTAATTTTTGTTTCTATGGCTACTTTTGTCAAGGTTGCTCCCATTACTTTTTTCTTCTTTGTCCTGTACCCTGTCGTTTTAAAAAGTTTGTTTCTATTTTTTGTCCTCAGTTTTTATTTTTTTCCTGTGTTTCCTTAATGCTGTTGCTTTATAAATTTTCTTCGTATGTCTACTTTTAATGAGTTTATTTTTTAATTTCTTCTTGTCTGTCCTGAACCCTGTTGCTTTTTAACTTTTGTTTCTATGTTTTCATTTGTTGGCTGTCTCTGGTTTTTTTGTCCCTTTATTTCCTTAATCCTGTCACTTTTTAACTTTTTCTATGTGTATATTTATTCAGTTTGCTTCCCTATTTTTTAATTCTTCCCCCTCTGTTCTTTACCCTGTTACTTTTTAAATGTTTTGTCTCAGATTTAGTTTGCTGTTCTTGTTCATTTTTTTCCACTATCTTTTCTTAATCTCTGTGCTTATAAAATTTTGTTTCAATATCTGTATTTGAGTTTGCTGTCCCTGTTTTTTAATTATGTCCTGTGTCATGTATGCCGTCACCTTTTAGATTATCTTTCTATGTCTACTTTTATAGAGTTCATTGGTTTATTTTTTTTCCCCTGTATGTCCTGTACTCCATCACTTTTTAAATTTTCCTTTTATGTCTACTTTTGTGAAGATGTCTCTCAATAATTTTTAATTCTTTCCTGTTTGTCCTGTACTCCATCACTTTTTAAATTTTGTTTCTATGTCTCCATTTAGTTCAGTCCTGTTTTTTAATTCTTAGCTGTCTGTTGTGTAGCCCATTGACTGTAAAATTTACTATGTCTCCATTTATTTAGGTCCCACTCCCTTCTAATGCTTTCCTGTCTTTGCTGTACACCATCACTTTATAAATCTTCTTTCTCTGTCTACTTTTACCAGTTCACTGTCTTTATTTTTTCCTCTCTGTCCTGTACCCTGATGCTTTTGAAATTTTCTTTCTATGTCTACTTTTATCTGGCTGTCTGTATTTTTTTAATTCTTCTAGTCTGTTCTCAACCCTGTCACATTTTAAATTTTCTTTCTAAGTTTATATTTACCTAGTTCCCTGTCCTTGTTTTTAGTTTTTTTACTATGTCTGCCTTTACTTTTTAATTTGTTCTTGCCTTTCTTTAATGCCATTGCATTTAAAAAAATTCTTTCTATGTCTACTACTATCCAGTTTGCTGTCTCTATTTTTTGATGTTTTCATGTCTGTCATTTAATGCCATTGCTTTTTATATTTTCTTTCTATGTCTCCATGTATTTAGTTAGCTGTCTCTATTTTTTAACTCTTTACTCTCTGCTGTACTGTGTCCCTTTTAAAATTCCCTTTATCTACTTTTATCAAGCTCCCTATCCATATTTTTTAATTATTTCATGTCAGTCCTGTAGCCGATCATTTTTTAAATTTTCTATCCTTATTTTTTCAGTTTTTCTTGTTGTTCCTTAATGCAGTTGCGTTTTAAATTATCTGTTATTTTTCTTTATACAGATTTATAGTTAGGTGTCCTTATTTTTTAATTTTCTTGTCTGTTTAGTACCCCATCACTCTTTAAATGTTTTTTTATATCTACAGTTATCCAGTTTTCTGTACCCAGTTTTTAATTTTTTGTGTTTCCTGTAGCCTGTCATGTTTTAAATTTTTTTCTATGTCTTTTTTATCGAGGTGGCTGTCCCTGGAATTTTAAATATTTTTTTTGCCTGTCATGTACTCTATCCCTTTTTAAATTTTCTTTCTACATCTCTCTTAGTTTGCTGTCCCTGTTTCATGATTTTTTTCATTTATTTCCCTAATGCCCATTGCTTTTTAAATGTCCTTTCTATGCCTATTTTTATTCCCTTCGCCGTTTTTTAAAAATGATTTCTTGTCTTTCCTTAGGGTTGTCGCTTTTTAAATTTTCTTTCTACATCTTCACTTCAGGTTGTTGTCCCTATTTATTAATTTTTTTGTTTAATTCCTTAATCCTCTCTGCTTTTAAAATGTTCTACTTTTATCCCATTTGCTGTCTTTATTTTTCAATTATTTCTTGTCTTTTGTTAGTGCCATCACTTTTTAGATTTTCTTTCTACGTCTCCATTTTAGTTTGCCATCGATATTTTTCTTTTTTTTCCTTCTTTCCATAATCCCCGTTCCTTTTAAATTTTTCTACTTTTATCCTGTTCACCATCTTTGTTTTTTAATTATTTCTTGTCTTTCATTAGTGCAGTCATTTTTTAAGTTTTCTGGTTTATATCTGTTTTAGTTCGCTATTGCTATTTTTTCGTTCTTTCCTCTTGTAATCCATTGGCTTTTAAATTTTTTTTTTAATGTCTACTTTTATCCAGTTTGCTGTCCCTATTTTCTAATACTTTCCTTTCTGTCCTGTTCCTCTTCCCTTCTTGATATTTTCTTTCTAAGTCTCTATTTAGTTTGCTGTCCCTATTTTTAATTTTTTTTTCTTATTTCCTTAATCCCTGTTGCTTTTAAAATTTTTTGTCTACTTTTATACTGTTCACCATCTTTATCGTTCTTAGATCTTTTATATTTTTAGCGTCATTGCTTTTTAAGGTTTTTTTCTACATCTCTGTTGTAGTTCGCTGTCCCTATTTCATAGTTTTTTCCTTTATTTCCCTAATCCTTGTTGCTTTTTAAGTGTTCTTTCTATGCCTTCTTTTATTCCCTTTGATGTCTTGATTTTTAATTATTTCTTGTCTTTCCTTAGTGCCCTCCCTTTTTAAATTTTCTGTGTCTCAGTTTTAGTTCGCTATAGCTATTTGTTAATTTTTTCCTCTGTTTTGCTGAACCCCATTGCTTTTAAAATTTTCTGTCTACCTTTAGCCTGTGGCGTACAACAAGGCACGGACTCCGATCGTGGTGAATCGAAGACAATTTTATTAGCGAACCTCAGCTGCATCTATGGTCCAGCTTAGCGGCTACCTGCAGCTACACAGTCACTGCTCACGCATAAGCTAGCCGAGAGCCTTCTTGGTCACGCGACGATCACGCGTCTTTAGCAAGCTTCAGTACATCTTCACTGTTACATAAAATAGCTTATTCAAGGATAGCAACACAGCAACTTTCTTATCTAGAAGGTCACTAGTTAACGGCTAAGAGACCTCTGAGTATACAAAACCGCGATGCTCCGTGCATTCCATCTCGCGTTCTACCGCTGTATCTCTTGCTCCCATGGCTTTCTTCCAACAAGCACAACTGTGTCTCCCTCCCGGGGTCGTTCTTCGTCTGCTAAGGTAGCTAAACTTATTCCAGAGATAGCCACATCTCCCCCTTCTGTGTTTATACAAAAAGCTTGGTTTACAGCTCGATCCATCAAACCTCGTACACATCTTAACAAACACGGTACACAAATTAAAATACAAATAAAGATAATTAAACATCCTAATCCCATTTGCAACGGTCTTCGTAGCCATGCTGACATTCCTGCAAAAAGACCTTCAAAAATATCAAATCCATCACATTATCTCATTCACTGTCTTTATTTTTTAATTATTTCTTGTCTTTCCTTAGTACAGTTGCTTTTTAAAAAATCCATCTGTCTTCATTTGTTTAGTTCGCTGTTGCTATTTTTTATTTCTTTCCTCTTTTAGTCCCTTGGCTTTAAAAAATTTTGTTTCTGTGTCTAGTTTTATCTAGTTTGCTGTCTAGCTGTTTTTTAAATTTTTTCCTTTTTGTCCTCTACCCAGTTGTTTTTGAAATTTTCTTGCTACATCTACTTCGATCAAGCTCCCTATCATCCTTGTTTTTTAATAGTTTTTTGCCTGTTGTATACCCTGTTGCTTTTTAAAATCTACTTTGTGTCCCTCTCTTTGTCACTCTTATTTTTTTCTTGTCTTTCCCAATAGATGTGGCTTTTTAGTTTTTCTATGTCTAATTTTATCCCAGCCACTGTGTTTATTTGTTAATTCTTTCCTGTCTGTCCTGCAGCCTGTGTTTCATTTTATAAATTTTCTTCTTATGTCTCCATTTATTTGGATCCCTGTCTCTACTGTTTAATTTTTTCCTCTCTTAATCCCTTGCCATTTAAAATTTGGTTTCTGTATGTACTGGTAACCTAGTTTGCTCTCCCTGTTTTTAGTCCTCTGCTGACTGTCCTGTACCTCTTTGCATTTTCAAGTTTCCTTCTATAGCTACTTTTATCAAGCTCCCAATCCCTATTTTTTATTTTTTTTCCTGTTATGTACCCCATTGCTTTTGAATTTTTCTTTCATCTTTTATCCAGTTTGCTCTCATTTTTTCCATTTTCCTTGCCCTGTCGCTTTTAAAGTTTTCTTTTTATGTCTCCATTTATCTGGTTTCCTTTGCCTTGTTTTTAATGCTTTCATGTCGTGTACCATGTTGCTTTTAAAATTTTATTTCTATGTCTCGATTTCTCTAGCTCCCTGCCCCATTTTCTTCTTTCCTGTGTTTCCTGTAACCCATCGCTTTTTATTTCTCTTCTGAATCTCCCTGTACATAGCTCCCTTTAACAATTTAAAAAATTTCCAGCCTCTCTGTCCTGTTCCCTTTGTATTTCTTGCTCTTACATATTCTGATTTTTAATTCTCTCCTGTGTTCGTTGCTTTTTAATTTCTCTTTCTGTGGCTGCCTCTATCCGGCTGTCTGTTCCCTTTTAAAAAAAAAAAAAATCCTTTCTTCTTTCTTCCCCTTTTGTAGTTTTCCCTCTGTCTCCCTCTATCCAGCTCCCCATCGTTGTAAAATCCGCCCCCTCCATCTCTCTGTCCCTCTCTGGGCTCCTGTTGTCCTGCTCAGGCCCTTCCATCCCTCTCCCTTGCTCCCCGCCCCCGCCTCTTATTTACTGCTCCATCTCTCCGTTCCTGCGGCTCTTGTACTCCATCTCCCCATCCTCCTCCCGGCTGCACTCCTTTTCTCCCGCTTTCTCGACACTCTTGTGCAGCTCCCTGTCCCTCCTTGTTCCTGTGGGAAACTTTCTGGAAGCTAACGGACATTGCTTTGAGAAATACTACGTAGAGATGGCATGAGTAGGCTGCCTACGACCTTGAACAAGCATAACTCCTGAAAGAGGCTGTTAAATGAGGAAGAAAGGCAGTGAAACAAGAGAAGAATGAGAAACACCTGACAGAGAAGCTAGATGAGGGCGGCTACGTGTCGATATTTAGATAGCCAGCCTGGTGTTAGCTTAGGGCGCATGAACGGCAGCATTTAACCAACAAAATGTAACCTTTAGGAGCGTGATAAGGCATGAAAAGTATATAAACCGCTGGGGTGAGATTAACAAACAGCTTCGCTTTATAACTCTCATAGAGTTGTGGAAGTCCATTATTCTCCTGCAAATGGTGACCCTGACGTGATACCACAAGATGCAGGAGGCTGCAGGACGACGTGCAGCGGAGACGGAGCCCAGTGAAGCTGAGAGCAGTGGGAGGCTGCCTGGTCCGGACCTGACTTCTGACACCTAATAAGGTGAGCCGCCGGGAACGGGTTTAAAATGGGACCAAGATTTGTTGTCGTTTTGTCCATCTCGACCGTGACATCAAACAATGAATTTGCAGGAGTTTTTTTCTTTTTTTTACACTAGTAAAGCACTATAAAAGTACTGAAGTACTTTATACTGTAATACTTGAGCAAAATGAATGACATTTTTAGCGGTTGCTGAATCACCGAGTGATAACATAGACATCCCTGTTTGAGCCTTTACCACAATCGTTGCAATGTTTGTTTATACACTGCTTGGTTCTTTTGTAAAGATGTATAGCTGTGGGTGGTGTGTTATTCC
>JAVKLA010000028.1:15761-27856 GCA_034782735.1 Sagittarius serpentarius
AAATATTCTTTTCGTTATATAAGACCAACAAGTAAGGCTGATTTGCCTATTGCTGCTTTCCCGCCCCCCGCCCCCTTAACTCAGAATAACTAGTGCACCGTATTTAAAACAGATACTTTTTTCATTACCAGAGATGCAGGAAAAAAGGCATAGGAATATCCTGGGCAGTAAGATTTTCTGAGACTTGCAGACCACGTGCGTGCTAGCAAATGAAGTGGACCTGGGACCATTCTCCAGCACTGAGTCCGGCTGGCATAGAGCAGCCCTTATTTGTATTCCAACTCCCGAAACGTACCTGAAAGCAGCTCTGGAAGAGTATTGGTGGTCTGGATGAAAAAGCTGGCTGGGTACCTTTGTGACAGTTAAACAGCGTGGGTGCCTGTGTTTGTGCCCTTCCCCGGCACTTTTTGTTTTTCTAAGGTAGATCTAGTATTCGGGACGTACAAGAAGAAGGTAGTAAGGCCCACACGGGTTCAAAATGGAACAAATCAGAACATCAGAAAAACCGGGTAGCATTCACAGTTACACCCTGTTACCAACCAGGATGCGCAGAGCCATGCTTGCAGCCAGTACGGAGCTACTGGCACCGATGCCTTGGGGCTGGGAGTAGTCCTGGGGCTTGCCCAGACGTCGTGCAGGAGAGGCTGGAACCAGCGAGCACTACAGGGTTCAGCCTGATCGACGCGAAGGGTCTCACGTTCACAAGAACAGCCCGCAAGCTGCCTCCAGTCCAAACTGCGACTACTAGGCCTTCCAAGCTACTTCTGAACTGCTCAGGTTCAAACCGACCACTGTATATGAATGCGCAGGCAGTTGTAGGCTGTGGGGGACTTCAGAACACAGTGGGGCAAAAGGCTTGGACCTGTAGCTCCTTTAGTCCATCCCGTCGTGTGGACGCTTTGGACACAATCATAGCCAGTTGGCTCTCTGGCGTACCTTATCGTGTAGGTAGGCATTCCCTCCTGAACGGCACTACGAGACAGGCAGGCATCGAGCTGAAGACTCTCTTTCTACTATTCCTTGCGGGGCGGGGGGCAGTTCAGGTAACTCTTCAATTTTAAACTCATTCTTTACACTCCGGTGTGTTCATATCCCATCCTCTTTACAGCATGCCTGCATCGCTGGGAAAGATCCTTTACTGTTCTTGTCCAGCATCCAGTCTTTAAATAGGTTTTACTTACAGAAGCCACCTGAGGAAGATTCTAATTTATAGCTATCGATTCTTTTCACATCTCTGTCTACCTGATGAAGAAATGCTTTATTGCCCAGTTAGTATTGTTCTCAGATATCTGTTCTGTGCTCTAATCAAATAATTGAATCATCTCTCAGACTGCTATAAGATAAATTAAACACACTGAACCCTTTACATCATTTTCTTTAATGACTTTCAGCTTTTTCAGTTTTTTTCAAAAAACTTTCTGTTTTTTCAGTATCATCAGAAAAGGGAAGATGACCTGCACACTGAAAGCTGGTATGGGTCTCTGCAGAGGTATCGGTCCCTGTTCTCCCATGCCTTACGCTCCTCATGTATCCTTTTTGCAGGACTGCAAAATTCCTCTTCGCCACCAGATTCCACGGGAAGCTTGTGCTGATCCGCTACATTATGACCCCTAATTTCCTGTGAGGTTTGCTGCTATAGAGAAAATAGTCTCCGGTTACATGAACTGGCACGGTTTGCTCCCAGTAAGATGACTTTGCAAATTGCTTTTATTAAAATGCATTTATTTTACAAACACAACTATTCAATTTAGTCTGCCTCCGCACTATTTATCCCTTCACTCACCTTTCTGTACACTCCTTCTTTTATTTGCAATTTTATATTTACCTCCAGATCATCAACACAACTATTAAATTATGCCAGTAGCAGTCCCCCGGGGAACTCTGCTGGCGACATTGCCAGATAAAATCCTACTTGGGAGCATCCCTGGGAGCAGATCACCTGGTCTGCCACGTTGCTTCCAAAAGTGATTTCAGAGAGATTGGCCCAGACTGATGTCAGACGAATTCCAGGTGAAGTCTGGCATAAGACCTTGCTCTGGGGTCCTCTTTTTACAAACTGCATGGACGAGATTGTGTCAAATTTGCCTTGCTTGGCCTACTAGTCCAACACTATCCCAACCGGCCTCGTGTCCCCGCACGTCTCCACAAGCCCTGACTCAGGCTATACCACGTACACCCTTATCATCGTATTATAAAAACACTATTTTCATGGTCATTCGGTGTCCCTCACTTTCTAAGCGGGCAGCTGTAGTAGCAGCATGGGCTCTCAGACTGCTTTCTGTCCTATGAAGGCTGAAAAGAGAGCAGGAAAAGCCTTCTCTTGCGACGACCATTGCACAGACCATATAGCTTGACTCTTCCCGATGCCTACTACTTCCCTTCCGCTCCCCAGCACAGCTCTTTAGACAGAACCTCGGAGCACTGCCATGTCCACCCCCATGGGCAATGCCTGGTGACCCTCCTGCCCCAGTAGTTCTTCTGGGATGTGGTTTCAGTAAGTTCAGGCAGAACACCTCTGAAACAAGACGTGGCCTCGGGATGGAGGTGTCAGCAGAGAAAATCAATATGAGCAACAGTTCACGGCGGTGTCTCGACACTGGGGACCAAAGTATGTTCCTTGATTCTCCTCCCTCCACGGACCCTTCTGAAAGGGAGCTGCAAGCGCTGCCCGATCTCACCTTAGCGGGCACATACTGTTTGCCAGAGGAAGCAGAAACAGAAGATGCTGAGTGTCCTAGGGGCCACGACGGAGAAGACTGATCATGCGCAGGTAGGGAACAGCCTGCCCTGATGCCAGAAAAAGGCTGAGGGAAGAGGAAGGGACCATCTGTTCTCAGAACAGGAGGAAATCAAATAAGATAAACTGATTCACGAGTTGTTTGGTACCCTGCCTGTTCAAGACCCTGGTGCTACTGGGTTGACATCAACCCTTCCACTCTCGGTCTTCCCTTTGCCACCAGAACCACAGTGGCAGTCTTGCTTACAGCCTCCTTGGAGGGGTACCACAGGTATAGGGATGAGGCCTTGGCCAAGCCTCATGAGGCACTTTTAAAAATAAACATACCTTACCTAGAAGCCTGGATAGATCCTCTCCTTCTGGTTTTCACGTATTTTTCTGCTTTTGCATTTCATATACAATTGCCACCACTGGCTCAGAGCCCAAGAATATGTATGATTCTTGTGGCAAGATGGGTGCAGGTAGATGAAGATCCAGTTTAAACCACTATCCAGCTCTGCGGCTATGACTGTGTGCCATGAAGGTGAAGTAAATACCCTGCACTGGGCAGCCCTCCTCCCCACTAGAAAATGTCTGTCCGTGGTTGGCAGTGGGTGAGAGGAGACCAAGCTGGGAAGCTGGTAGAGCGGTCCAGCCTTGGAGAAGGAAAGAAGCTTTCTTCAGGGTGCAGCCGTGCCTTCTCCTTCCCCTGATCTCCTGTGGTCACAGTGAGAATGACGTTTGAGCATCCAGCTCACCCATGCGGTCACAACGGTGCTGGGCCTGCCATGTCCCTCCCAGCCTGGGCCTCCTTGTGAGCCAAGCCCCACGCTAGCCAGGCATTAGCCCCCAGCCTCTGCTGTGCGGGTCGTGGGTGGATGCCTCTCGGAGGATGGCATGGGAAGCTGAGGCAAAATGTTATCTGGGCCAAGGGAAAAGCAGGTGAAAGCCAGAAATTATAGTGACTGTTTTCAAGAGGCTATCGGTCTTACGCAGGAAAGGTACCGGTTTTATGAGGGTTCATGGAGGACTGTGCATCTTGTATGTGATTGGTGCCATAGAGGTATGGAGACAGAGTCTCGGAGTCGAGAAGAGAGAAAGGAGGCCAATCCTATGCTGGATTATTGCTGCTACACTGCTGAGCATTGGTTCGGCACCAGATGTGCTCATGTGGCCTCTCTGGATCTGGCAACCCTAGTAATGGTAGTACCAGACTTGGTATGACAAGAGTCAGAAGCACCCCTTGCAACAAAAAAGAAAATCTGAAACGGCCAACCAGCATTTTTCCATAAGGCACAACGGGAATATAAAGCGCACGTTGGGGGCGTGCTGGGCATCGCCACCTCACGGATGGCTGGGCAAATGAATGTGCCACAGAGACTGCAGATGTTCAGAGATCAGTCTACACGTGTATCTGAAAATGGCTGGAACTGGTCAAGCAACACCTGGTACAGCAGAGATACTCAGAGGCCATGAAGGCTGATGCCAATGGGTGAGAAAGAGAGCTTGGCCTCACTGGGAGAGAAAGAGTGAGGCATCGTAAGTCAGGCAGACTGTGAAGGCAGCAGTGTTGCATGTGATTCTGCTGTGATAGCCAGCTATGACTCAGTGCTTGTGTTTCGAACAAGCACTATTCATCACCACTGTTGTATTTGTGGTTTAGGTCTACAACAGACCTAATCTAATCTGCTATGAAGGCATGTCTTAAACCCAAGAAGATCTTCTATTTTGCACATCTTAGCCCGGAAACAAGGATGTCCGGGGTCATCCATTCTGTCTCAGACATCCAGATAGAGCAGTAATCTTTAGAAACCAAAGAAGTTACTGATTTCTTCTAATATAGTTAATTGCAACATACTAGCTTGCACAGGGACGACCAGCTATGAAACAGCCGGCTGAGATTTGCTCCATAGTACAGCCAGCCCAGTCCTGGCAAAGATCTTCTGAAGAGCACAGCAGCCCAGTGACTGTGGTACCTCCTGGTGCTTCCAGGGCTCAAGCACAGATTTACTCCTATTGCCCTCTCGTAGAGGGTGTTGCAGGAGAAAGTGCATGTTGTTGCTAAACCTAATAGAGAGAAGCCTCCATCTTTTGGCTTGCTAAGGACAAACGCAGCAGCCGACCTACAGCTACGTATACAGCTTCTGATAATCCACAATCTCTGTGTGCGTCTTCGTGTGTACAGAGTGGGCAGGAAAGGACCACTGACTGCACTGGTCCCACCGGTGGGGCAAAAGCCCTCTCTTACAACACCTGTACCTGCAGCCACAGGGTGACAAACCATTTCTTCTTTGTGTGGTATGTAAGAGTGCTCTCCGGATTCCTCCTTACGTTGGCTCTGCAGAAGCAGCAACGAAGCATGCAAGGAACTGCCATTTCTACTTCCAGAGTACAAAGGAGCTGCCACCCCAAAATGTGTTTCTGGAACCTAAGTGGTGAAGCACATGAACGTCGTCCGGTCGTAAAAAGGACCAGGGTTGTATGTCTGACGCTGTGAATTTAGCATGCTTGCTGTGCTAGCCATGCCCATGGCTAACTGCTGACTGTGAATGCTGTCACAGGCTGGTCCTGGTAACGTAACCCATGCCTTGACTCTTGTCAAATTCCAAAATGTACTTGGGGCTGGAGCAGTGTTTCTGCAACTTTCTGGCCATGCGACCTCCTTCAGGGCCTACCTGCCTGCCTTCCTGGGACTTCTTCGAGGAAGCTATGTTTTCATGTCTCCAGCCAAGCACCAGCGAACTACCAGCTGGTGGCAGCAGCCGCTTCTCCGTGATCGGGGCGCGAGGACTTGGTCACAGCTCCTGGCGACAGTTTGTGGATCTATTTACAGAGACTCCTCACTTTTAAGGAACTGCGCCATTGCCAGTGATCTTGCAACTAAGCGAACTATTTCTTAAAGAATTTAGCTTCTCTAATCCTCTGTCACCCCTTTTGAACTTTTTCCATCGTAGCTTGGGATTTGTACTTGGCATTGAGAAACAGGAAGCTAAAGCATGTCTCTTGCTATTGCGATGACAATGCTGATGTTAAGATCTCAGCAAAAAGGAGGAAGAATTCACTACCCATAAACGTGTTGCAATTGGCCTTCCTTATGGCTGTGTGCTCTAAAGAGTATATGGTGAGATCTGAGGGAACACAAAGGTGAAGGACTGACCGGACTCAAAGCAAAAGTGTTTAGCAGGCATCAAAGACGGGAGTGTGTTGTTCTGGGATCCAAATATGATCTTATCATCATCTTATACAAAGGTTGTAATACTTCCCTATCTTTACTGAAGTACCTTGCTGAGTGCCATCTTCAGTCACATCAGCCGCCTTTCTTTAAAGCCGCATCACTCTGGCAGCACATCCTTTTTATCCCTTCTACCAACACACTCTTCTTTCTTCATCTCTTCTTTGCCTCCTCCTCCAGATTTACATAAAAATCCCTTATCGTTGGCCCCTCAGCACGTGACTTTGTACTATTGAACATTATCCTGTTCCTGTCACTTCAGGTGAGCAAGAGGCCTGCGATGCGGTTGCTTTAAAACTTCAGGAGCCAAAAATTATTTGATGGCACCATAAAGTGTTTGAGACTAAATTACTGAAATTCCACCATTCTGCCTTTAAAGTTGGACTCAAGGGGTCTGACTGTCTCCCTGTCTTGATTTTGTGTGGTTCACACTGACATCCATCTGTTCCTTAGGTGACCTAGAGTCTTAGGTGACCTAGAGTCTTAGGTGACCTCTGTCTAGCTGGGGGTTAACCCGGCGCTCTGAGCTGGCAATAAGCTGTGTGTGTGTGTGTGTGTGTGTGTGTGTGTGTGTGTGTCCCTTGGGTGCTGTGCACCAGAGCACTGGAGCACACGGCGCCGGCGTGCTGCTTTCAGGCTCAGCCGCTGTGCGCTGACTAGCGTGCACGCGGAGCAGAGGGCAGCTGGTGCAGGGCACCCCTCAGACCCTTCCTGGAGTGAAGAGCCGTCGGTCACCAGCTGGACACTCTGCAGAAAAGGGGCTGCCTAGGGCTCGAGTGCATACTGCTTGCCCCCCAGTTAAAAGCAGGGGAGCTGTAAGGCCTCAGTGATGGCCCTGGTTCTCTGGTTACATGCAGGAGCCCAGGAAAGTTCATCATCTCAGACCTCTAGAAGTTCTAGCCAGAAAATCCAGAAAGTCACTGCCTGCAACGACAAACAAGAATTTTTGCATCCAGAGTAGAGTGACCATCATATAGTTGCCATTCCTCCAACCATTCCGTGAGATCCAGCTTCCTCGCTGAGCAGCTACAGAACGACTGTAAAGGTGATACTGTAAGATGAAAACGTGGCCAGATGATGTCAAGGCTGAAGGTGGAACAAGGTAAGGGATGCACTGCACCTTTATTTTGGGAGAAATTTATGAGTGATTTCTGTGCTTTACAGTAAGACTCTTCTCAGGATTACTGACCATATCTTGCATTAGTGTATGAGTGCAAGAATTTAAAAATACCTGTGTGTATGTGAGATGGTCACCTCTGACACAAAGTTCCATGACTCAGAATTCCTAGATGCAAATCTCTTTTGGCCAGTAAGCAGCAACACATGAAGGTGAACACCATGAACGTGAAAAGCCTCTCCTGAACATTTCCAGTGCTGTGCAGACATAAAAAGCAGACAGACAATCCCATTCTCCAGGGATATTGTTTACCTTGCTCATTCTCAAAAGCTGTTGCTGTGATATAATGGGCATTCATTTGCCTCATTTATTCATTTACCCAGGTATCCTTTGCATTTACCTGGGCCTGTCATGTCTGTGGAGCGGCGGTTACCTCAAGGATTTTGTTTATCTATCTCAGCGAAGGAGACCAGAAATGCCAGCCGGACTTCCGACACTGAGAGGAAGGTCACTTCGGAGGATGTGTCAACAGTAACGTAGGGACTGCACACGCAGCTCTACAGGCTTTTACATTCCGGGAGTGAACATTTTTGAGTCTTTCTTCATTCTTGATGCTCGTTGCTGGAAATACCTTTCCTCTGAACATCCTTTTAAAAATGAGTGATGTTGTCACTTTGGAGGATAAAAGGAGGCAGACAAATAATGAATAATCGAAGGTGCCCAGTGAGATACTAGTAAGCATTGGGACAACTCAGGCAGGCAAAGGAAGGAGAGATGAATAAATAGCTTGCTTGTTGAAGTGGGTGTTTGCAGGTTTACAAAGAATTCCCTAAATAAAACTCCATTTGATTCCAGGAAGGAGGCCGTGTCCCATGCCATAAAGGAAATCAATGGTGCCTACCAAGCTCATCTAGGTAAATAACCCTTTTAGAGTTCCAGGTCTAGAGGCTGGCCGAATCCTGAGTATATGAGCAGGACACACAAACCCTAAGATTTTAATGTCACCTATAACAATCTATCTGCAGACCTGCAGAGGAAGGCAAAAACGACCAGTAGAGGACAAATCATGCATCAAGAGGAATAAAATAAAATCTCTCCCAACTCCAGTGGAAGCCCTGAGGCATGGAATTGTTAGAAGTATAATGCAAATTGACAGTGACCTAATCTATTTTCTCACACACTTGGCGATACTGACACATCAGATGCCCAGGGACTCATAATATAAGCTTAATTTTCTATCTTCAGGCATTTTCCTGTCCTATTGTCTTGCACAACTCTGTCCATAACCTTCTCGGGCTCCATCCTGCAAGACTGAAAGCTACTGCTTCCAGTGCTCGGGAGGGTATTCGAGCCCTTCATTCATCAGATGGCTGGAAGCCTTTAGATTTCCAGTCCAAACGTATTCAGGATTACTCACTGTACATCACACAGATCATGTGATGAAGTCAATATCCCCCTCTGACATTTGCTTCTCAAATATATTTATAAAGTGTTACCACCCCCCGTTCAGTCTTTGCTGGGCTATACGAAACAAGATGAGATCTTCTGATTCTCCTAAGAAGATGTGCATTTTGTTCCCCTAACCATCCTAGAAATGCTTCTTTGCACTTCTTCAATTTAAGTAGCATTTTCTAACACACTCAGGCCTTAGAATTCTGCTGCACTCAGAAGTGGAAGCAAACAGCACACATCTGAGCTTATTGCTGAGCCCCAGGTAACTCGTTTTTTTGCAAACTCAGTGAAAATGAGAAAGTCACTGGCCAATACTATCCTGCTAGAAAAAAAACACCTTCCTGGTAGCCCCAAACAATGCCAAACTGGCATTGCAATAGCAGTTCAGAGCTCTGAACCTCCAGCTAGCGACAGATGCCTCTCTACTGCAGGAAGAGTCTGAGATGCCCTTCATCAGCTGCAGTCTGCTCCGCGTGAAGCTGCAGGCTGCTGCTAGACCTGAGCTTTGAACGCTGCCCTGTTTCACTAGTCACTGTACGATGGCTGAGCCTGAAAGCAGCTCTCCGGCTAAATACCGTAGGAGAAGTATCTGCCAGAGGTCGGTTTGTTTTTCATAGCCAGGTGCCCTTTTACCTCCCTGATTCTGAAGTCATTGCACCACTCTGGGGTGTCTTTATGTACCCGAAGTGGATCAGCCAGCCCTGCTCCAAGGCAAGGGTAGGAGGGTCGTGTCTGGGAGATGGCAGGCTAGTTCAGTTTGACTCCTGCGCCTGGCAAACTGGTGAGAGTGTATAGTAATCAACGGAGTTAACAGATATGTTTCTACTATGCAAGAGACTATGGAAGAAGAATCGACGAGGACCCTGTAAAGAGAGACCATGGACCAAATTTGTTCAGAGGTTTTTGTCAGTCAATGAATACGTGGCTGAGAACAGCCTAGATGATACAGGAGGCGTCTCCCCTCCAAGCTGTTCCACTCCGTTTTGCTTCAAGGCCCTAGACTTGCAGCCATCCTGAGTCCATCCTGGACTAACCAACTCACTCCCTTGCTGAGAAAGCCTGGGTATGAAAAAGAGGAGTTCGCTACACCGCTTCAGCTTTTTTACCCTGCAGACAGTATGGACACAGATTGTACCGGATTTCACTACTTCCAGCACCATCAGAGCGGTCCCCTGTCACGGCAGAACACCGCTTGGCCGGGCACACCTATTACACCTTCCGTGTCGCTGGAAGAGCTTTCTCATCACTTCCATCATTAATCTCATACCCTTCTACAAAACAACGGCACAGGGCCACGGGGGGGGCTGCTTGGCTCTGGTTTCCCTTTGCAGAGAGCTTGCTCTTTTTTATGGCTTCACCGCCGGGTAGATACTTGTCCTGGTTTCAGCTGGGACAGAGTTAATTGTATCCCTAGTAGCTGGTACAGTGCTGCGGTTTCGGTTTAGTATGAGAATAACGTGGATAACCCCCTGATGTTTTCAGTCGTGGCTAAGTCGTGTTTAGACTCAGTCAAGGACTTTTCAGCTTCTCGGGCCCAGCCAGCACGAAGGCTGGAGGGGCACCAGAAAGTTGGGAGGAGGGGACACAGCCGGGACAGCTGGCCCAGAGGGGCCAGAGGGGTATTCCATATTCCGTATGACGTCATGCCCAGTTTGGGTGGGGGGGAGGGCGAGGAGCGCTGCTCGGGCTTTGGCAGGCCAGTTGTGAGCAGTTGCACTGTGCATCACTTGTTTTGTGTATTCCAATCCTTTTGTTATTATTGTCACTTTATTGTTACTAGTTTCGTCATTGTTAGTTTCTTCCTTTCTGTTCTATTGAACTGTTCTTATCTCACAAGCTTTACTTTTTTTGTCTCCCCCCCCCGATTCTCTCCCCCATCCCACTGGGTGGGGGGGAAGTGAGTGAGCGGCTGCGTGGGGCTGAGTTGCTGGCTGGGGTTAAACCACAACAATACCTCAGCAGTTACGTGAGACAGGTAAATAACTTTCATCACGTTAAATGTATGATAGCGGCTCCTGCTGCCAGCTGTCACAGGAAGACCATGCAGAGACCTTTCAGTTTAAAACATTAATGTAGCCAGCACAAAGGCTCGAGTTGCTAATTGGCATTCTGGTTCGGTTCAGCATACGTGCCCCACCACCCTGTCTTGCGCTAGATGTTCGACCGGGGACAACCACTGAACGCCTTGTTCTTCACGACCGCCCGCCAGGGCTGAAGCTGCCGGTGAAGTTTCGGTGGCTTCGAGCTTTTGCACCAGAGCAGGAGCAGCCTTCCGACCTGTCCCATCACGATTCTCTGTGCCCTGCTCCATCTGCTAACAAGAGGAGCAGAGATTTCCTTCTGTGCCTTAGCTTCTCCCCCTGCAAGTCCTGCTCGAGTCGTTTGCCCGTCAAAGCACGGATTACTTGTCACCTGCAAGCATCACGCACCGCGGAAGGTCTGTGTGCGGTTTGCCTGCACTCCGGCAATTTCCCAGCTCTATGGATGGGCCGTCAATAGCTCGGGGCAGGGCGGGGTGGGGCGGGGCGGGGGGGGGAACTGTGTCTGGCACTCCAGGAAGTTACTAGGGGAAGGTTTGGACACACTTTCCAACATCCTATAAAGAGGAGGTTCCTCGTTTGCTGAGGCAGGGTGGGCTATAGGGAGAGGGAAGGTAGGAGAGGAACGTGAGATGGACAGAACATTCCCAGACGCTTCAGCCCACCCACCTCACGTTCCCTGGGACAAGAGTGAACTGACCCCAACGTTTTTTTGGAAGCGAGTCAGTTCCCCAGTTTTTGATGAAAACATCATGTGCCTTGCTTTCAAGCTTTCAAGAAACCCAGCTGGTTTTTCTCTGGAGATCTTTGCAGAAGCGCAGCAGCCCTTTTCCGGCACAGGCCGCTCTTCAAAACCACGGAAGACGGTGTTTTAGGCCACTCCTGGTGAAGGGGGTGTTTGCCTGGGACAGGCGTTAGGGTATATGACGCCGCTATATGCACACACTGCCCGTCGCTTTACGTCCTCTGCACAACAGACGTAACCACGCTTCGGGCCTTGCCTTCGCTACTCCCCAATTCAAAGCATTTATCGCCTTTTTATTTTTTCTTTTTCTTTTACTTTTCCAGTCTCTGAAGGTGAAGTGGGCTGTGGGGACAGAGATTTTTGGAACCGGCTTTTCCTTCCTGTGCTACCCAGAGCGCCGGGAGGACGGGCCGACGCGACCCGCTCTGGAGGCCCGCGGCTGCGCGAGGGACGGGACGGGTGCCTCTGCTCTGCTGAAGGAACAAAGATCGTCGCGTCATTCCCAACACAAACCAGAGCGAAATACACGTATGTATTTGTGTCTGCTTTTCAGCCGTGTTCACATGCGATTTTTACAGCTATAAGCGTTTGTACGCGTTATCGGTGGGTAGACGCGCACGCACAGCAAGCGCACATACGCCGATGCGCTGAAGTGCAATTCCGCCCTTACGTAACAGGGCCACACCCTTGCCAGGTATCGGCCTTAAGCACGCGCCATGTGCCTGCGCCTACGTGCGCGCTGAAGGCAGACGGTCTCCGATTTTCCAGCCCTGCGCGCGAGGCCGCACGCGTCC
>JAVKLA010000028.1:29103-50001 GCA_034782735.1 Sagittarius serpentarius
GCCCCGGCTCCGGCTGCGGCTCGGGGCCGGCGCCGCTGGTGCCGCTGCCGTCGGGGTCGGGGCCGCTGGCGCCCGCCGGCCGGCAGCAGCACTGCACGCAGGTGCGGACCCGGCGGCTGATGAAGGAGCTGCAGGACATCGCGCGGCTCAGCGACCGCTTCATCTCGGTGGAGCTGGTGGACGAGAGCCTCTTCGACTGGAACGTGAAGCTGCACCAGGTGGACAAGGACTCGGTGCTGTGGCAGGACATGAAGGAGACCAACACGGAGTACATCCTGCTCAACCTCACCTTCCCCGACAACTTCCCCTTCTCGCCGCCCTTCATGAGGGTGCTCAGCCCCCGCCTGGAGAACGGCTACGTCCTCGACGGGGGAGCCATCTGCATGGAGCTGCTCACCCCCCGGGGCTGGTCCAGCGCCTACACCGTGGAGGCCGTCATGAGGCAGTTTGCGGCCAGCTTGGTCAAGGGGCAGGTAGGGGTTCCGTGGGCGCTCGCGCTGCATCTGTGGGGCGGGGGGGGGTGCGTGCGCGTGTTTGGATGGGGACCCCAAAGGGCAGGGGGTCAGGCCCTGCCTGTGGCTGACCTTGGCCAGGCGTGGGTGACGGGTCTCCCCCGAGGACCTGGTGTCGACTGGTGGGAAGGAGACGGGGACACACGTGTTTTGCTCTGGGGTCCCTTCTCAGGCAGGTGCAGCGGAGGTACCGGGCAGCTCGGAGGGGCGAGGCGCGTCCTCCGGGCTGTCTTTTGTCCCCCTGCTTGGCTCTGCTGCCTGTGGCACCGAGGCACTCTGCCCGTTGCCCCCGAGGGGCACCTCTCTCTCCCCAAAGCAAAAGGGGCTTTTCAGGCTCCAGTGGGGCTGGGATTTGAGTCCTCCGCCTCCCGCCCTTCACCAGCTGGTCGGCCATACTTGCTGGTGTCCAGCGCGGAGGGCTGCTGCTGGTGTGGGGCGCGACACTGGAGCTGCTGCCCCCAGCTCTTTGTCTGGTGCTGTCCTGCATGGCGTCCCTCGGGGCAGAAGAGGTGACCCCCGGCTTTGGGGCTTGGCGCACAGGGCAGAGGTGTGGCATGGGGTCGCGCCTGGAATCGCTGCCTGAGCGGCCGGCAAAGTTGTACCAGTTTAAAATCTCCCTGCCCGAAAGGAGCAAAGCGGTTCCGGGTACGGACTGCGGTTGCAGCTCTGGACGGTTCCTGCCGGCTCTCCTCTCCGGAGGAGGTGCCTGGTTCCCCTGGCAGAGGATCTCATCTGAGCTGAGTCAATGCGTGTTATCCTTTTCCTCTTTCTCTCCTGCAGAATATCCTTACAAGAGAAGTATTTCGTAAGCCGTTTTTAATAAATGAGTAAACATTGCTGGTGAAACTCGTAGCCAGTCCTTCTTTATGGTTGCTGTAGTGGGCAATATACTCATGGCTGTGACAGGGTGATTTTCCTGTTCGCTCCATGAATGCCCTTGAACCCAGGGGACATGCACAGCTCCACGTCTGTCAGTAAATGATGCTAAGTAACTTCTTAAATAGGTATCTTGGCAAAGGGCTGGGGCGGAGAGAGTAAATAATAATAATAATGTATTTTTCATTTGCTTAAAAATGAGGTTGCTCCTGTTTGCCTCTATGGAACTGCTTGGATGAGCAGAAGTAGAGGCTTGGTTTCTCTTAAGACTGAAAATTAATTTTCATTATTAAACGGACTCTTTTGTAAGTGGCTTTTCCTCCTTTTTCTCCGTTTGGTTTGGGCCTACTGCTCCTTTTATTCAGGTGGTATTTTCCTCTGCACTTCATTTGAAGAGGTCAGCTTTCCTAGGTCACCTTGGGATAAAAAAAAAAAATCTACCAGAAAAAAAAAAAGGGCCTTAATTTACAGTGAGCCTGGGGTATGTTGAAGTTCTGTAGCTACTCTTACCACGTCTCACTATTTGTTAACCCATCGCTTTTTATAGAGATCATAGTTCTCATTATTTTAAACAAGGATTTAGAAGGACAGTGCTAAATTCTCTCAATTGTTTTAACAATTCAGCATCTTTCCGCAGTATTGAATGTTGAATGTAAGAGGGTTAAATTAAGATTTACTGGGATCATGAAACGGCTCAGTGAAGAAAAGCACTAAATTGTTTTATTCATAATAAATATTACGCTATATAATCTGACAGTTTTCTTCCTTAAACCACTTAAGAGATTTCCAGAAAGTAGTAGTAATTTCTGATAACGGAGGATGTTTATGTGTGCATCGTTAATAAACACAGTTAAAATGCAAGAGCTTCAATAACATTCTTCCGGAAGTTTACGAAGTTAATCATGAAAAAAGAGAATGCATGTGGGATGAAAAAAAAAGGCAGAAATAAATTGCTGCCAGTAACTTGGTAGTTAAATAGGTGTAACGTGCACCTATCAACCTTTTGGGTCCTTCGTTCCAGGCGGAAAGCTTAATAGGTAATACCGACAATAAATGTAGTTTCTGGGTTACAGAGCCTGTGACGGGTTGCCAGCCTGTCATCGTAGCCGGGCTCCGCGTCATGGGAGCCACCTTTCTGTAATCGCACACCCCTCCTTATGTAATCTCGACTCCATTGCATAATAGGGCTCAAAATACGACAGGCGCTCCCCTATCCCCATTTCTTTTTTCGTTGTACAGGTAATCGATTTTTGAGTGTATTTTTTTAAAAATGAAAATAGAGCTGCCGAAACGTTGAGAGCCGAGGCGCTGCATTTCCCTGGGCTGCGGGGCTGGTTTTGGGTAGCCCTCGCCGTGCTGTGGGTAGTCTCGGTGGTTGCAAGGAGCCGTCCTGAACAAGTAGCGATGGCTTACACCAGGTTAATTGTGTAATTTCTGTAAGCAGCCTGCACCCTGCAGTAGCATGAAATAGGCGGCACGCTTGCTGTTAATCAGAAAGGCTGGGAGGGCGAGGTCCGTTCTCCACCGCCCCAAAACGACCCTGCGTGAGCAAATGGCGGCAGCCGTGAGGCTGAGCGGGAGACGGGGCGCTGCCGGCGCCAGGGGGTGAATGGGACCTTCCAGAGAAATGTCCCTGGCTCGCGGCGCCATGACATAGTCTGAAATCACGGAGAATACTCGAGCCTGTGACGCGCCTGAAAGCGCGCCTCGCCGGTGCGGGCGCCGGCGTGAGTAGGCAGGGCTGAACTTCCCGCCAGCGTACCTTCCTCCTTTGGGCAGTTTGCGTGATAAAACCGAGGTGGCTGGTTTCATTCAGCGTTTCTCATCAGTCCCGTTTTGCCGAGCTAACTGTAATGCTGCTGTTCTCTGCTGGTGCTTCGGAGAGAAACGCAGCGCTTCTTGGTGGCGTTATTTTGTCAGAGCTAATAGTAACCTATGAACATATATAACCTTCTTTTTTTTGACGAAGTGATCAGAAGGCAGCTGGAACTAACACTGAAAATACATTTTCGGGCAATCAAGATTCTTGACAAGTTCAGATTTTTTGAATGGATTTCACAGACCTTTTAGCGGAGTAAAAGAAAAACTGAGGGAAGTCATTCTGACATGTCACAGGTGAAACATTTCACTCAGGAGTTATGTCCGCAAGGCAGCATGAGCGTGCAACACAGAAATTAAGAGGTAGGACTTTTCCGTTACTTTCCAGCATTGCCCTTGTGTGCGGGGAAGGCTGGGTCCAGGTTCCCAAACCTGAGCGTGTCTCCCTGGGGCTGGATTTCAAAGCAGTGTGGCTGTTTCTCCAGATTTCATCAAGCAGGAACCATATGCCTCAGGTGACCTTGCTTGAGAGATGTCCTACCGTACGGGATGCATACCCTTGCTTCCTATCACGAGTCTAGTATTGCATTTTTAGATATTTTTTTTTGTCTGGAAAAAAGAAATCTTTAAAATGGGGAAGAGACAATTTCTGTTGGAATGAAACAATTCAACAGTCCCAAACTATGCTTCCCCCCCGCCCCAGTTTTCAAGGGAAAAAAAAACGTAGTTAACAAACAAGTTGGGGTTTGTTTGGTCGGTTGCTTCAGCTATTCAGCTGAGAAAATCAATTATTCACACAGCTCTAGTCAGTATCTTGAGGGGAATTCTCAGTACATCAAAGGCCTAAGACTGTTTTTCTGTTTGGGATCCAGAATCTTATTTTTAAAAACTTGATGTTGTCCTTAACTCAGCTGTAGTCTTGGTTTTAAGGGGATGACTTTGTGCTTGCTTCCTGCACAGTCAGCCGCTCGCTGGCTCCCGTCATCACGGGCGAAAGCTTGGCCCTGCCGAACCGGCGAAACGGTAGCCGTCAGCCGCTGCGGAGCTGGGGTGTCAGCCGAGGAGGTAGGGTGATGCTAACAAGGTAACTTAAATAGCAGTTGTTTGTTGCCCTGGAGGCAGCTGTTGGACAGGCCTGTCTAGGCAGAGCCTCCCATGTCTGTCTGTCTACCCAGGCTGCGGCAGTGGCCCGCTGAGCGTTACCCTTCTTAGCAGCACCCTTTAAAATGGTTTACTGATAATTTAAGAGAGAGATTTAAAAATTAGTCTCTTGCTCTCCGCTTCCTGATAACAGTGCCATTCTCGCGATAGTAGCTGAAGGAAGGACTAGGGGAAATGGCTTTAAACTAAAAGAGGGTAGATTTAAATTGGATATAAGGAAGAAATTTTTTACAATGAGGGTGGTGAAACCCTGGCCCAGGTTGCCCCGAGAGGCGGTAGAAGCCCCATCCCTGGGAACATTTCAGGCCAGGCTGGACGGGGCTCTGAGCGACCTGATCGAGTCGAAGGGGTCCCTGCTCACCGCAGGGGGGTCGGACTAGATGGGCTTTAGTGGTCCCTTCCAGCCCAAGCCGTTCTGTGATTCTATGAAGGGGGAACGGTGCCGGTCGTCAGAGAGTGACGAAACAGCAGGAGGTTCGTCGTGGCTGTCTGCGACTTAACGCACACGGCTGAGGCCAGCACCCATGTTTCAGGGAGGAGTCATCTCTCGTTTGAAAACATGGTGGATGATGCGGTCCCAAAGGAAAAGGAGCAGACATTGTCCAAAAGTGGGAGAGGATTTTGTGTCCTCTAATAGACGTGTTGTTTCTCGCTGGAGAGGAATGATTTGACACTGGTTTGGTAGAAGTTTAAAAGAGGACAACGCTATGTATGCCAGTGTCCAAATAGTGCATCGGAAATTTTATTTTTTTTTTTTGAGAACAACTAGCACGGCTGCACCTGATGCCTTGAGGACTTCGGGCTTAAGCTTGCAGTGGTGCTGACCAGTAGCAGCCTTGTCCTCCTTTTCCCGAGTCCCTTGTTCTCGCTGTGGAGGCTGGGGACAGGACTGCTGACCAAAGGCAGTTGTCAGGTACATGGCGACTCTGAAGAATACATCATGGAAAAAGTTCTTCGTTTTGAGGAAAATACTCCCTTATTGTTCCAGTGAATAGAAGGAGCATAAAAATTTTGTCAGGACATACTAAATAGGAACGGGGAACGCCTCGTTACAAGCATTCGTGCTGTCATGGGCTGCTGTATAATGACTTAAATCAAAATCAAAATACAATTTGTAATTAAGATTTAATTTTCTATCAGAAAATTTCCTGAATTCAAATAAAAGTTGTTGTTACATACTACTTTCATCCCTCTTATTGTAATGTTAGAAATACCTCAGTGGAATCCCGTTAGTTTGCTTCAAGAGGTATGTGCCTTGCATGACTGTTGCACTGATTTATCTTCCCATTTTAAAAATATGAGTATCTCAGCTGACTTCTACCAGACTGAAGCAGGAGAAATGGGCTTATTTTATGAAAAACAGATACAGAAGGTAGCTGTTAATCATAGTCTAAATTACTCCTTCTTCATCCTTTCAAACAAAAGCATGAGCGAGCAGCTAGCAGATGGGACTTGCATGGTGTCCAGGAGGTCAGCAGACTGCAGGTCTTTCAAATATGTATAGCAGAAATTAATTGCAAATCCATGGGTTTTCATACTCCAGATGCTGGGTTTGAGGACTGTAGCCATGAATAAATCAGCTAATCTCAAAGGCTGCAGAAATGTATGGAGAACACAGTGGTCTCCAAATTATTTGGAGCCATTGTATTGTATTAGGGCCTTAAAAAATGAAACCGGCTTGCTTTTTGCTTTCCATTAGTAGCCTGAGCAAATGATGCCAGTTATTACCAAGGGAAGAAACGTTGCTTTAGGTCCGTGGTTGAAAAACACATCGACTCACGTACAAAGATGACAGAGGAGACAAAGAATGTATTATGGGGCTTGTTCCCCATGAAAAGGTATAAATGCTGGGCCAAAGTGATAACAGAATATTGTTTAGCTACAGAGGAAAATCAGGTATATTGGCCTTGTAAGATTTCTCTTTTATTGCAATTGAGAAACCTGGGATTTTCAAGCTGAAGTTTAAGTGGGAGCATATGTATTTGCTACGTTGATGCTGGGACTGATGAATGGGCTGGAAAAAATACTGTTCCTGTGTACTCTGATATATTGCAGTTCTGACTATCCACTATTATTATGCAAATATGTTCTGCTGAAAGGAATGAAGACAGAGGGATTCCAACTCATTGAAGTAGGAGGCTGTTTTAATTCTTTTAAAAAGCAGGGGGAACATAACCTCCATTTTACCTCTTCAAAGCATAAAAAAATAAATTTTAAAATACTTTCAACTATCATCCTTAGCATTAAAATCATCACCAAATAAGTTAAATCACTAAATTGAAACAAACTGCTTATTTTAAAACATGCTTTTATGGCAGGTAGAACTAATTCTTCCTGGCAATACTTGGCTAATCTCCTAAATAAGAATTTAAAAGGATTGCCACTTAGGATCGTAAGAAAACTGAATTTGCTCAGAAGAGCAAGGTTCTTCTTCCCTGAATTACGAAAGAAGTCCTCCTTTTCTTCAGGAGAAGTGTTCAGATGGAGAGAACTGCATAGCGTTTGGGTGTTTTGTCAGATACTTCGTTGAAGAATTGTATTTTAGTCCCCAGGGGTGACGTTGTGTCCTCCTGGAGGAGTAACCTAAATCACCCACTTTCCATTGTGAGGACGATTTACTCTTCCTTATGCAGGCTAGCCTTGCAAATACGCAGGCTTCCTAGCATCTACACAATGCCCAGGGATTTCCACGCGTGACCGGAGACTCCCAGATTGAAGATCTGTAACCCCATGGTAATCCTGGTCCTCGTATCGCGGGAGCCTTATTGCCAGGCATGATCCGAGGCGTGTCCCCCGACTGGGCATCTGCTCTCACAAAGTGGCGCGTTGGTTAAGTAGTGTAATGTTAGCTGCGTTTCTTTTTTCCCATCTAAGCTCCTTTGGGCTGATGAGAGTCAGTGAAGATCTCTTCTTTTCCTCGACTTACACAGTCCGTCACATGCAGCTTCCACTTTACAAATTACCTTCTCCTGTAACTGTCCAAAAAGGTGACGCTGACGTTAGGCACGAAGGGAGATGGGAGGATGGAAGGGCTGCCGGTGCAATTGCTGCGTGGCTAAACAGGGAGAACTTCAGGGGCTGTGGTGACTATGCTGTCTGAATGGCTCAAAATGTGTCTTAAACTTAATGTGCGCAGGATCCAGTTGTCTCGCTTGTAAATGGAATACCAGGTTTCCGTTGAGTATCGTATTTTTGAAAAGCACGTGGCTTGAGGCTGGTCTGAGTCGTACTCCACAGAGTCATTTCTGGAGGGTGCTGAGCACTCCGCAGTGTTGGGTCTTCAGCTCCAGCTGGCAACAGCAGTAATCGAGTAGCTCCTGGAAGTTGCAGGACAACCTGCACGGGACGGAGATGGTATACTGTTACCTAACCTGGCTGGCAGTGAAACCAGCGCTGCGCTGGGAACTGAAAGAGAATATGCTAGGGAGAAGCGTAGGTGTGCTTTGATGAAAATGAATTTGCAGTCCCTGATGGTCTGCGCGGAACAGGTGAGTGGGCGCCACGCTAAGACATGCAGGGGATTCCTCTTCTGAAACAGGATCAAGGTGCCAGTCTGATTTGCCCCGTTGCAGTTGAAAGTCAGACTGAGGAGCGGTACATCAGGCGTGCCTGTCCTCAGCCGTGTGCGGCACGTACGTGCCTGCCTCGTGCATGTGCAGAGTCTGTCCTTGGAAAATCTCTTTTCTTCTGCTTCATGATTTTGTGCGTGCTGTTAAAATCAATGATCCTCATTGGTTTAATCCTCTTCTGCGCAGGCTCTCCAGAACCCCTGGAACCTCTGCTGTGACTCCTTGGTAGAGTTACGAGTCAGTCACAATCCCAAATCTGCATGCAAAGACGAGTGAAAATAAACCTGAGGAAGGAAGAGTAAGCCTGCATTATGAAATGTCCTGGAGCTCAGATGCTTCCCGTAGTCAGGCTTTATGAGCTGTGGAATGACTAGATATTTCTCCTGTGTTACGTATGGTAACAAAATCCCAGCTGCAGTAAGACGTGTAGGGCTTACTTCTGTAGTACGTGCCCGTAATAAAACTTAAGGCATCACAAAGCAGAGGAAACCGGTGTTACTAATTTTTCAGATTTTCTGTGGATGTCTATCAATGTCAAATTTTCTATAAATTTGACAAGATTATTTCTATTAAAATATACCTAGTATTGAGGCGTTCTATAATTACTGGGGGGAGGAGGATATTTCACAGAGCACTTAGGCTCAGGAGAGGTGATCTGAGTTTAGCTTCCAGGTTTTGGCACTGACTTCAGGTGCAGTCATGGGCAAGTCATACAACTTCACTATATTCCTCTTTCCCACCTGTGATAATCCTCTTTCCAAAGGTCATTTGAGGATACGTACTTAAAGCACTCAGAAGCGGAGGCTCTACGAGTAGATGTCCACGTGCATCAGTGTGAAACATGCCGTAGTCAAGAGATTGACACATTTGTATAAATAGCAGGGGAAAAGTGCATCTTACCGAATTTGGTCTTAACTTGATTAAATGTTCCCAGACGTAGTCTGCTTTTTACTCCTGCTTTGTTTTTTTAGCGCGGTGAAACTATGGGAAATGTGGAGATAGACATTGTTGCCTGGACTGTGGCTCCTTTGTCTTTACAGTCTGTCATAAAGGATGGTTTGCTTTGCTTTGGTTGGCTTTACACCCATGGCTGTGTTTGACTTGGGTGGCTTCAGGTGCCTGACGTGGAGGACCTGTGGGCTGATGCAAAGAGGGGCTGTCGTGCTTCCAGCCTTTTCGCCTGGACTTGCCCCCAGTAACTCTGCTGGTACCTGATTCCACAGAGAGGTAGTCCAGGGAGCTCAGCAGAAGACTGAAAGAGATGACGTCCCTTTGTCATCTAGACTAGCGGGTGCCCATTTGATGGCCGGGGACAGGGACCATCTCTTTCGACAGAAGCCCACCATGTTGTAAGACGGCACCTTCGGCCCTGGAGATGCTAGAGGCGCCTTCCAGGAATGTGATCGGCTGCCAAAATTTTCTTGTTCTTTTGTCCCACCCAAAAAATGCAGGAAGGGAGTTTCTCAACCCTCACCTGTACTGAAATCATGCTGCTGACTCTGTGCTGACTTTAGGGAAAGGCGAGGAGGAGCAGCGCAGTGCTCCCTAGCTGTCAAACAAGCACGAGGGGCTTTAAGTGTTCGTCTCAATTAAGAGCTGCTTGCACCAGGCTGCACACAGATGAGTGAGCGTTAATAATTACTCAGCTGGAACTCAGATTCCTTTTTCCCGGACAAAGAACGGTCACAATCCCAGAAGGAGCAATTTACAGGGTGCTTTAAAACCGGAACTTGCTGAGTTTTCACTTCTTTCTATGGATTATTTTTTAAAAGGAGACCAAAAAAGGCGTGGAAATACTGCTTCAGAAATCACACATTTGCAGGAAAACATCCTATTTTTAATTCACCTAGGCTGCAACATTGACAGTGTTTGCCTGCTTCATTTTCTGTACTGCTTTGTTTTAGCTCTGGCTAATAATTATATATAGTGCAATAAAAATTGTGTGCGGTTTTCGAGGCATGATTAACTGTGCCTCATCAGTACATGAAGGAAAAAAATTATAAACCCTGTAATTGGTAGGAGAGACTGTGTGTATTGCACTCTTAACAGTGATGTTGTGACACATTGCAATCATTGCACTGAGAGCATGATGGTAGCTCACTTTAGCATTGCTCTACTTTTGAATGCTTCTCTAAAGCCAGTGGAAATACTTTTCTCTGAAAACTTGTTTAAATAATTCTAGAATAAGACCAGTTTCAGGCTTAAGCACTGGATTCCTTTGTTACTTATCAGAAAAGATTTGAATATGTTTGCGTAGTATGCGGCTTTGAACAGTTGAGGCCCAAAGCCATTAGTGGCTGGCACGTTGGTGGAACGTGTTACGTACTGGAGACTCATACTGTGCTCCAGCTCTTACAAAACCCACAGTTTTTGCATCATCCGTGGAGAGGCCTGGGACAACAGACTTGGAAAATGGGCGCATCCTTGCGGGTCTCCTTCCTGTCCTTGGAGGGATGACCACAGATGACGTGTGTGGCACAGTGACTTCCTACAGTCTTTTGTGTACCTCTCTAAACCTTTGCTTGTTTTCTGTCTCTTGACATCTACCTAGAAGTGGGTCACTAGAGCCTGCTATAGAGAACTCTTAAGAGATGAAGGGAGAAAATCAAATTGCACCCGTATGCTGGCTTAAATGATGGGCCACGTTTAGCCCCACGTGCGGAAGGTGGGTATGATTTGCCCTTGGAAGACCAACCTAGAGTTATTTGCATATCCAGGATTAATGAAAGGAATGCAGGGCTGAGGAGTTGGCGTTAAGACCAGTGCTAACAACGTGAAGGCTTGCCTGCTTCTGGGTCTGTTAGCTGCGTACTGTTTGCAATGAACGTAACTTTTTGTTAACCAGTCCAGGATGTGCCTGAAGGGTTTGCTGTGGCGTCTCAGAGACCTGTAGCACAGGGGCTTACGCTGTTTCCAGAATAACCTCAGTCCTGTAAGGGCTGATGACTGCATACAATAAATCTCTGAAAATTTGGGACCTAGTAACGCAGGGACTTGCATCGGGAGAGGACTGAGCACAACCTCGAGGGATTCAGGACCTGGCTACGCAGTGCCACAGCTGACCTGCGTCGGCAGTTCAGCTCCAGGTATCGAAGCTGGAGACCTCCGTAGGTCCCTTCCAGCCGGCACTTTGGTGGTTGTCGGGTCCTGTGAAAGGCCGACCGCCGTTACGTAGTCCTGTCCTTCCAGGTAGTGCCAAAAGTGATAGGGCATGGAAGCACACCTGACCCTGTGTGCTATGCCAGAACTGTTGGGTTTTGTTCTGGGAGCTACTACAGTTGCTTTGACGAGGGAGAGAAATCCCTTTGTTGCTGCCAAAGAAACCCCCTTGAGGCCATCCTGATTCTGGAAATACCAGAGGAAATGTCAGGACCGTTTTTCATGACACACAGGCCAGATGTGGGCAGATCTGTGGGCAGATCCGTGGAGGCAGAGGGATTACAGGGCTGAAGAGCTTCAGGCTTCGTATTGGGCATCTCTGTACAGGACTTGACTCTGTCTTCAGACCACTTCGTGTCATGGTGTTGCTGGGGAAGAAGAATTACGGCACGTTGCTGATGATGATACTGAAGGACTTTAAAGAGCCGCTAGATGTTGAGTATTTTTGAGGATGCGCTTCAGTGTCACATGGTGTTCTCAAGGGGAGGACACGCTGATGTGTTCGTGGTTGTGGAAAAACGTGGAGACCTCTGCGGCATCACTGAGAAGTAGAAAAGCTCCCAGATTTGCCCACAGTGGTCTGTCAATGTGAGTGCCAAACCACATGTGAGATTCACCTCGGGTCTTCCGCTGAATATGGCGGGAGGGAGCAGTCCCTCGGTACGGCCAGGGTCCCGAGAAGGCCACCGGCAGCAGACTGTGCTCCAGGAGGCCTTTCTCCTAGCAGTTACCAGGGTTGTGGACTGGATCCGTGTCAGCTGTTGGTTCAAACTCACCGGTCTGGGCAAAGAGCGGGTGGGTGGCCTGCAGCTGCTCACCGTGCCACACAGACTAGGCGCAGTGGGAGCACAAGCGAGCGAGGAGGCTGAGTGCAGCGCACGTCCCCCTGCATTTCAGCATGGCTCTGCGAGCCAGTTGGATGCCGTGGCATCGCTTTCACCTTTCATATGTTTCTAGCTTGTTAAAATTGTATCTTGGTAAGTACACGAAGTCACAGCAGATGGCAAAATCTGAAATGTTCTCTCCAACTCTTTATTTTAATTAGGTTTTCAGTTATCCCTTTCTGAAAAGCACTCTGTGAGTGTCTGAAAGTATTGCCAGTATTTAAATAAGCTCCTGGTGCGACTTCTCAGAGCTAAAGTCGACATTAGTATATTTATGAAAGGCTTTCTTGGGTTTTCTCTGTTGTTTTTGATCTTTGCTGGAATGTTTTGATCTTGTTCAGATACCGTTTGATACCTTTTCTTGATTTGGTGCTGGACACATCAAATCATTGGCCGTGCAAATGATCTGTATTCCTTACCACGGCAGTAAGGCGGTGCGTGGTGTAGAGATCGGTCAAAATGCAGTTGTGCGCAATATGTATTTACATGCTGTATTTACCATATTTGTCGTATTTCCAGAATGCGGCAGCTCACAGTCTCCTGACCAGAGTTAAAATGACTGCATGTTTCAGTAGCAGTCTGAAAATAAACTGTAGTCAGAGCTGGTAAAGGTGCCTGTTAAAACGTTTGACACTTTCTTTTATAATTGCCTCCAAAATGCCATTTTTCAGTTAAACTTGGGAAGAGTTTCGTGGGAATGACAAAAAGCTGAAAATCATTAAGATACCACCCGAGTAGAGACTCAAAAGTGTTTGAACTGTGTTGAGTGAAATTCCACACCCTTTTCTTTCTTTCTACCTGAGGTTTACTTGAGGCACCAACAAGGGAAACTTTCAGTCCACGAAGTTAAATTTTATCCAAATTATAAACACCTGGCAGGATATTGGTTAGTAAGAGACAGTGCTAACCATGCCACCCATAGTTTCTGTATAAACATAGAAATGCATGGACTACAGCGGGGTAGAATTAGCTGGTCTTTGATGATGCAGTTTATATACGACCTGCAGATGGTACCAGAATGTGCTTTAGAAGTGGATTTAATGATCCGTTACGTTAATAACAAAGAAGCACGAGAATAAACTCGTGGAACGATGCTCATTTCATCTGCTATGGCTCCAGTAACATTTTAGATGCTGTGACGGTATTCACCGCATTATTGCAACACCAAAGAATTCTTAACTTTCCTCGTTTGAAAGCAGTATGTAGCTGATGCTGAACGTGAGCGATAGCTGTTCTCAATGCAAAGATCCTATTTCCAGGTACAGATTAATATTAATCCTTTGATAAAGCTGGGGAATACATGGATTGTACTGTGCTTGGTGCTCCGCACACAATTCTGAAAGGTATCGAAGCCTTAAATGATAAAAAATAATGTGTATAAGACAAGAGATGGCAAATGGACCTAATCCAGAAATTAAGTGCTCGCCTAAGTTTGTATTTTGAGGACAGCATTTTCTGTGCTGATTTCATCTTCTGTTGCACTTTGCTTTATCCTTTCCTATGTTTCTCTAAATATGCTTCCAACAAAAGCTCAGATTAGGAAGAAAATGCAAAACATGTTTTGTAACAATAAAGATACTCCTGCAGGATATGTGAGGTAATTAGTCAATGAGATTTTAAAAATAAGTTACCCAGTTTTATTTAATTATTCCTTTTGTCACAATGGAAAAGGAACATTTTCTAAGAGAATTTATTGGCGGGGTTAAATCGAGTGCCATTCAGTTCATCCTTACTTGGGGTACATTTAATGCCAAATTAGTATGGGAATGGGGAAGGTGTCTTGCTGTTTACTCTTTCAAGGGGTATTTAAAGAGGAAATACGTTGCTGGTCTGTAAATGGCGACTAGGGAGAAAGGGGAGGAAAAGCATCGAAAGGTAAAATAGCTGTTTTTGTGAAAACCAAGTGGGTATAAATTGGCTGTGAATGAATCGAGGTGGGAATTAGAGGCTGTTCCTAATCTTTAGTTAAGGTAGGCTCTGAAAGAGAAGTCAAACCACACAGAAAAATGACTTACTGAAACAGGAGTAGGAAACAAGAGGTTTTATCTCATGTGTCCATAGTTTTGTTGTAATAGGAGCGGCGCTGAACACAAAAGCTTATCTGTGCAATATTGTCACAGCTTTCTAGAACGAAATTATTTGTCCACACTGCAGACTAATCTTACTCATTTTAGTCTGTAAAAATGACTTTGATACTCCGAGGACAGAGTTTGTTTTCTTTTTTCTCCCTTTTTTTCCTTCCCTATACCTGATTTTTTTCTCGGTATTATTTGTTGCATGTGATTACGAATGACAATTTTCGGTTTAAATGTCAAATTGACAGTAAAATACAGGAGGCAAAAGAATGGAAAAAATGAGAACACACTTGGTTCTTAATAATTGTAACACTGGGATATGGTATCTGCTCATCAAATACCATTTATTCTAAAAAAGGCTTTCGGTGCAGTCTGTCAAACAGTTATTAAAATTATTAGGCTTGTGACTTTAGTAAACTTCTATTTTGTGACAAATCCAACCCATACTTCAAAGGGTTTTATTGCTGTAGAGTGGAATAAATCTGCAGCTATATTTCTTTCTTGTGTCTCTGTTAGTTAGTAATTGACGTGGACCAATGTGAAAAATAAGGTAAGCTATTAATAACTCAGTAAATGTCTGTGTTGCCAAAAAAGGATTTGAAATCGTATCCTGCTGTGCATTTAGAGGTAATACTTAATTACAGAGTAATACAGATGTACTGTGTTTAAATGTGTATATTTTCATTTGTTATCAAACTTGTCATGAAGGGGTAATAAACAAATTAGAATGTTTTACGTAGGTTGGAAGCAAGTTGGTTTTAAGGTGTTCCTGCCTTCAAGAGATGCCAGAGCTATTTGTTTCTCACGGGTCAGATTAGGGGGAGAAGAGTGGAGCGTGTTTTGTGGGACGGATGCAATTTTTAGTGACGTTCTGTGTTGGCAGTGGGGTGGGGAGGGGGGAGATACGGGTGGCCCTGAGAGGTAGCTCGCAGAAACGCTCGGCTTTTACGATGGTTCTCCAGGGTCGTCAACCCTGCGGTACTCACACCTTGGACTGTGTTACGAGCGCGGCATCAAAATTGGTTCGAAACCTCTTTCTGTCTCCCCAGCCCCGAGCCGGGACCACTTGCAGCAGCCTGCCTCGTCCTCCACCCACAGCTGCTGGCCCTGGGGGACCAGAGGGGCGGGGGCGGCGGCTGGGGACCCCCTTCCTCTCCTGTGGTGGGAAAGGGCGCGGGGGATGCCGACAAAACCTGCCTGTCCCCAGGGGCCGAGGCGCCCTTTCTGCGGTGTACCTGCGGGCTCCTCGCGGTCCCTTCCTGCTCAGGGCTGCACCCCTGACCGTACGGGGCGGGCGTGAGCGTCTGCATGCCAAACGCTTTATGGTCGGGGTCCCTTCGTGTGGTCGCCGGGGCCCTCGCGCAGCAGAGCGGGAGGCGAGGCCTGTGGCACGGCCGCAGCAGCCGCCGCTGGTCGCTGCATGCAGGACAGCCTGCCAGCGCAGGGGCTCACGGGGAAGGAGGAGCCCGGCAGATGTCTTCTTCCCTGCCCCCCCCCCCCTTTCTTTTTACTGCATATCATTTTTAATCATTTCTAGTAATGCATTTGTCCCCCCCCAGTCTGGGAACTCTGCTTTCTGGTACCGGTAAGCGAACGCCTCTTGGCCTGATGCGTTGAAAAGTGAAGCTGTGGTTTCCAACTGCGTGTTCACCTGTGTAACGAAGGTTTTCTTTTTTGTTTGGTGCAGGGCCGTATCTGCAGAAAAGCTGGCAAATCAAAAAAGTCATTCAGTCGAAAGGAAGCTGAAGCAACATTTAAGAGTTTGGTGAAGACCCATGAAAAATATGGGTGGGTCACCCCGCCCGTCTCTGACGGCTGATGTTGGCAACCTGCACTTGACAAAAATGCTGAACAAAAGTACTGTGACATCTCCTCAGTGCTGTACACCGCCCATCCTTTTCTACTTCAGCTTCAGTTACATACCATGAATGTCAAGGAGACATCTAAGTTATTTATGAACAGATGTGTTTACAGAGGGAGAGAAAAAAGAAATGCTGTGTAGGATTATATTTCAAGACTGGAGAATGGTCATCATTGAAGTCACTTGAGCGGATGCTGAGATTGCGTCATTTGCCCCCATACAGCCCACATTGTCTTCAGCTTCTTTCCATGACAGCAGCACCAAACAGCAGTGCTGGAAAGTCTATCCATTACTGCTCAGTTCATTTAAATGTAAATGAAACAGTTAATATTTAATAGGGAAGCAGTGCATTGCAGGTACATGTTTGCTGTGCTGTTTATCTTTGTCTCCTAGCAGGTCAACATAACTTGAAGATTTGTCTTTATGTGGAACTGTGGTCTGCTGTGACTAAATTTAGACCTCATTTGTGCTCTATATATGACCTTTAATTCATAAATGAAACCAGAATTAAGATGCTGAAAGGTCCTAGTGTTGAAAAATTACTAAGTGGAATCACCCGACCGGTTACAATGTGCTATCTATGCTGATATTGTGATGTGCTGTTCAGAAATAAACCCGTGCAGTTAGCTGAAGGTTAGGTGGTTTTTTTAAACACATCCACGCCAGGGCTTGGAGTGGCTGGTGGGTGGTAGCAGAACCATTATTACCCTGCCGGTACCTTCCACAGTAGCATGTGACCTGTCAGTTCTTCAGAATGGGAAAGCAAACAAACGGAAATGGACAAAGCAACCTTAAAATTTATCTGCTTGGTTTTAAAATGATAGGCCAGTAACAGAGTAAAAATTTTCAAGTCAAATGGAACTTGGTTTGTAAGATGATTTGCATGACTGGAGTTTTCTTTTTTATTTTCACTCAATAGACATTGTATGTACTTAGAGCCCAGTATCTGAGAAAACCCACTGATGTATATAAATGTCCTGTTATTTAATCATTAAGATTTAAGTTTTCTGGTAAACAAATTGAAAAAAAACTTTCTAAGGGACTCCATAAAAGCTGAAGGTAATGTTTAGAATGGTACAAGAAAAGCATTAAAAAATGTGGATTCCGAATGGAAAATCGTCTTGGACACATGCTGAATAAAATCACCAGTATCGTTTCTGTTGCCTCAGGAATTCAATCATTTTGGCCAACTTTTGTATTCCAAGTAATAGGTTTTCTAGTGTGAAATTCTAAGCACCTCATAGATACAGCTGTTGCGGTGATGTTTTAATTGAAAGCAGGACAGTATCAATTGCAAGACTAATTTGGAGGGGGAAAAGAGTGTGTGTTTGAAAACACTGTCCATTATATGGCTAACACAAGATCAAATGGAAGTGGTTGACCAGTTTCTGTTTGTATTACAGCAACAGTGGAGACTATACAGTTTTGGGGTTTGGAGTTTGATTTAAAACTACACACAGCAGAGAAGAAGGAAAGAATAACGAAGTACAGTGGAGTTCAAACACAAGTGAAGAAGCAGCAGAGCAGATAGGCTTGCAGGACTGGTGCAAAACCACTGCTCACTTTATCTACAGATGCTTTGCCAGTGCAGCGATTTGTCAGCTAGATAGGGAGAAAAAATAATCAAAGCCTTCACCAAAATGGTTATGCAGGCCAGAGCCACTCAGTTTTGCGGACATAGCTGGTTTCTTACACTTCTCGTCTCCATCAGCTGCCTCCTCTCTTTCTGCTTTGACCATTTGTCGTGGTTTAACCCCAGCCAGCAACTCAGCCCCACGCAGCTGCTCACTCACTTCCCCCTCACCTAGTGGGATGGGGGAGAGAATTGGGAAAAAAAAGGTAAACCTCGTGGGTTGCGATAAGAACAGTTTAATAGAACAGAAAGGAAGAAGATAACAATGATAACAATAATAATAATAACAAAAGGATTGGAATACACAGAACAAGTGATGCACAATGCAATTGCTTACCACTCGCCGACCGATGCCTGAGCCGCGCTCCTCCCCAGGCCAACTCTCCCAGTTTCTATACTGGGCGTGACGTCCCATGGTATGGAATACCCCTCTGGCCAGTTTGGGTCTGCTGTCCCGGCTGTCTCCCCTCCCACCTTTCCTGTGCCCCTCCAGCCTTCTTGCTGGCTGGGCAGGAGATGCTGAAAAGCCCTCGACTGAGTCTAAACACGACTGAGCAGCAACCGAAACCATCAGGGTGTTACCGACGTTCTTCTCGTCCTAAACCCAAACCACGGCGCTGTACCAGCTGCTGGGAAGACCATTAACTCTGTCCCAGCCGAAATCAGGACACCGTTTGTGGTACGCACCTGGTGTGCCCTGTCTCAATTATAAATGGAAATGCTTTGTACCACAAATCTGCACAGATCTTCCTGTGATTTGTCTCACCCTGCTTTATACTTGGAGATGATGCTATAATCAGTGTATGTATAATTTTCCCCTCAAACTGTGTATCAATTCTGTGCATCCAGCAGCAGAATTTGTCTTTTTGAGTGAGCAATAACATTTCAAGTAATTTCTTTACTCGGTTTTATAAACTTTTTTTTTTTTTTTGCTATCGTCTGTAAAAAAGGAAACTAGTATGTTTAGTTAGACGTCAAATAATTTGCAATCCCTAGTGGGACTCCCTGAGAACATACAGAGGGATCCTGCACTGGAAAGCATAAGATTTGTTGTTTTCCTTTGGAAAAGCTCTTCCCCCATCAGCGCAGTAAAATTATGTTAAAAGCAGTGCGAAGGTGTGGTAAGTCTTTGGTGGGGTTATTTCTTCTTCTGCTGTTATTTAACCTGTCTCTTTTTTTCTGTCAGTGGGTTATTTTAAATCTTCCCGAGAACCGTATCTTTAATATTTAATTAAAGGGTTAGCTAAAAGGAACGTAGTGGGTGGATTGCTACCACTTCCCTCAAACCTACTTATTATGTGTCTTCTTAAGTGTGCTTTAAATAGTTGTAGCAAACACCATCGCTAAAAATCACAGTTACTTTCTGGCTGTAGGAGGTTCTCTGCACCACTCAGAGTCTTGGAGCAGTAGGAGAGGCAAACCGAAAAACATGGAGTGCTTTGAAGCTGTAGCAGAAGGGGAGCAGAGCGCGTGTGGTGAGCCGCAGCGACACGTCGTGCGAGGAAGAAAGAAGGAAAAGTACGCTGCAGGAACGAGGGCAGGACGAAGTTCCTGCCGCACCACGGGTAAGGCTGCTCCGGTGGAAGAGAGGACGGCTTGTAGCAGGAGCAGCCGGGGCTGGGGGAGATGCAGGAAAAAGGGGACGGCAGGGAGCACGGAAGCACTGTGCTGCTGGCCAGGGAGGAAGGGAGGTGGCTAGGAACGTAGCTCATTCAGAGATTTAGAAAGGGGGCTGATCCATTTTAGGGAAGATTAGTTCATGGGTTCTGTCTAGCTGTATGCTCGGCAGGTTCTACTTTCTCCGCAACAGACAAGCCTAAAAGAAGTGAATGAGCAAACTGGGAAAGGAAGGGTGCGTGAGGGGAAGGGAGGGAGCCGAGACCTGAGAGAGGGAAGTATGGGCGGGGGAGGATATAACTGGGCAGCTAAAACACAGGGTAAAAAAAAGCCTGATGAGGGAAGGGTGCTAAAATGAGGGATCGAAGGAAAAGTGCACTGCACAGCACCGGCACAAGGAACAGGGAGGGCTGAAGGACAGCAGGCCGGGTAGGGCCTACTGCAGGAGCCGACTGCAGAGCTGCTCCAGGTGCCTCTCCGTTGAGGGAGCTTCAGTGAAAAAGATCCTAGAATGTCCTTTTCGTTTGTATCCTAGAAAGCGGTATGTGTGTGCTTCTGCCTTGTTCTGTCCTCCTGGCAGCTAAGGATGTTAAGACTGGGAGCTGTGGTGTGGAACGGCAGTCATGCTGTCGCCTCACTTCTGCAACTGAGAAACAAAGCCAAGTGTCATTCCCGGATCCTAAACTCGAGGAGGCCAAAATCAAAATAGATCGGCCAGTCGTCACCTTTGTCAAAGTTCCTCAGTATCAAAGAAGGGGGAGGATTTTTTTTTGCAGGCAGTAAACGTCAATATTCCCCCTTTATCCGGTCAAAAATCTCCTCAGGACTTCTTGTAAAATTAGCAGTCAGCACAGGTCCACCAGCTCTCATTAGGCCCCTTTTATCAGGGATATCATTTTCCATCCGCTTTCCCCAGAGCAGATGATTAATTTGAAACCAGCATCTGGGGAGGTGTGAGGTTGTATTAGGAAGTTACTTCCTGGCTTTTTTAGAACAGGTCCTTTTGGAGGTCCTTCTTTGAGCCGGAAAAAGCTGCTTGACTGAATACAGGCACTGAACGAAGAAAGCTTATGATAAAGGAAGCAAGCTGTCTCTGAATACCTCAACGCTGAAAGACCTCCACAAAGAACAGAGCTGATGATTTATATGGGAAGGTATTTCTGCGTCATTAGAAATTGGTCCTAAAAGTTCAACAGTCAAAAACTCGGCAAAGACCTCTTGAACTTGCCTTCTTTTCTTTGCCAAAGGCAGCGTGTCTCCTTCATTCCAGCCTGAACTTCAGTCCTGAGCCCAAAGAAAGAGAAAAGGTATGGTCTGTTTATTTGGTGCTATGACTCTGTACTGTATAAAAAAGGACTCACTTCATTCTCCTTGTCCAAAGCAGTACGTAAGATCCTAAAATGGAGCTTTTTGCCTTAATAGCAGGGTTGGGGCAAAGCCTTTCTAGTATAACAAATACATGTGATGTGACTGTGTAATACATACACTTTTAGAAAACTTGTAGAAAGACATTCAGAGTCGCAGCTGCCAAGCAGCGATGGCTGTGACGGCCAGTGCTCTGATGTGTATGTACTTGCCATTCCACAGGAACTTGCAATAGAGAGAAACCTATTCTTGACAGGCTGACTGTACAGAGAAAATACTGTAGAACTAACTGGCATTTGGGATTTAAATCTCAGGGGTTTCTTTGCCACCTTTTCCTCGTGGGGGGGGGGGGGGGGGGGCGGGGGGGG
>JAVKLA010000028.1:57603-73052 GCA_034782735.1 Sagittarius serpentarius
TGAAAGGCCGCAGTAAGGTCTGCCCGGAGCCTTCTCTTCTCCGGGCTGAACAACCCCAGCTCTCTCAGCTTTTCCTCACAGCAGAGGTGCTCCAGCCCTCTGATCATTTTTGTGGCCTCCTCTGGCCCCGCTCCAGCAGGTCCGTGTCCTTTCCTGAGCTGAGGACCCCAGCACTGCAGGGGTGGGGGTCTCAGCAGAGCGGAGCAGAGGGGGGAGAATCCCCTCCCTCGACCTGCCAGCCACCCTGCTTGGGATGCAGCCCAGGGTACGGTTGGCTTTCTGGGCTGCGAGCACACGTTGTCAGCTCATGTCCAGCTTTTCGTCCACCGAATCTTCACAGTCTGCAGTAAGCTCTCATTTTGTCTATTACGGCACCTGATCCCGCTGGAACCTTCAACAGGGTCAAAGCTGATCAGAAAGGAATCTTAGTTTTCTTATTGTTATGTATGGGGCAGGTTTGGCTAGTCGGTAACTTTATCGCCAGGGCATTTGAAGACTCTGAACGTGCTGTACACACAGGCTTTTCCTAAAGAACGCCTGGCAATATTTATATATGCTATCTCATAATCTTTCAGTATGACCTGCAAATTCCATTCTGCGTTCATGACGTGCAATAAAAACAACTAGCTTACCTTCTGCTAGGCAAGATTTGAAACAGGCATCTGGTTTGTATTTTTGATATAATATAGAAATGTTGAGATCAGTACAAATCAGTTGTCCAGCTGGATGGGAGAGTCATCTAATTCTGCATCCTGATGGCTCAGAGGGGAGCGTCGAACTCTTGTCCTGGGGATCAGAATGATTCAGGCTGGAATGGAGATGACCTCGTTCAACCCCTCGCTCCAAAAAAGGCCATCTTCGCGGTTAGATCAGGTTGCTGAGGGCAGGGGCCGCCCGACTCCTGGATATCTCACGAGGTGGACGTCCCACCACCTCTCTGGGCAGCCCGTGCCAGTGCTTAGTCGCCCTCTGGGAGACTCCCCTTTTCTTCCTGTCCGACTGGAACCGTGACTGCTGGCTCTTCTTTCATGAGCGCCTCTGACAGGAGCATTTGGGAGAAGCGAATAAAACCATTTCAGACAGAGAAAAGAATTGTTACATTTTCCTAGTTTGCATCTCAACGTGACATCTTGGTGTTTTATCCCCCTGGAATCACCCATCAAGCAGAGGTCTCCCCTGAGCTCCGTACAGCAGTGCCCAGATCTCATCACCATGTCGGTGTTCTCTGTCTGAAATTCAAAAAAGCGAAGAGTTTTATCTTTTCCCTCCAGCACTCTTGCCTTTGTAGTCACTACGGAGGGCCGTTCGTCGCGGTATCGTCCATTTACTTGTTTTTCATTAGGTTCTTCTTCATTCAACTTGCCTCGTAATATTCTCAGGTTTTAACTAAAACAAATAGCCATGTGGCCTCTGCAGATTTTGCTAATTCACTGTTCACAGCCTCTTTCCAAATTTCCAAGTATTTAATATGTTATGCAGATCAACTGTTGAAGGCTAATGTTTTTAAACATTTTGATGTTCCTAATCTTTTGCCATCCTGAAAATTGATTTCGCAGTCCTACTCTGCTTTCTGTATCATGGCCAGATTTGTAGCCCTAAGAAGATTCTGTGTTTTTTTATAGCGGCTAAGAAAGGACTTCCTCAAAGGTTCTTGAATGATTAGTTACATTATGTTGTCCTTTATCTGTTCTTTTTTAGATTTTTTTTTTTTTTAATTTCAAGTGATCACTTAAACCTATTTGCAAGCTATAGGCACAAGGTTTACTGGCTCTTGATTCTCTGGATCACCCGGAAAGCTTTTTTTTTTTCTTTTAATCTGAAAAAAAACCCAGAACGAAACAGACACTCAGCATTTTGCGTATCTTTAACCCTCTAGCACAAAATCAGGCTTCAGTGAGAAATATTTTTTTTTAAATATGTAATATGTAATATTTTATACATTATGTAATATTTATGTAGATAGAATGTATAATGCAATATATGTAAATGTGTCTAGGAAAACCATTTGCAGTATATTATACAATACATAAAACTTAATAATATTAAATAATATGTGATACTTTGTTATGTAATTTAATAGCATATAGTCTATTAATGGATCATTATATTAACTTATGCATATACTATATGCTATGAGTTATATAAATATATAACAATATACACAGAGTATATAGTGTACGTAATATAATTTATAATATATGACATAGTTTATAAAGACTAATACAAAATTTAAAAATAATAGATTTAAAGTATAAGTGAAACAAGCATTTAACATACATTTAAACTGATAAAATTAATTTTAGTATATCTATTTAATAAACACTGAACATAGAATAAGCATTCCTATTTATGATGTGTCCTATACCGTAACAAAATTTCCTTTGCAGCTCTTCAGTGTCAGGCTTATGTCCTTTCCAAGCTCTCGAACACATACCAGCTGGGCCCGCCGGAGCAGGCAACCCTTTTATGTGCCGGTTTGGTTTGGTTCCTGCTGTTCTGTTCACCAGTTTGTTCGGGAGCTCCCCATCCTCACAAGCCGCCATCGCTACCCCCCAGCCCAGAACTGGCGTCGGCACTGTTCTGCGGAGGAGGCAGTTGCCGTCCAGCAGCCGTGCAGCTCGCTGGCAATGCCCGTAATTGCTGCCTGGAAGCAGGCAAGAGACCCGCTCGTGCGCGGACACGTTTCCCTCCAGGGCTGGGACCAGTAAGTGCATCAGTGCTTAAACGCCCTGGGAAGGCACCGCTTTCATGCTTTGCATACACGCCGTGCCCCAGGTCAGCTTTTCCTTGTGACTCTGGGTATCTGAGCGTCAAAAGCCTTCTAACGTTCCGCTCATCCACAGCCAGGTGCGATGTCTTCATTTGCTTATCATGCCAAATGTTGCGGGATTCCTGCTTCTCCCAGCACTCCTCCCCAGCTTCCCAAGTTTCTCCTAGCGCTTATCCCACTTCCCATCCAGTTCGTCACTTCCCCATGACGCTTTCTCTCCCGTTCAGCCTCCCCGGGGCCTCACGGCTCCGTTCACATTCCTGCTAGGAAGCACAGAGTGGTTTGCGAACGGACACATCCGCATGAGGAGAAGCAGGCGCAGCGCTTAAGAGCGTATTCATCGTCAGGCCAAGCAAGCTCTTCCCCCTAAGCCAGGAAAGGGCGGCAGGGGTGCCTGTTGGAGGAGGCGGCTTTCGTTTGGCGTCCGCCGCGGTTCTGCTCGCCCATCTCTGAGGAAGCATCGCGCGTGCCCACCGCTCCGCTCTGCAGTCCTTCTTCAGCGTCCTGGGCTCCTGCAGGGCCGTCCCGCACCCTTCGGGGTGTAGGGAGACAGTGGTTTTGAACAGCTGGTTGAACAAGGTCACCCCCCCGCTCCGAAGAACGTTTCTATAATGAGAGTTTGTGGAGCTGTTATCACGGGCCGCGTACGCGTCGACTTCTTTTGACAGGCTGTTTCTGGGCTGTCTCTTACACGTGCCATACGTGAGAGCAATTTGTTGCTGCTAGCACACGTCTTCCGCACGTAAGGGGGTGAGCGGCTCTTGCGCTAGAGCCACTCTTTCTGTCTGTGACCTCCAAGCTCAGTCGGGGGGTCTGGAGGCAAATACAGTGGATTTCCAGTAATCACGATGCCTTTGTTAGACTCCTGTCCCCAGACCTTGCTCGGGAACAAGAGCTGACAGCTTTGCTCGGTGCTCCCGGCCATGAATTCAAGTGTTGCCCTTACCAGCTGTTTGAGACTTTTAACTTCTTTTTATGATCAGCATCTGCTGTTCATTTTTGCACAGTAAGGCCCCTCTACTGGCAGTTTCAGCAGCTAACCTGACAAAAGGTATCATTCGTGTCAATCTCCGTACATTCTCTCTATAAATCAACGGTAATTTGTTGGTAATCACTCAATTCCTACCAAGACCTCTCTGTTTTCCCATGTACTGTCCTTTTTTTTTTTTTCCCCTGTGTGTTAAACACGTATAGTGTATTTCATGAAAACAGAGTATTTCAGCACAGCTGTGTAAAGGGCCAGCTGACTTTCGTCTAGCTGCGTGTCGCTGAATGTCTTCCCTGCAGGGGTGGGTAAGCACCGGAGCGGGTGCCCGGAGGGGCGGTGGACCCTCTGCCCTGGGACACCCCCAAGACCAGCGGGACCCTGCGCAGCCAGCTCCGGCCCTGAAGCTGGCCCGCCGTGGTGCCGGGGGCTGCGCTGCGCAACCTCCCCAGCTCCCTTCCACCCCACCTCCTTCTGCCCTTCCCGTGGCCCTGCATTCGTGGTTTAGGGGACAGAGGCGATGTGAAACACAGCCTCGTTTGCCGCAGAGCGTAGCCTGGAAATTAATCTAGAGAGACGGAAAATTACGTCAGCTTTTCGTAGACGGCTGGCATGCTACAAAGAACGTACCAGGGAAAATACCCCATTTCATGATGTTTACCTTTTCAGATTAAACCTGATTTAACGTGCTGTTCTATGAAGCACAGGGAAGAATTGGGCTGGGTTCGGCTCTCCTTTCAGTGTCGTTCACAGAGGTCAACAGCATTACCCTGTTATCGCAGCGCCGTACCACGACAGACGGGGGTACAACATGCTAGTGTTCTGCCCTCTGGTCAGACTCCTCAGAAAAAAAATATTTTTCACCATGAGTATTACATTATCCCTCCTATTTCTTCTCAGAGGGAACAGCACACTCTCTGTAATAGCACGATCAGAGATTTTGTATTATTTTAACCCTGCAAACCCTTTTGTACGACATCAGTCCTTAATAAAGCATGTCACTTCCGTGACCTGTTGCGATGTGTTGTCTTATTTGAGACGTTTGAGTGAGGTATTGTGTGAGTTTTCCTGGACACCGGGTGTGGATTCAATTCTTACTTGGATGTGAAAAGCAGAATAACTGGATTCTCCAGAGGAAGCAAATAAACCGTTTGTCAGCTGTGATGACTGCTTTTGTTATTTGACACACTTTTTCTAGGTTTTTCTGTAGCTCACCCTTTTTTCCAGTGCAAGGCATACCAGGGTTGCTTGAAAAGGCTTTGCTAAAAAAACCGACCAAACCACCTTTTTTCAGAAAGAAAACCCAGATTAACTGAATTGCTTCGGATATCAGCCAAACACTGAAGCCCCACCCACAGGGAAGTAAGATTCAGTTGCCTTAACGTTGTCTTTGACTGTCTTTAAGATGTTCTAGAGCGCTGGAAACATCTCCACACGGCTGGCTGACACCATGTGGGACCTCCTGGCGGTCCGTCAGCACACGCGTGTGTTACTTCTCTCCACAGACCATTTGTTTTTGAGACGGTCTCATGAGCCACCTAGAACAAAGCAAACAGCTGGCTTGCTATCAACACTTTCCACCAGTATTTCTTCCCTAGAGAGGAACTTCCCAGCCTCCCTGAAACGTACTGTAGTCCCGCCGGGATTAGTGCCTCACGGGCTGTCGTTCCTTTCGTACCGACACTTCCTTTCTGAAATGAGGCAGCTGAGAAGCCGAACCTCCCGCGCCCCCAGGTTTTACCACGTGCCAGTTGGCAGTGTCTTACGTCCCCTCCAGTCAAAGCTCAGCCCTGGGCACAGTACCGGGGTGGTGCTTGTTTGGAGGGATGGCCACCTCTTGGCCAAAGGCGAAGGGAACGTGGGCTTTCCTGTGCTGTCTAGTACCCAGATAATCCTGCCCTCATCTCTTTCCCCCCCCCCCCCCAGGAAATGAAAACGTTCTAAAATTGCTCAGATCTGTCCTTTCTATCTGAAATTCATAGTCGTTATGTACAACTCATCCTCTGCCTCTAGAGAAAATGTAACATCTACAGCTGAACGTATGACAATGAAAACGGGAACAATTCAGATCTGTGGATGCCTCACATGACTCATGTACCGCAGCTTCCTCCAGCTAGGAATGCAGCACTGGAAACACAGGACACAATTCACCAGCCTCGTACCTTCTGCAGTGTTACTGAAATAGCGGTATGGCGTGGTGATACAAAACGCCAAGGTGGAGGCCCGTTTCTACTGTCGCAATCTCACATTGACAATTTCATCAACGGCTTCAACTCAGTCCTCTTTTATCCTCTGATCTGTGGCATAGCTGAATTAACAATAAAGTTATTCCTACTGCATTTTGGCAGATTCCACCGAATTAACTTGAATTACAGTAAACGAAAAGCACTAGCAATACTAAGCTCTTGTACATAGTCAGTAGGGGATCCAGGGACTGCTGTTAGCCCATCGCACCCTGGATTAACTTGAGTTAGGCATGTGCACGTGCTTCCCTAATGGCTAAATGCAATACTTGGACGTCTAGAGTAGCCAGAGGCTGGCTGAAGGTGTACTGAGCAGAAGAGTCTCAGAGGGCTGTGACGGTCCGTGTGTTGCTGAAGGCATTCACCTGGGGAGCGATCCTAGGATCACAAGAAGGCTAAGGTTTGAATCAGCTCTGGAGGTTAGCTGGTCCGAGCCCCTGGCTCAAAGCAGGGCTCGTTTCCTGGCTAGATCAGCTTGCTCAGGGCCTCACTCAGCCAAGTTTTGAAGATCTCCAAGGACGGAGATCCACCACCCGCCTCTCTGGGCAACCTGCCCCAGTGCTCAGCTCCTCCTGTGGGGAACCGTTTTTTCCTCACGTCCAGCTGGAGTCTCCCTTGCTGCATCTTGCATCCTTTGCTGTGAGTCCTGCCCCTTCGCCCCGAGAAGGGGCTTTGTCTTTTCTATAGCCGCCTGTTATTTCCTGCAAGATAGCAACTCGATCTCACCTGCCATTTCTTCTCCAGGCTGAACAAACCCATTTCTCCCAGCCTCTCCCCACAGGGCACGGGCTCCCGCCTCCCAGCCACGCTGGTGGCCCTTCACCAGTGGACTTTTAAGCAGAAAAAGGACTCATAAACAGGGTGGGAACTTCTTCTGCGTGCTAAAGCGAATGTAAAAGAATACATGCATATAAGGAAGAAATATGTGCAAAATGAGATTCAATTTAGCAAAAGAATTACAGGATATCAAGAAATCATCATCTGCGGTTTGTTCTTACCTTGTTGAACAGCCCAAAGAAAAAACTGATAAATACGTTCAAGGGAAAGGAATCAGCAGATGATTTCAAGCTGGATTGCCTATTACTTCTTTTGAATCTGTCCTCTCTAAACAGTAATTAACGTGTCTAAAAAGATCAACTAGCCCTTTAAAAAGATGAGGCTGTTCATGCACATAATACCGATGAGAAGGTCTCAGGGACTAGAGAAAGAACAAGACAGACAGTAATGAAGTAAGTTAGACCTAATGAAATAAATTAGACATCTTCAGATTAGACAAGCCCGATTGATAAGCATCATCCAAGGATAGCTAGAGAAGTGGCTCTCACCGTCTCAGAAACCTTAGGAGTTATCTGAAAAACTGAGCTACGGGAGATTAGGAAAGAACAGATGTCTTTGAAAGGCTGAAAGAGAGGAGCTGGGAAATAATGGAACAATCAGCTTAACTTCAAGGCTGTCAATCTGGCACCTTTCACAAGCTCTACATTAGTTTTACCATAACAACAAAAAATCCAAATCCAGATAACCTAAGCCGATTTTGCAGCAACCAGTTTAAATTCCCTCCCCCCTGTCCCACGAAAATATATTACTAAGGTGTAAAAGAAGACATATTTCTCAGGTGTAGACCACTTCGGATCAGCTGAGTGCACTTGTCTCTCTACGCTTTTAAAAAAACCCTGAGAGTCAAAGCTAGGAAATTATAGGATATAGAAACATATATAAGAAATAAGTTTACTATAAGCACCATCAGGTCTGTGCCTGTGCAAATGACAGGTTTAAAAACAGCGAACAGACTGACCAAGACTGCAGGACTCGAGCTGCTGTTAAAATGTCCATAGGAGCAATTAAAGTTGCACAAGAGAAGTAGCGAAGTTCAACCATTTTGGAAAGTGGGGGAGCTGGTTTCTTTTCGTCCTCGTAAACAGCCATTCCGGAAGACGGTGTCAGCTCCTTGTTTTTTTGCCTTCATGCTCAAGACCCTCCAGGCACTAAGAAACTACATGACAGAAGAGAGAGGGAGGTTTCTTCAGGCAAGGTAGATACCGGAGTATGTGCCACTACCACCCAGCTCCACCTGCTATCTGTCGGAGAAGGTGAAAGCTCAGAGAAGCACGGTCTCCTCTTTCTCCGCAGCTGAGAGAGTTTTTTTGTCAGCGTGATAGGCAACCTGCTGCAAAGAGAGACCTGTTGGCATTGCCAGGGCCTTACACCAAATGGTGCACATGCTGTGGCCATCCTGGCTATCTAGAGGCCTCTTAGCAGCAGACCAAACCTAAGAAAACACATTCTCTTTCTCCTGCCTTCCTGCCTGCCTTCCTTCCATCCATCCTAGTTATTCTTTCAGTTAATTTTTTTTTTCCTAGGAGGAGGAAGAAGCTGGTTGGAGTCAACCCTCCTCGGGATCAGAAACTCTGCTAGCTAAAATCCTGACCTGCGGGTTTAAGAGTATTTCAAGCCAAGGGGGAGAGCCCCCCTCAGGAATCCAGACAGGACCTCAGCCGGGGGGACGAGAAGCAGCTGGCATTGCTGTTTCACTGCTGCTTGGAGATTGTCCCCGAGAGCAGAGCCGTTATACGCCGACCCAGACAGCAAGACTCGAAGCACTCACACACTCTTTGCCGGCAGGACATATGCATGTAGGCAGTGGATGAAGCTGGGAGCTTCTGGCTGTTCCTTTTTTACCGAGACGTAGTCATGCCCTCTGGCTCCGTTCCGTACTGCAGGCAGAGCTGAGAAACACGTTTTCTGCCCCCACAGCCTCCGTTTCTAGAACAATGTGTTTGTCCACCGAGTGGAGACCATGAGGCACTCCCACGAGCTCCAGTCCCTTTGTGCATTGAGAGGTACGTATTTTGAGACAGAAAAGAAGGTATGTATCTTTGCATTGAAGATGATCCACACAATAAATATGGTATTTTTTAAAAATCATCACTGAAAATAATTTACATTATCGTCATGAGCGTGTCACCACATAAAAAGCCCTTAAGCAATGATTACCGAAAAATCCTTGCATTTCATCTTATTTTCTTTCTGTATTCATGAGAACTTTGCACAAAGCACGAATATCTTCTTGTTGTTCAGTAAATCGGCACGTTTTGCACAGCCGCATAGATGTTTTCTGTCAAGAGAAAAGCAATTTGAAAAATTAGAATATGAAAGTGCCGTTACGAGGCATGAAGACCCACCAAGAATATTCCAGAATAACCGCAGCAGCATAAACTTCCTGAAATTTAAAACGGTCACGAAGTAGCCAGGGGTGTGAGGGTAGTGATTATTCCCCTCTACTCATTGCCTGTGAGGCTGTAGCTGCACTGCTGTGTCCACCGTAGGTCCCCCATTAGAAGATGCACCAACGAACCGGAGATGCCCACCAGCGAGGGCCCACCGAGCTGGTTAGGGGGCTGCAGCGTGTGACGAACGAGGAGGGGAGGACAGAGCTGGGTTTGTGCAGCCTGGAGAACGGACCCTCGAGGAGGTTTCAGCGGCTCTCTTCAACACCCGACAGCTGGCCGGGGAGACAGTCGGACCTACGACGCAAGAAATCCTGGTAACACAACGGTCAGGGTATCACCTTCTTGCACAGCAAGTTACTTGGTGAATTTGAAGCCTGAGAAGCCGTAGGAAACGGGAGCTCGGGGGCCGGTTCCCAAGAGCCTCCCAGATAGATTTTTAGGTTGAGGAGCCCTGGAAAAGATTCAGGGGAGGCTGCCAGAAGTCTGAACCGCTGTCTTCCTAAGGACACTTTTTTCCTCCACTAAGCTGGTATTTTCCAGATGAAAAGCATTCTATAAGACAGGTATTTTGTGGACAGGTATTTAATTTTTTTAAATATTAGAAAGAGAATACTATACTCTCTCTGGTGCTCGGTCATCCCGCTCATCAGCACTTCGATGTGAAATTTGATGTGACCTCATCGTAATGAATCAACTCGCTCAGGATCCCTTTGGAGCTGCCAAGGACCTGCAGACTTCCAGAAAACTATTCTGGGCAGGAAACAATTCAATCAGTAGCTACTGGCTTAGGTACAGCTACAAAGAATTGCAGAAGACTGAGCAACGGGGTGATAAAACAGCAAACGAGATTCAATACAGATAAAAGTGATTTACGTGGGGGAAAATAATGCTAACATCACACGTAAAACAGGTTCTCAGTTGCTGCTCAGAACACGATAATGAGGTTACGATAGGCAATTCCACTGAAACATCAGCTTGGTATTTCGTAGCATTAAAAAACGCCAACCCGATGATGACTGGAGGACAGAACAGAGCGCGCACACTTGCACAGACGCCACATCCTAAGCATCGTGAGCAGTTCTGGTTCTTCCCCCCACCCCCCGCCCCCGAGAAAAGTTCAGAAACATTTGGTAAGGATGGCGAGAGGTTTGCACTCGTCTCCACGCAGGGAGCGAACAACTAAGCTAGGACTCCTCAGCTTGGAAAAAAAGACGACTGGTAAGGGATACGGCAAGGCGACAATAAAACCACAAGCGCTGCGCTGCCCCGGCAGCCTCGGGCAGGGGCCCCGGCCGGCGCCTGGCACGGGCAGCAAGGTGCCTCGCACCCCGCTGCGGGCTGCGGCTTCCCCCGTGCCGCTTGCCGGCTGGCTTCCCTCGACGCCGGCCGCAATGCCAAGCGGCAAAACCGCGCGGTGCTGTGAGCACACCAGCCCACTTTATCGGGACTTTATCCGCTGGTAGTAACAGCACCGCTGCTGCGTCCAGGCCGCGTTGCCCAGAGGCGTTTTCAGGACTTGGCCTGGAGGCAGCAGGGCAGGACGGCGTGCCCGGCTCGGCTCGGGTAGTGACGCAGCACGAGCACGCCGCCACTTGCTTCCCGGGCTGGAGCTTTCCCACTGGAAGCAAGAAACGCACCAATCGCCCTTTGCTGCAGCCTCGGATAGGGGTAGTTACAGGAGCTAGATTGCTGTCATTTACTGCTAAGTCTAAATTTGAAGTGTACAGGCAGGAATTTTTCTCGGGGTCTGTATACTTCGAGAAGTCTCATTGACTTTTAATAGGATTCAGACACCTGGGGAAAAAACCAAATCACCCCGGTGGCACTAGATTACGGTGTATTAATTTTGCAGCGAACTAAAGTATGAAAATTCTAACAAACTGCCAAAGCAATGACTAACATTAGGTAAATACTGAAGAAAAAGCTACAAAGGAGTATCTCATGTGGTGTTTTCCCTCCTCTTCGTTCTAGGTTTCTCAGTCAACAGCTTGTTTTCTGAGGGCTCCCGCAGCTTCTCCTGAAGGCATCTCTAAGCAGAACATAAACAGACCATTCATTTAGAATGAATGCAGGAAATTTTCTCCCGTTTCCCCTCCATCACATATAAAAGCCCCTGCCATCAGTGCAAACATCTACAGCCCCGTGTTTCTAAAAAATGGCCATGTTAACGAGAGAATTCTCACATTTAATAGGGACTGCTTACAAGGATGGACTTAATTCGTGAACTTCAAACCTAGTGATCTTTAAGGCTTTCACATTTTCAAACCTGACGCGATTGCGTATCACTTCTCTCGCCGTCTTCCCTTTACATTACTTGCAGCAACCCGCGCTCACAGCCACCCGGCCAGCGGAGCCGCAGCAGCTCAGCGCTGGCTCAGCACAGACAGACGGACAGAACACCCCCTCTCATCCACCCCCTGCCTGGGAAGCCAGGACAGGGTCTTTCAGCCACTACCTGGAGTTTGGGGCATCTTCCTTTCTGGCAATCAAGGCAAGAGTAACTGGGACAGAGCAACTGGTCTCAGCAAACTCGCAGCGTTGAAAAATAAATAAATAAATCTGCCATCTCCGGGTTTTTTCAGAGATACGGAGTAAAACTGCCGATCAGCGCAAGAAAATGAGACTCTCAGTTTCTTGGCTGCAATCTCCCATCTGCACTTGACAGGAAAAAAACCAACTCTAAAACGCCCAGAGCAAAGCAAAATTTCATAGATAATGCAGGGAAATGGGACTACTCAAAGGATTTAAACTGATGCAGATGCGGGCTCTTACTCCGTTACAAGCCTAAGCCACACCCAGTCTCAGTCAGTTGATGATCCAAGAACCTACTTTTCTTTAGCTCCCAGACAAAAGCTTTCTACTCTCGTTTTAGCCTGCCAGTGGTAAGCTCAGCCAAAAAAAAAAAAAAAAAAAAATCAGGACTATTCATTTTCCATACAGTTTGCTTTTTGCTGATTTAACCGTCTGGATTGTCTGTATCAACCAGTATTCTCAGCAGCTTAACTTGTCATAAACTTGTATCCTTAGCAAAGTCACTGACCGGAAGGAATCTTGAACTGCTGCTCAGGGACATCAGTAGATGCAGTAACAGCAGGCGTAATTCAAAACAAATCCTGGTGTCCTCATGTAAGTTTTAACACTTGACTTTCTGACAATTTATGGAGATCGTTAGAGCATAAAAAGATTAGATGGATTAAAACCCGTCATCCTCAGGGTTGAATACTGCAGACTGTGATGGTGATGAGGACTTAAAAATGACACTGGTCTTCCACCCTTCTTCCATTGCAAATGCCCAATATGCCAGAATAAATGCAAAGATACAAAAACCAATGTTAAGTTTCATGCTTGAAGTTTCAAGTTGCCGATTTTTTTTTTGCCTCATATACTTCTAAGAATTAAAAATTATACTCTGCACACACCTCCATTCAAAAGACAATTCTGCCATGCTGCTCTGCAGCCCAAGGAGCTGCCAGAAAAGCACCTGTCCAATCGCAGCTCCCGATTCAAAGAACAAACTCAAACCTTAGCAAAATACAAGGGCATGAACTGATTTTTTTATTAACCTATTTTACGGACTCTCAAGAGGAAAATGGGTCCTGTCAATGGTTCTTCACTGCAGGAGACTAGGATCTCATCAGAGGACACGGCATTATTTCACTTTTACCTCTCTCCCTTGAGAATACTCCCTTCGATGAAGTAGTTCAAGGGCAGGCATCAAGTCTGTTGTAGCAAGGTACAGCAAATGGATCCAAGCCATATTAGGACTTCGTCAGTAAAAATACACATGGTAAAATTCAGTTTGACAAGCAACACAAATATTTGCGTCACCACGGTCCTACAATACCTTGTACCGCTGGTCACTTCCCTTTCAGGTGAACCTGATACAAGTACAAAGAGTACTGCTGAAACTAAGCCACAAAGGATGGCATTTACATTAGAAGTTTCTGAGGTAGCCAACTAATTTTTTTTTTTTTAAGTCAGATTAAGTATATTACCCTTTTAGACTTAAATAACCTCTTTTAAACATCTACTGTACAACAATATATATACCACTGCACTCTTTTTTTTTAAACTATTATTTCAGCTATAAACAAGTATCTTGCAAAAATGAGAGATGACTCCCACTTGAAGAAATGACAGAGAAACAGATGACCGCAGCAGATCCAAGGGACAGTCACAGACTCTTAAACAGGCACATTTCGAGATACACGAGTTTGAGGCATGCTCAGCATACCTGAAGATCTCGTTAATGACATTTACTAGCTGTGCCTGCCAAGCACTTCATCACTCTGAAGAAGAATCTCAGACATCAGTCTCTGGCAAAATGCATTCTGCATTTTTTTTTTCTAGGATGCTGTGCACAGTTTTATTTTGAATAAATGTTAACCAGGTTGTTAGTTAGATATCCCACACGTGCATTTGTATGCATACTCACACTGATTCCCTTACCCATTAAGGCCCTGCGTAAGTTGTAACCAGACTGGGTGGTAGGTGGGGTAAGGAATCTTAAGAGAAAGAATGTTTTTCTAGAACTTAAGTGCTCTGAATGAAATCCCCGTTTTTTTCTTCTGAAGGAATTCTTGACCAGTTACACAGGCAGTTCATTTGTACACACCGTTACTCCATTTCAAACATGGGCTTCAGATTTTACTGGTGCATGGTCCGTTGCCAGCAACAGACGCAGAAACCCACCAGTAATACGGAATTTAAAATGGTAAAAAGAAGACACACTTGAAGAGAAATCTCTTTATCATTTTCATTTAAAAAATAAAATAGGCAAAACTTTAAAAGAGGAACATCCCATTCCAACCTAAATTTTAAAATACACTTCCATGCTAAAAGCAAATGCCTGGATGAGAGCCTCACGGAAGCTGCCAAGTAACAGAGAAAGAAACCTAATCTTTCACATTACTCGTATCCGTGTTTTTGCTTTCCTGGCTTACATGGCTGTTGGCATTTTTACTAGACTGATCTAAATCCTCAATTTTATTTTCTACTTCCATAGCACTGCTTTCCACAGGACTGTGGGTCGATTCTTCCCCTATTTCTGCTTCCATTTTTGTGGCTAAATCATGTTCTTTGTCTTCCACATCCATTCCTTCCTCTGCTTGTGCCAGCCTATGTTGAACTTCTTCCATTTTACTTTCCGATTCCTCCTCTTTCCTCTTTGCTTTAAACACTTCAACTCCCATCATCCTCAGGTAATGAAGTCTCTCATTCTTGGGCACAAAGGCACGGAGCGATGTCTTTCCTTGCCAACCACACAGCACTATAGGACACTGAAGATCATCAGGTTTTCTACAAACAAGCAGTTACGTTTGGTCAACTATGAGAAAAGTAATCTTCAAAAGGTAATTTTATAGCCACACCCTGAGATAAATGAGTGCACAATCTTTAATAGTGAATGCATTTTATAACTATTACTAGAAGACGCAAGTACGTTGGTCTTAACTTCAATATCTAAACACGTACCTGCTTGTCTATACAAGCAAGCAAGAGGAAAAAGAAAAGCTCAATGCTATTGAGTTTCTGCAGCAGGTAAAGTGATTTTCTGGCTCTGGTTTCACAACTAATATAAGCAACAGCACGATAAAAGTTTACATTTAAAAAGTTTTCAGAAGCTTCTGATACTACTTTGTCATCAATGAAAAAAGTCTAATTTTTTCTATTCCAAATGCTGGACTTCACAGGGAAACAAACAAGTCACATGCAGTGATACTGTGGACCTCTGGCAAAACTACTAGCTCTCCTTTATAAAGCGAAATCCTACCTACGATTGTTTTAAGAATACATAGGCAAGACGGCTTCTTTCCCTGTTAGATTCTCTGTATCCTGTCCGGCTTTACCGTTGACCTCACTGCATCTCTATGCCTCCACTTCAGTTTTTGCTGAGTGAAAAATCAATTCTTGTCCAAGTTTTAAAACTGCATAAATGAAAAACAACACATCTACTTACTCAGGGTCTGGGTCGTACTTCAGAACTATACTTCCCATCGCTACAAGGAAGGGGGTTGGGGAGAACAAAACCAAAACAGATGTGTTACTTGGTACAATGTTAAAATTATTGTAATTTGAAAATGTTCAAGAAAACAAGTTTTTAGAGAGCCTCACAGCATGAGCCGGTTAGCAGTTATCTACATCAGTTCAGTAAACTATAGACAATACCAGTTTTTATGGGGGGGGGGGGGGGGGGGGGGGGGGGGGGGGGGGGGGGGGGGGGG
>JAVKLA010000028.1:73062-91263 GCA_034782735.1 Sagittarius serpentarius
TACACAATACCAGTTTTTATTCCCCCCCCCCCCCCTTTTTTTTTTCAGACCAAAGTATTTATATAGTTACAAAAGCAATTGCCAACCCTGCCCCCTCCCAAACCGCAAACAAGCAAATTAAAATACGTAAGAGTATGCCAGCCCAAACTTCAGAAAAATTGTTCTTCTCATTTTGTCTCATCAAATGCTGAAGTACAAGGACCAGCGATGACTTGGAAACAAAACATAAACAAAGACTGAAAACCAGTCTTCATTTCTTCAAGCATCTGGCGTAAATAAAAATTTAATGTGAGTAGCCATTGCTCCCCTTATTTAAGAAAATCAAATCTGAATAACTATGTTTGATACATAAAATCACGACAAACAACTGCAGATGAGAAACAAATAGTTTCAGCCGGGCGTAAAGATCTGTAGCGTATATAAAACCTTTGTTCATCAGGTATTTTGAACGCTGCCTCACAGCACTGCTTCACGGAAGTCACAAGTTTGGCAGCTCTTCTGTTCTCTGAGACTTCATAAACCTTAAAGGTTGTGACCAGAAAGGACTACAGTTTCTAGCAGCACACTGGGTTTCAGTAATGCTTAGTTATCTAATTAACAAGTATATTTAAGATAAATTTAGTCAAAATTTTTAGCAAACAACAGTTTATGTCACAGGATTTTCAGTCTTCCATGTACTGTATAATCATCATTTTATCACAGCACAAATTAGAAGGCTTACCCATGTCTTTGACTTTCTTCTGTGTATCACTGCTAAATTTACTTAAGAATGGATTTTCCTGGGTTAGCAGAATTTTAACATCTTCTGTGCAGACATTTATGATCCTTGCATGAATGAATGGGTACAGAGTATAAATTCCCTGTTTAATAAATAAATAGTTATTTCAAGATGCAATCTCTGCTTTCTGAAGGAAAAACGTTAAAAACGGTACATCCTTTAGCTAATATCAGAAAACAATGTTCGCATTTTAAACGATACCGAAAATGCAGATTGTCATTAATCTGACAAAGTTAATGCCAGCTGTGCTACAGGAAACCAAAGTATTATCTTTGAAAATACAATGCTCTGTAATTACCTCTTGTGCTAATCGGAATGCACATCCAAACTGCTCACCATCACTGTTGCGAGACCAGACTTTTATCCCTGTGTTAATAACCTGCAGACGGCAAAGCCAGTAAGCATCATTAAGGAGCAAAAATTCTAAATTACCACCGTGAACTTTGTTTTTCCTCAACTGTTTGACTAAAAGGAGGAAGAAAGGATAATTCTGCTGTAACATTTGTTCATTTGCACTGGACACTGAATTATATTCATGTGAAAATTCATTCAAGGGAAAAACGAATTCCCACTATCAAAACGTAGTTCTCCCTCAACATAAACGCCTTTTACTCCTTTCCATGCTGAAAACTGAACACCGTGAAGAAGTGGCAGTCTTAAAATGAGGGCAATCAACTATTAAGACCTAATTTTAATTTTAGTTTGAGTAATAATTTTCTGGGTGATTCTGGGAAAGTCAGTCAAGGACGGGACTTTAAAAATGCACAAGTGCTTAATATTAGGACACTACATCCTTTGTGGTACCCAAAGTCTCACTACCTAATAAAATGCACCAGTTTCTTACAATTTTGTCAATTATGTAGCCATTTCCTACTTGTGGGATAAAAGGGTAATTATTTATCCATCTCAAAGATCTGTTGCAAAGATGTGATGAATATCCTTGGAAATTTTCAAGATTTGACTGGACAAGGCCCCGAAGTGTATCTGATCTAGCTTTAAAGTTAGCTCTGCTTGGGGCAGGAAGGAAGCTGGACTAGATGACCTCATTCTAACTTGAATTATTCAATGTTTTTTAAGACAAATCTTTAGCATTTGTAAGGCATTTTCCATGGGGAGTCATATTAAAAAAAAAAAAAAAAAATCATTTTCCCCTCTGATTCACAAAAACTACTTCTTATCCCATTATCATTCAGCTTAACAACTTTTCAAAATGTTCAGCTGTTGAAATTACTTTGAAACAACGACCCCATGTAACACAGCCAGCTAATAATTCAGCTGAAGTTATCCGTTATTTTTGGTAGGCTTTCAAAGCTCTGAATACTTTTACAATTAAGGGGCTCGTAAACACAACAGTGTCAATGTGAACTTGTGAAGGTACCTGAAAACCCCATAAAATGCTGGTTACACATACAGCAGTTATATATTCCCTTCCTCTACTTTTAAGTTCCCTTCCATCTGCCAAAAAACATACCAATTTTAATCTTGGAGACTGTTGTTTACCTCTCAGAGACAACCCTTCACCTCTTTAACAGAGGAGGGATAGAGAGGAAAACACTCATTCAGACCGAAAACAAAGGCCTATCAGAGAGCTAATCCTCTCTCTAAACCACAAGCTTGGCAACAAGGTTCAGGGAGACATCCACTGGTGCTTATGATCTGCGTTGTGAAAACCTGAAGAGATGAACCATACCTTCATCTTCTCACTGTTGTTCAGAAGCACATTCCTTAGCTCCTTAGAAACCATGTACAGCTGTCTCTTCTTTCCTTCTTGAGTTCGAGTTAGTAAATTCATCTTGGGAAACGATGGGTCCAATGCATAAAACTTCCTGCAGCCATAATACTTGTATTCATTAACTGAACAATGAAATTACATACTCAAAATGCACGGCTTAGCCCATTTCCTCAAGCTATCTCTGCAAACACTTAACACTTTGGCTCCAGAACACAAAGGTTAGTCTTTCTAAGATGCATGACATCAGAAAAAACAAGCTGTCATAGACAGTAAGATACACTCGAAAATTTCCAGTGCAAACTATAGTTGCCTATTTTCATTTTAGAGTTTAAACGTTGAGGAGAAGGGCACCTTGTGCAAAGTTAGGGAAAAAGTTTAATGTAGGACCGACTAGACCCACCTTTTGTGATGAACTTAACTACTAATATTCCTAAACTACTAGGAATCTTCCTGCCAAAACAGAAACATTTTTTTCTTACTGGATGGGGAGGAACAATGGATCATCTTCAGGGAGAAACACGAAAGGGTCTTCTTTAAAACCAAACAACTTCATTTTTTTAGATGGTGGTGGTCTATAAACAAAATACCATTGTATTGTCAATTTTACTAAAACTAGTTGATTTAAAATCAGTATATGCAGTTTAGTCAACACTTGCCTTATGGTAACGATAGTATGCCAAACAGAATACTGACATTTTCCTGTGCTTCACCAAGACAACACCACCCACCATTTAACATCTTAAAATGAGGAAGTGAAAGCAGTGCTTGAAAACAGAAACCACAAAAACAAATAAACAGAGATTTCTGAGGGAGAAATTGTGAAGACAGTAAAGACCTTCCAAAGGTTTAACTTCTGAAAGTAGTTTTTTCCTTGACGGAGAAGAAACGACTAACAGGCTTTGCAAATGCTAATAAGAAAAGTGGTTATTTTCCTAGCTTGCTGAAATACAAGACAGAAAAAGTGGAAACTTAGGACAACTGAGCAGATTCACTAATTCCTCTTGATCGACTTCTACATGAGTCCAATAACAAAAGAACTATAGAATACTCAGCAATTACGAAGCTGTCACAGGACAAATACTTAGGCACGGTCTCTTACCCACATACTCCTTCCTTTTTGCTTTGCTCTGTGTCTGAATTCTGCAATTCTTGCATTTTCTTAGTCTCTTCATTTTCAGCAAGTGTTGGCTCTTCAGTAATACATTCAGAATCATTATCTGAATTCGCTGCTGTCGCTTCAGTATCTCCTGTTCTTTGTGGTAGTTTCTGATGAACCTATTTCAAATTACAGAATTTTCAACAAAGCAAAAGTAGTATCTGATTTGTAGCAAGAGGTACCTATGTTCTCTCTTTGCGTGTGCTTAATTCTTACCAATTTGTATGCAAGTGCTTAAACAGATCCATTTAGGCAGTTACTAAGTCAAGACACCATTATAAGCTGCATTTACCTCTAGTACTGGTCTGGACAATTTCTTACCAACTGTCCAAGGAAGCTATTTTTGTACCATTTACAAAATCATGTTCAAGCACTCACAGAGAAGGCTATTTTAAGTCGGGACCTGCCGCTTTCCTCCTAACACTCACAGTGACACACACCCCCTGCTGCTGCACACTAAGAGTGCTACAACATTAAACTTAGAACAGCATCAACTATTTGGATGACACTTGCTTCTGAGTAAGTGCTTTTCCCTTACTGCCACATGCTTTTTACTCGTAAGGTGTTCTAATGAAGCAAACCAAATAGAAACGGCTAAGAGGGATTCACACAATCACTTTCTCTCAAAGATACAAACAATCTAAGAGATCAAATAAATCCTGTCAACTTAAAATCCTGTTGACAGGATTTTAAAGACAATCGACAACAAATGGATTACAGTCAGATGGCTGAAGCTGCTGCTGCTCCTAACAGTTTCACATCCGTTCCCCCTGCTGCTGAACTGCTAGACTAATCGGCTAGTGAATCACTCCTGAGCAACCAGCCACAGAGCAAGATAAACTGAAATCGGAATTAGCTTACAACACAGCAGAGAAAAGCCTTCAGCAGAGGGACCACACACAGCTGAAGGAAGTGACAGCTTTAGCCACCCAATCTAATCTGCTTCTGTAATTCTTCCAAAGCCTTAATTTTAGGTTCAAGTTTTACCTTGCTATTTTACTATGATTTCAAAATCCTGCCCTCCTTTTTTTCCCCCCCTACTATTTTAAAAGAAGATTTTTTTTTTTTTTAAAAGTTCTTAAGGGCTTTAGGAATTGATTTTTAATTTTCACACTGAACTATAACTGAAGGGCAGATAGAAAATATACTGTAACTGTTTTGTACTATGTAAGCTTTCAAAAAAAAAAAAAATCCAGAAATGTTATTAGAAGTTAAAATTTTAGCTCTTTTAAAAGAAGTTACCTTAGGCTGGCGTTTATTCCATGGCATCGGAGATTTTTTGATTAACACGGCCACAAAGAAACCTCCTGTGTTCTGGTGATGTGGCAATATCCGAAGACTAGAGGGGGGGAAAAAAAAAACCAAACAACGTTGCAGTGTGTTCATCATCAGCATTCAGGCTCTCTCAAAGTACTAGAAGTGTCACATCTATATTTACTTTCAGGGTAAACTAAGTATTCCTAGTAGGATTGTGCAGATTTAATTTATCAAGCTAGAAACAGTTTCTAAAATAGAGCATTCTGGCAAAGTAACTTGCATCAGTGCAAAGCATTCATTTCACCATTCACGTCTGAGCTTTAATGACTCATTTCTAAACGCTATTTTTGGAATAGCTATGGAAAGTCTTTCATAGCACATAAGTCACACTGTTAAAATGTTAGAATTTTACTTACTTTTCCAGTAATTTTGCCTACGTATCTCTATTGGACGCAAAGAATTTGACCTGTTTGTGTGAATACTTAATTCCTTGTAAGCAACTTTCAATAATTTCTCTCAGTTCACTGGAATTTAAATTTTGTGTACTGCCATTACATATGAAGCAATCAAAATATACTCAACACCTATACAAGCACAGGTCTATACTCCAATACATTCCTAACCTGACCTAATTGTAATTTGCCCACCACCATACAAGGTAACCATCAAAACCTCATAAAATCTACTCTGGGAAAAACTTACCAACGCTCTAGATTCATTGCCTTTAGCTTCTCTTCATCTTTTACTGGAAACATAGTGGGACGTATTTGTGTTTGTCTATTGGAAGGCACATCTTTCCACTCTTCAAACCACTGTCCATCTTTCAGCATTACCTTCAAAGGAGTAAATATAAATACTGTAAGGAATATAGGTCACCATTTTAAAAGTTTTAATTAAAATACTTTAAAACCAAGGTTCAGATGCCAGAAAGAGAAGTTATTTTCTGGTACAGTAAATTAAGTTCTTTAAAGTATATTGTTCCTTTGTGCATTGTACATGTGCACTTAAGAGCAGGAGATTCTTGACAGCTGTACCTCTTTGCTTCACTTTGTATGCTTCACAAAGTGTGCAGTCAAGTAAAGACTGCTGCAGAATCAACTGCAGCGATCTCTGGTAACCTGCCAGAACATACAGAACACCAAAATCCAGAGGAAGGGCAGTGGTGGCATATACAACATTAGTAAACCATCAGATTTAGGATTTCTCCACGAGACTGGCTGTGAAGCATTCTGCTACAGGCAGCTTCCAAGCAGTATGCAAAGGAAAAGGGTTCCTGCAGTCTAACAGATTAGAAACGAGGAATCCCGGTTTCATTGCATCAGAAAGATGCAAAAGTGCAACACAACAGTTTGGTGAGCATAGAGCCCCATGACACAGGCATGCAGAGGTCACAGAGAGAGACGTTTGCAAGGAAAGTTACTGAAGAACCATGTCCCCATGAAATTTCTAGACTCTCTATCTTTATCCAGGACTCAGAACACATCTATAAATCCACTCTAAGATACTGTGTGGACATAACATCACCTCATTTGCCTACGTCAAAGCTTTTGACAGACTCTTAAGAGACAAGCAGAAGGTCAGAGCCACAACTCCTGTAGCAAGGCATTCTGAACGCTCTTTAAGGAAGAATATCACGGTGAAAAAAAAAAAGGGGGGGAAAATTTGACTTCAGAGCTCTAGACACCTGGTTCTGTACTGGACGCCAGGGCTGTAAGAAAGCTCACATCTGGGGATGCAGGGGGCAAGTGCATAAAATTGATGACTGAAAGGAAGGCCCATTTTGTTGTTAAGGCAACAAAATAGAGAAGTCACAGTGATGGTGACTTCAGGACTGGCAAGTACGATGAAGTGTTTTCAGACACCTTGCTGTGTTTGACTTGGAGGTGTAATTAAGTGTTCCACTGGAAACTGAAATGTAAGATTTATCTAGATTACAATTTCACTAAGAACATTAGAACACAGATTTCAGCGTCATGAAGTCTGGCATTTCTCAGCCACCGATCAGATCACACCTAAAACATCGTGCCTTTGCATGTTCCTGAAATAGAAATGACTGTACTTCCAGAATCAGTATTTCAAGTCCAAATATGCTACATGTCAATTGCTAGATGGAGACAAGATAGACCAATTCTGAACTGCTCTTCTTTGGAAGTCGTGAGTTCAGCTTGGAGAGAAATAAACAACGGGACTGATAAATAACCGGAAGGGCAAACAAGTCCAGAACTATTTTGGATGTACTAGAATAACTAACAGCCCTGCTCTGTTCAGTTGTGGTTTCCCAGCCTAACCACACACTGTAACTGCTAGAATGGCAAAGCATCAAAGAACATGGCAAACTCTTCTCTACTGCACATTTCACTAGCCTCTTGTTAGGGTAAAATGCAGACTAAAAGTCTCAAATAATTCACTGGAGTTGACCCATTGCCTGGCTTAAGGAGAGAGTACTGAACGCTATTTCCACGCACCTAAGTGTCCCTTGAACTAAACCTTATTTTTATTTTGCCATTTCCAGAGATTTACAGTCAACTCATGCTCAGGAATATTCAGTGTAATCACTAAGTTGCAGAGCTCCCAACGAACAGACATTTCACCAGCAAACAGAAGACTACACGAATTAAAAACGGCACCAAAGCAAGCAAATACAGCCAGTGATGAGCTAGCCAATGAGGCTTGAAAAAATACAGTAGCAGCAAATAAGGGCTGAAGAAAGTCTTGCAACCTTTCAACAGATTTTATTAGCCGACTTTTAAAAATACCCATTAGGGAGATTTATATTCCAACTGCGAACACAAAAATAAATGTTACAGGGAACACAATATACTCTTAATGATCTTTATATTTTGTAGCTTTATACAGTACCAAAAAAAGTAAAATTAAGCTCATAAGGCCACAGTTATGCATTTTACATTTATCCATCAGGTAACAAGCATACAATTTAAACTTTTGGAACTGCGAGAACAAATCAATCAGCTAGTTCCTAAGCAGGATTTCCAATGGCAGAACATAAGCAAGTCTTTATTCCACGCACCTTGTTCATTAGCCAACGCACAGGCATAAACCTGCAGACTGCCATTGCAAGAGACCAGTGAAATGGTGAGAGAAGACAGAACAACCAATGGCACTGCAAAGGCACATCCTCGTAATTAAAATTTAATCAGAGCTTCTTTCCCTACTACCAGGATGGCCTTCTACCCTTCTTGATTGTACTCTTAACAGGAAGCTGAAGAAGCTTTGGGGTTTTTTTGCCCCCCCCCGCCTATTTCCAGAACTGAAATTGCATCAGGCCTGGAACAAAATTCAGGATTCTATTAATATTCTAGGATTACTCACATCACTGCAGGTTTTATAGCTTACTTCCAGAAAGGGTTTAACAGCTTTTACTTCCAAATGATTCAAAGAGACCAGCTGGAGAGCTGCAGAATCTAACACTGGCAGACTGTGAGGAGGGAGGAGGAGGGATGTTGCCATCTACAGGCCACAGGCACACAATAGAAAAGGGAATTATATTAGGGAAGTACCGGAGAGGACAGGCAAAGCAAGCTAGAGGAAAAAGAGGAGAGCAGACGAGGAGACAAGAACTTGCCACCAGAAAGATTTTTAGCCCTCTCCCCTACAATGCTATATTGTCTAAAACTCTAAAGAGCAAACCACTACCATTACTTCAGCTCAGCCTCATGTTGTGAAAGTTACACTTCAGAATTTCCCTAATTTAACACTCTACCACAGACATGAGCTTCACAGAAACATCAGCAGGTTAAGTACCTTCCATTTTGTAATTCCTGGCATCCTCTTCAAACCTGGTAACTCAGAAGAGACATCAGCAAGTTCTAAGGCACCTGAAATCCCAAGAATATGAACATTCTTGAAAACAGAATTTGAGAATTCTGTTCCTAATCAACTTTTCTACAACCAGTTTCCCTTCAAGACCATTTTAAGACCATCACGTTTTAAAACTTTCAAGGAACAAAACATTTTACAGTTACTACCATGTAAATTAAGAAAATACGAACTGTTCATAATAACTACAGAAGTTTGCAACCTGTACATTAACCAAAATATAACGGTTAGATGCTTCTTGTAGCACCTGCATAGAGTAATACTCCACAGCCTGTATCCTTAAACACCATTGTTCCTGGCAATGCAGTCATAGAAGTTCTTATTCTTACTTACTGAGTATCTGGATTTACTACACTGCGAGAAGTACTCTTTTGGGATGACTAAGCCTTTTAAAATGCTTGATATATTCTCATTTTAATGGACTTACAATCTTAACACACTCCAGTGTGAGAGGAAAAAGGATTTATTATTTTTTAAATGGAAAATTCCAAGTCGTTTAACAGTACTATCAGCCTATCAGGACAAAAGGCTGTGTGCCTAAAATATGTCAGATTACTACAAGAATCATCAACAGAATATAATTTAATCTACTGAATAAAAATTTTAAGCTGCCCTAAGTCCAGAAAGAATGATCTAAAAAACTTACTGTTTAAACAGGTGATCTGCCTAGAGAAGAATAACCTTAAAATTTCTTTTTTGTGATTCTGAATACTTTGTTATTTAACACTTCGGCAGGCTTTCCCTCATGTTGTACACAATTTATCAACCTGTTCTACATCAGTAACCATGTACTCTTACAGTGACAGTTTAAGCAAATCTTTAAAATAAATGAAGAAGTGATAGATGAATTCAGAGACAAACTCCAAAATGACATTTCAAATCTGATTTGCATCCGTCCTTTGAATATTCCTGCCTACCCACAGCACGACTTCAACTGATGCCTCAAGACTACATCAGACTGACCAGGCATTACATAGTCCGTCGGCAGTACTACCATTCCCAGCAGAGAAACATGGTACAACTGTGCCTTTTCCTTTACTCCTTCAGCCCTAAGGGGAAAGCAATCTCTGACCTGCTCCACAAGCAGCAGTGTCACACAGTGCTAGGAACTAAGGTGACGCCGAAGAACCAACAAACCTTCTGGACTGACCTGAGCAAATCCTTGAGGTCCAGTGTCCCCTGCAGACCATGGCGCGACCTCACCCTTCTTTAGCTACACCTGTGTTCAAGCCCCAAGGATAACATCTGCTCACTGGGACACATCACAGCCTCCAAAATACCTCCACTGGGCAGAGACAAGATCAAATGCCACAGCCAGCCGAGATCCTTACTTCCAAGTGCTGAATTTGCCCCAGATGGCGCAACTGCTGGCCTCCACTAATGTCCATACTGCTTCGTGCTCCTCTCCAAACTAGTCCTTACTGCCTTCCAATCCTGTCATCGTTAAGCTTCACAGCCTTCAATAAGCCAAGCGTGCTGTAATTTACGGGAAACGTGTCTATGTTGTTCTTTCACTCAGTCTGCCGAAGAAACTACCTCTAAATAAAAATGTCCTTTGCGTGGAAATTAAATAGTCAGTTCCTAATTATCTGCAGGCATTTTAGCTAAACTGCTGTTTCTGAGACAATTAAATGTCATGTGTAATTTGGGGCCAGAGTAGTGACTGGCACAAAGAAAATATTACACAGAACAGGCTATTCTACTTCCAGAACCAGCTCAGCTCCAGGAGCAATACAGCTGCTTCTGCTCTGTACAAGGCTCAACTTAGCAAAGTCTGTGGAACTCTTCATGCAAAATCCAATCAGATATCTCCAAACTTCAGGTTACTGACTCAAAAAAACCAGTGTCCATCAGCTCAAGGCCAGAAATCTGGGTTACTAGGCCCTGCTATCACAAACTGATGCAGTGCAGCTTCCCAGCTTGTCTCAATTTTTCCACGTCTTGTTACTTCAGATGACGGAGGCTTAGCAGCTAATTAAGCAAGCCTTCAAATGCAAGTCAAAGGTGTAAAAAAACCAAACAACCCCAGGAGCTTAAAGACGTTACAATTCCAAGCATGTCAAGATGTAGGTCAAAAGATGCTAAAGGTATCAGTGACTCCCACCTACTGGTTGCACAATAACCGCTTAAGCACACGCTGGGCTTTTTACTCCTATAGCATACAGCAGTAATGTCCCGCGCTGTGTTTTCCAAAGGAAATCTGAATGTCAGACATGGGCTTCAACCAGTGGAATCGGTCAGCAGAAGCCAGATAACACAGACTGAATTCCATTTATCTGCAGAACTCTTCTGTGCATCATTAACACAACTTCTTCAGGCTTTATATTTATTTGCACCCGATTTAGGCCCATTTAAGACAACTGCTCGTACCAACACTAATGAAATCCTACGGGTACCAGAAAATTGCTGCAGTTCTGCATGCTAGGAGCATGTTACCTACACTCAGCTTATTACTAGTACTATTACACACACATCCTTTTTTAGGCTGAGGGAAAAAAAAAAAAAAAAAAAAAGACTTCCCCACTCTGTCCAAGCTCGCATTCTCACCTTGACTCTTTTCCAGCAGAGATGCGATCACAGCTTCATTTTCGATAGGATTCAACGAACACGTAGAATACACCATTCTCCCGCCTTCTGCCAGCTGCTCAACACCACGGGTTGCAATTCTTAACTGCAATCTAACAGAACACTCTTGGTCTAGCCAGGTATCGTTCAGGAACCAGAAAGATTTGCCATCAAATTTCTTACAGGTGAAGCGATATCGCAGACACATTACTCTCCATGGACTAAGCCAGCACTTACTGAGTTCCACAGCTGTCACCAGTACACAAACTAAAGTCAGTTTTAACCTAGAGTCAGCTTAGTGCAGTCTACACTGCAGACACACTCACAATTACACCTATTAAAACAACAATCAGGTCAAACATTAACACTACTGCATGATAACTTTTAACATAACATTCTGTATTTTGTTCTTTCTAGTGCCCCATCAATTTTATAATATTAAGTACTCAAGACTAGAAAAATAATACCCCAAAACCTGACTTCTTCTCAGAAATCTAGAGTTAAAATGAGGAGCAGTCTTGACTATTACAAATACTATGGACAACACAGCTTAGCTAGCACTGGCTTTCCGAGAAAAGTATCACTGAGCTGGATCACCAGCTTATACCCTACCTGCATACTTAAACTGAAGTAAAACCTGGAATTATGAATGAGTTACCAAGCAGTAACAAGTCACCACAGGTCAGCTGAGTCATAGTAACTGACAGCATTCCCAGCTTGTTACAAATGCACAGCAAAATGTTCTAAGCTTTTTCACCTGTGTTTAAATTACTGCTTTTTACCATGTGCCTGCACTAGGCTATGTACTCACCCACCATCAGTTAACATAAATCAGTCTCAGGTAACTGAAACCATTTATGTACGATCTCTAATATTCTAAAAGACTTTAAAACATTACTATTAAATTTTACAAGTTTCTGTATTTTCCAACAGTATTTTACCTGCCTAAATGCTAAGAACCCCAAGCAAATGATTTGTTCCCCATTTTATTAGCTACCCTGTTCAAATTACTTCAATGAACATTACCATGTCGGATATTCGTAAGAATACAAGCAATTTAGACTCACACACTCCGCTCCTTGCATCTGAAACACTACACTTTCTCTGAATAGCACATAAGATCTTGATTTGAGAGAAAAGTGACTCTTCTTAGTCTCTGCTTTCTCATATATTAACATGTGAATGCATGCAGATGTTAGAGGTATGGGAAAAGGAGGAGAGAGAAATGAAAGAAGTGCAGATGTGTAATAAGCATTTTTACCCATGGAGCTGCAAACTGTTTTGTGTTGTCCACTTCTTCCATACATCAATGTTCTTCCTCATGGTTCCATCTCCACTGTAACAGAGGTTGAACAGGCTTGTATTATTTGTGGGTAAAACTCATTTCATATCCATGTCATTTACAGCAGCAAAAAATTAACACTCCCCCTCCCACGTTAACTAGTTCTCCTGGGCTGTGCTGTTCGTTTCTACACTATCTTCGTATTTCAGCATCCTGAGTATAAGGTCAAAATGTGAAGCCCTTCGGCTGACCAAACTTAAGTACTGCTTGGAATGAAAAAAGTTCACCTCGATCTGGTACCCCCTTACCTAAGACAGTTTAAGGCATTCGCCTGTTTTGGAAGTTACTACAAACCATAACTCGCTAAGCAACTCAAAGAGCGTAACTCGGCAACACAAAAATTCTAGCACTGCACTTAGTGCAGTAAAGTCTGTGTACTGAAGATTACATGCAAGATACCTGCAGGGGACATCACATAATATCCTGTCGTAGAAGAGGACCTCTTTTCTTCCATCAACTTCTACTTGTAGATTAGGAATGCTGGAGGCATCATGATTTACCACCATGATGCACGGACTGTTTAATCTCTTAGCCTGATGAACCAGCAAATAGCAGCGCTTGTTGTCGACATCATTAGCAATTACAAAACCCTCTGGAAACATAAAATAGTGGGAAGATGCTATTCAACAGTAATTTTACATAGTTTATTGCCTTATCTTCAAAGTTGTGTACACCTTTCACTAGAGAATTTTACTTAAAAGACTGCTTATGAATAGAGGACCCCTTACCGAACATAAAACAACAAAGTATGTCGAGGTTTAACTGATGTGTCAAACACAGTCTCAGAAGAGTTCTAGCTTCCATGCAGCAGCAGTAAGACACAACCAAGGGTCCTTCAACTTGTCACTCTCAAAGTAAAACCCTTATAACGGAGAAAAACTCCGCTGCCACCAAAGACAACCTCCGTACATCAGCAGATTTTCAGTAGAACGCAGAAAGAATTCGCTCCCCCCAACTTCACGATTTCTACGGGCAGTCCTTTCTGTGGGCATCTAACTGAGACTAAAGATTCTGAAGCTTAAAAAGAAGACAAATACCATGACCACTTTAAGGCTAAAGCAGCTTAATCCATTGTTTGCAGGATACCACCAAAACACAAGGGCTCACGGGCCACCATCTACTAAGTAAACCTGATTTATATGCAAAAATTAAGCTCTAGTCACACCTACTGTGGTCTGAACTCTGGAGATATAGATAGACAGACAGATATAAAAACCATCTCTCTCCCTCAAGCCAAGGAAACCCACAAAGTTTCAAAGAAAAGGTGGGGTACTTGCCACCTCATTATCACTCAACCACTTTGGAAATTCAGCATATAGTTAAATGCAGTTACTTATCTGTGATGTGAAAAATAATCTTCTACAAGAAAAAGTGGAAATTCAAAGTCACAGAATTTTTTGGTAGTTTTTCCGGACTTACTGGGAAAAGGAACATTCATGTCTGCGTGCAACATTTCAATGAGCTGTGCAGTCTTAGATCCCGGTGCAGCACACATATCTAGAATCTACAAACACCAGAAAGTTAAAACCAAAAATCCTACCTTGTATTTTTTAAGTACTTGAGAAATTTACTGTGTGTTCTTGTTTAAATCAAATATTTTTGCATACACTTGCAGAATTATGATTGTTCTGAACACTGATTTGCAAAAACATAAAATACAGATCTGTTCTTTGTATGCTTTCTCTCTGAGGGTCTAAAATATAAAGGGCTTTGGTTTGTAGGGAACAAACACATCAGCTGAAAAAAATCTGAAATAGAAATCTGAATACAGATACAGGGGATACGGTCCTTTTACCCGCTCACAAGCAATTCCGCCTGAAGTTAACTGGAACTTTACATATACGCACAACACGTGAAGGGCAAAGTTACATTCAATAGCAAGTAGTACTTTCCTTTAACTATGAGTAAATTAATCAGAGACTATCCGACACAGTTGAATATAGAGACTGTACAAAAGTCTTGAACTGCTATCCCTCCCCACGCATTTGCATTTTAACGCAAAAAATCAGGGCAGTGTAAACTGCCTGTTTCTATATCCTGGAAGAAGCACTTGGGAAGTATTCGAACCACCCTCAGGCAGCAGAGCAGAACAGCGCGGACACCGACACCTGATTTCTAGCGTATTTCTCCCTCCTGGTTCATCACAAACTCGGCTTGTGATCGAGTCATTCATGGAGACACTGTCACAGCAAACCATTTGACAGCTAACCCTATTTTCTTAAGTCAGGAAGCTCAGAGTCTCTCCTCTTGCCGAGTTCGAGATTTTCAGAAACACATGAGACTATCTTCCGGACCTTTAGCTCCAGTAAGAGTTAGCTGAAATCGTGCAACAGGGTAAAAGATGGGGACGGATCTGCTCTGATCCTCATGCAAGCCCCTGGCATGAACAAGACTAAACAGGAAGGCAGACCCCAGAGAAACGCGAAGAGCATTTACGGAGAGCTCCAGAGAGCGTGAGATAAGCGCTGCCACGCAGCAGTGCTAACGTATCACGGAACACAGTCAGTAAGACAGTGTCCTACCTGCTGTTTGAAGTCACAGTTGTGACGCTACTGGTTTCTACTCACTTTGGTAGATAATGCAAAAGATACTGAAGAATAAGCAAGCCTGAACACACTCTAAAATTGTACAGCAAAGTGATGGTAAGAGAAAACTACATTGTGGAAAACAGATCAAAAATGAACACAACTACAGAGAGAGCTGACAGTCATCAAGCTGATCTTTGTGTAAGACAGGAATCAGCACGTAAGACATGACACACACAACATGCTGGTTAAGCATGAAAAGTAACCTGCAATTCTGGTCATAACAAGCAGCTCCGAAAATAAGGCACTAAAGACCGTGAAAGGTCCTAAATGACAACAGCCAAGGCATCGTTACAGCAGCTATTTGCTGTCTTGTCACAAGAGAGGATAAAGAACCTATTCTGAGTCTCATTTATGAGCAAATTTGTGAAATCTTACAAGCGCTTCTGGAAAGTGCTCGCTGAAATACAGTCACCAAAGTCAAACATTCAATGCAAAAAAAGGTATACTGCTAGCTTAGTATATGCAATACAAGTAAGGTGTGCGCAAAAATATTCTCACAATTTGTGTTGTATATTAAGTTGAATACATTCACTACCTGTTCCAACGCCACAAAAACTTCAAAATGCAGCTGTGACACATTAGGACTGAACCTATCACTCCGTTCATTATTCATTTAAGAGAGATGAGAAGACCTTGCCTCACGTAAAATAGCCATTAGCCCTGCCATACATTGGGTCGAGGTGAGAGCAGGAGAAAGCAAACCAAAAAGCTACATATGCTAAGTAACGTTACTACAAGAACAAGTATGTACAAACGAGTCTTTAAAACATACAGGTCAGAAGTTTGAAAAACTTAAAACTTTAAGATACAGCGCAAAAACTGTAAGAAAGAAGCGCACAACATGGCCGCTCGAGATAGCGAGGCACTTCTAGCTAGCCATTAACTTAACAGATTAAGAGAATAAGGCCACCTGACAGATTCATTCTGCAAACAAGCACAGAGTATGAAAACACCACTAAGGTTAGAACGGGAAGTTTGCTACCAGATAACCCTGTCCCTACAATCTGCCATTAGAAAATATCACAGGCGTTCCTCAGACACCTCCGTTAAGGTCAGCAACCCATACTCTTTAGCCACCATCAACACCATGTTTCAGCTCGCCCAAATTATTTTGCCGAACAGATTTATAGAGCAGAAGTTTGCAACTTCTTCAGAAGGCACAGAGGGGTGAAAACTACCTGGTAGAGAACACTGTCATTTGGATGCGGAAAACTACATGTGCTCACAGTGCAATGGATAGCAGGAAGTTACAAACAGTCATCTTACTTCAAGAGGGGGCTGAAACATGAATACGTAACTGAGATGCAGCTCAATACATTTACACTTTGAAAGTAGGATTACGCAACTACTTAAAACCTAAGTGTTTTTTACAGGGTATTACAAATAGCTGAAAAACCGGATGTTCCTCCGACAGGGCATTTGTGATCTGAACACCAGTTGACTGCTGTTGTTTACGTGCAGAAAGCACGAAACGTACCAACGCAAAAGAGAATTGTGCATCAGCATTGATACTGCTGTTGTAATTTGTCGTTTAATCAAACTACCTTCTAGGAAAAAACTCTAGTGCACCGTACATTCTAGAGTTACCTTATGATGAGGGTTAACGTTCAGCAGCAGAGGTGGGATCATACTAACAGCCTCCTGACGACTGATATTTCCCTTGAAAGGAAAAAAAGCCAACAACAAAACCAAACTCCTTTTTATTCCACAAAAGAATGCATTTCTTTTGCAAAAAACTTTTCAAGTCGCTATGTAGTACATCAGTAAAGCAATCAGAACCACACTGTTATAAACTTAGTATTAAATTTTGTTAGCATGTAACCGAAAAAAATCCACAGTATTTCTCCCAATTGAAATTTCTGATAATTGCATATTTACTCCAGTTTTATTAATTGTACAGATGTAGTTTCTGCTCAAAACAGATGAAAAACTGGCTTCAACCAGATGAGAAACATCCATCAGGAAAGACAAGCCTTGTTATGTATGCAAGTCTGCTTTTTACCAGATTTAGACATCTGTCTTCTAACAGCGACTAGTTATTTTACAGGGACTCATTTTCACATCCCCAAACAAAAAGAACTGCAATTAGTTCAGGAGAAATACTTGTAACTGAAGTGCTGTGCCAGAGTCATGGGACGAATCGCTGTCAGCAATGCCATAAAAGCCAGGCTATTCTGAGCTACTCAGCTTCCGAGAGAAAAGGTACAGTCTCAGTGTCTCGTAATGCATTTGCATAAAGCACTGCTCAGGTTACGAAAGGAAAAAAAAAAATATCAAGATCTATCCAAAACTTACACATTCTGTCTCGCTGACCAGAAACTGATGAAGCTTTTCCAGTTGCGGCGACTTGCGTAAGATTTTTCTGCTCAAGTTAGTGTGCCAGGCTAACTCTTCTGGATACCTGGGGGTGGGGGGCAGGAAGAGAGGGGGAGAAAGGGCGGGAATAGAGGGGGAGAAAGGGCGGGGGCAAAAGGAGGAGAGAAAGGAACCGGCCCCTCCGGCTGGGCGCCGGGCAGCTCGGTTCACCTCCGGCCGGCTTACCAGCTCAGCGGCTGCGGCATTTCGACCTTCTGGCCGTCCACCTCCAGGCCCCGCAGCTCCGCGAAGTACTTCTCCTTCAGGCAGTGCAGGACCTCCCGGGCGTGGCTGCGGGGGGCGGCGGGGCGGGGAGGTGAGCGGGCGGGGACGCGCCTTCCGCGGTCACACCGGCGGCTGCCCCCGCCCCGCGGCCCCTACCTCCGGTAGCCGGTGATGCGCAGCGTGGCGGGCAGCGGCTCCCTCAGCGCCGCCATGAAGGCGCCCCACTCGCCGGCCGGCACGATGCCCAGCTCCCGGTAGTACCGCTCGAACAGCTCGTTCTCCTTCACGATCTCGGGGTAGCCGCCGGCCCAGCCCTGAAACGCGCCGACACCGACGCCGTCAGCCCGCCGCCCCCCGCCCCGGCTC
>JAVKLA010000028.1:114040-127200 GCA_034782735.1 Sagittarius serpentarius
TTGGAGCCGGCTGGCGTTGGCTCTGTCCGACATGGGGGAAGCTTCCGGCACCTTCTCACAGAAGCCGCCCCTGTAGCACCCCCGCCACCAAAACCTTGCCACGCAAACCCAATACAAAGTTTTATTTTATAAAACTGCAAAATAAAACAATTACATGGCACTTGCAGGCCAAAGTCTTTTGTCAATTGCTTTGAGCAGTTTTCTTAAACTGAAACTGTCATGCAATGTTTTGGAAGGTAGACATTTCAAACCTCAGTGGATAATACGCTATAATTACTACTTATAAAAGGTTACTAGTGAAAGTCCATAGAAGTGAAGCAATTGTGCTTTGTGTCCTAATTCTTCATACTAGATGAATTGCCATCTCAACAGCTTTTAATTTCAATTCGAAGTAGACAAAACAGGCAACTCCTTTGCAAATGTAACCCTGTCTGCTACTGCGGCTAAATCTCAGATTTTCTTGAATATTCCCATTTCTGATACAGATCAAAAAGATAAACTACAAGTAACACTGCAGATAACAAACCATGCCTTGTTTTTCATCAAGTAGTAATGTCATCTTCTAGCCCTTGGTGCCCGCATTAACACTAGGCTAACCAGAAACATGAACTGATTATCTAACTTAACTCAGTCACATCTAAAATCCAGTCAAACAGTGTTCTCGGTCGTCTTACTGTGGCAGCGCACAGATGCGGGCTCACTGGCTACCTTTTGCGTCACAGCTTCCCGTCCCAGCAAGAGCTGCCTAGAGCAGAAATGGCCAGTCACAGCAGCAATTTCAAGGACAGTCCCCACCTCTAGGTCAGGGTTATGCTTCTCCCGGATGTGGGCCACGGAAGCAAACACGAATACAGGCCCAAACAAGCACCCAGATGTCATCAGCAGAGGTCTTCACCAGTCACCTGTCTCTGTGTTGCACAACGTGTGGAACAACAAGGGACACTAACCTTCCTGCTCGTGAGCCTCTTTCTCCTCCAGCCCCCAGTAAGGTGCACCAGCCTCCGCAAACTTGCTGGTACCCAGGGCAGTTCCTTGCCAGCCCCCAGGGCACAGACCCTCGCCGGGTAGCACGGCGCTCAGCCAAGCAGGCCAGGGAAGATGGAAACCCACACAGAGAATTTTTCAATTCAGCCTTTCAGAGGCTTACAGGTTTTGTTTGGGTTTGGAAGGGTTTTGCTGGTTATTTTGGGTTTGGGGTTGGGGTTGGGGGGTGGGGGAGCAGGCAGGGGGAATGAGCTGTCCTACCCAGAGCAGACTTTTATCTTTTTGCTGTACTGTGCATGGGTCAGAGGCGCTGGGAGCAGAACGTGTGTTCGGTGGCAGAGAGACATCCAGGCCAACAGCGATGCCGGCCCACGACAAGGGTAGGAGACCAGGTAGGGAGCTCTCCAAATGTCGCATGGTGTACGCACAGCTGGAGCTCTCTAAAAGCACCTGGTTTCGCAGCAACGGGGTTTGACCTGGCTTGCTGATCGGGGATTGCTTTTCAGCGTTGGAAGGCTTAGCAGAGCAGAGGAAGACGGAGTTTTCCTGGTCAGGATCTGGCGGGAGAGAGACTTTTGTCTTCTGCAGCAGATGAAAGTAACAACAGTGTGTCAGATGGAGCAAAGAACAAGAAACTAAGAATAAAGCATGTGCAACCTTATTTCTCCCAATAGTTGGTAATGCTAGCAACTACCCTGAGGGTTAAGCGTCAGACACGCTGCTGTAGCTGTTGCAACATAAATGTTACAAACAGGAGGGATTCCGTTTCTTCCTAAATGTCCACAGATGTATGATGAAGTAGAAGCATAAGAGAGTTGTAACTTGCAGGTGTTAGGGGCTGCCAAATCCAGCAGCCCGGAGAGGTGAGGCTCCCGCAGCTCCGTGCACCCAGGTCCAACCCGGAGGGAGGCTGAGCCTGCATTCCCAGTGGGCGCACATACAAACGCCCATCTGCAACCCGCATAGACGTGTATATACACGGCTGGCCAGACAGACCAGCGCGGATGGACACACTCAGCACGCACGCAAACACAAACAGCACCAACAGCCTCATCCCGCTCTCGTCTCTGGCCAACCAGGACGAAGGTCCGTTAGTGGGATGTACATAAAGACACACACGCGAGGTGGGTCCCTCCAGCAGCTGGGCTCAGGCGCCCAGTCTGCCCAGTAGCTGCCCCGGCATCCCAGCCTCCCCGGTCGCTGGCACCCAGACGTATGAGCCCCTGAGGCTGCAGCCCCCCCCCTGCTCACAGCCATGTACGCGCGCGCACGCGCGCGCAGGGAGGCGCAGCATGGATCCGCCACTGACTGTGCTTGGGCGCGGAGGGCAGCCAGCAAGTGGCCCCGGATCCTCACTCCCCACAGCTGACAGCACCTGGGCACGCAAAACGCTGAGGCCCGCAGCTCCACCCCAGCTGCTGGTATATTTAGTCTATTCTCTGCTCAGATTTTCTCTAAACACCTTCAAGTTTTTTTAAAAAACCCCACCTTATCCAGTGTTTTATTCATGTAACGTTGTTTTGCACATAGTGAATTTACGGACTGTCTCATGAGCTGATCACAAGAGGTGTTACTGGATACCAGATACTTGAAAAGCATTCGTTGTGCTTGGTCACCTCTAATGCTCCTTCTGTTTCTGGACTAATGAGATCTAACTTTTATAACACATTTTTTGCCCTGAATTAATTTCCTGCCAGCAAAACGTACTTCCCTTAGCGATCTGAATCGGTGACATAAATACAAAACCTACTCTACAAACATTTGCACAAACAGAATTACTATCTGATGTTCACACAAGGAATTTAACTTCTCTATCCACTTCCCAGAAGTGAAGCACTCATATGTGAAAATAACTATGATGGGGACTGGCCCATATATGCGCAGGCTGAGCAGAGGGGCCTTCCGAGCATCAGCAGAAAGCAACGCAAGTGGGACTGTGGCCAGCTAGGAAAAGCAAGCTTCTGTAAGTCACCCACATGACTTTGTAGTAGCATGTCATTACTATTCTCATTAGTATGACAGTATTAGTCCCTGCCTGGAAAATAACTAAGGCGAAAAGATTGCTTGCTGAAGCAAAGTTTTACTTTGTTGGTTTTTACTTCGTTGAGTGTAGGTTTTTTTTTTTTCCTAAATAATATCAAGACTCTTTAACACAGAATTGCTTGAGTTTGTGCTGATGAATTTTAGGTCAAGCACTGTTTACAGGAGGAGCAGAAAGGGAAATGCTGGTACTGACCAAAAGCAGAGTTCGGTCCAACATTTATTAGTGAGTTGCAACTTAAACATGTTCTAAAGTACATGAGTGTAGCATACGATGTAGGGGAAAAATACAAAATGCAAAGCACAGCTCTGTTGTTTCCAGAGATTGTTTTCCATAACACCGTATTTTTCAGCCTGGGGAAGTACGCCTCCGTGGACATTTCGAACGGCAGCCTTTGAACGGGCTTTCAGTTTAAGTAAATCTCTTTTCTTAAAGGCTCTCCAGCAGGCATTTGGCACGGATATTAGTGAAGTTTCCAGGTAATTTTGGTCTGTGGGAACAAGGTCTCTTACCTCTGTTAACCTCTGCATAGATTCCTCCGGAGAAACGTACTTCCTTGTTCTGCTTCCTGCTCCGACCGCAAGGCCAGCTGTTCGGCAGCCAGGCCGGGCACTCAGCCAGGGCTCGACTTGGTCTAGAAAAGGTTTTCTCTTTCCTAATGTACACTGTAAATATTTCGTTCTGGCAGATCTGATTTGAAACTTTCCTGGGTGGTTGATGAGATCTGCCCTGAGACATCACAGACCACTTCTTCTTCCATGTGGGTAACTGCAGATGTATCTTCTGTGAGACCCAAACATTTTGTCCGTAATGCTTGCTGGGTTCCACGTGGCCCAAATGAGGGAGTTCAAAATGAATGAGAGAGTTTGAATCAGGCCCAGCAAAGAATTACGCCATGCAGTAGACGTGTCAAGAAATTGTTCGTAGCAGCTGTGCAGAAAGCTGAGGCAGAGCTGTCTGTCCCATAAACGGCACAGTCAAGGTCAAACCACTTCCACCCTGCCTCCTAGCCCTATGCCAGAGCCATTGCTGGTAGCGACAGATCGTTTCCAGGCCCACACCAGGCAATGGGATCCTTACGGCCAGGCTAAGTAGCCCATTACGCACCGTAACCTGTCGTCAACAAGAAGCATATCACACTCAGGGCAGGGGAAGGATTTCCCTTGTCATGAGGATGCAGAACGCAGAAAACAGCAGGAAGAAATACAGGGCAAAAGGTGAAAGAGGCAGCTTCCACATCCTCAGGACAGCAGTTGTAGACAGATCCTCGTAGTTTTTGCTCTCCACTCCTAACAGACACAGTCCAAGGGAAGACTCTGAAGTGGTCTGCACTTCACAGCCAAGCGTCAGCCATAGATTTATGCAATTGCACTCTTGAAGCATCCCGTTGGGTAGTATGGGGTATAGACTGGTACGTGCATCATCGTTCTCATAGGGAAGTTAAGGAACAGAACGACCAAGAGAGAGCCCCCGTTAGAGGTGCAGAGGGACTGGTCATTCTATACAAACGAGGAGCTAGAGGAGGATGACTGTATCATGCTGGAACTGGCTGAGTCCCTGACACAGCATCCCATGAGAAAACTACTGTCAGAAAGGATCACCTCTCGACAGCATGACCTAGACCATCACTGGGGGAAGGAAACAACAGAAGCATTTAAAAAACATGGCAACAAAGTTGTCAGAGAAGCACTTTTTAATCAGTAAGTGATATATGCGTACAGTTGGAAAGGGCAGTAGCATGGCTCGGTGCTCAGAATCACTTCTGTGGAGTTGTCTGCATGGCCAGTAGGATCAAATTCCTCCTAACTCATGGTAGATGAACTGAGAAAATAAAAGGCAAAGACTGCACAAGAGTTATTCATTCAGTGCATTTTGTTCTACAGTTTTCTCCCACCATGCAAGCCTCACTGGCAGAATGGATCTTAACTCTCCACACTGGTCGCCACAGGGCTTAGCCGGGTTCTGAGAATTGTGCACAATCCTAAAAAGCGTGAGGCTTAGATTGTGTTAATGTCTGTCACCTTCTGAGTACACGCACAAGAGATTATTTCCATGCAACAAAAACAGGTCTCAGGAACCATGTCTGTCACCACCTCATGAGGAACCACCGGGTATAAACTTCAAAGGTATCGCCAGGCAACTCTGAACGAGAAAAAGGTTAGAGCCGGGTGATGAAAAGAGGGTCTCAAGGTCCAGGTCCCACCAGGCAGCCCTGGAGCCACCAGCACATCTGTCTTGTGTCCAAATTAACTTGTTTCCAACGAGAAGGAGGTCCATGCATCCTGGCCACTGCACCGAAAGGAAAAGACAGCCGACCAAGTTTTGTGTTTCTGTGAACAGAACGGGCGCTCCATCTACCCGCTCCATGGCATCAGTCAATACCACACCAGGAGCTCTGCCGGAGGCTCTGCAAGAAAAAGAGTATCCCATTGCGAGCTCCATCCGGCAGCAACTATGACGAACAAACAAACAGCTTCTAGTCAGAGTTGTGGTACTGGAGGCCAGACTGATGAGAGGCAGGCTCCTGGCTGCAGGGCCGTCAGACCTCTCGCTCAGCTGGGAAGCACCAGGATCACCCGCGAGCTGTCTGGACACCAGGACTCAGCAGAGAGGAGCACCGGCCTGTGAGGCCTCCCTGGAGGAACCTGGAGCTGCTCCCAGCCCTCCGGATGCTTTGAGCCAATGGTGGTTTTGAGGCATGGGAGAAAAAATGAAGCTGCCCTTCATGAAGCTACATGGGTGCTTCACCTTGGCACGCGGCAGCAGCAATGGCAGCCTCTCCTCGCTCCGGCCCACGACCTGCCTGGAGGAGCCGCAGCTACTCTCCTAGCTCAACCTGAGCACAGTAACCACGGTCAACCGGAAATCCTGATCTATTTCAGCGCTGACATTTCACTCCTCCCTCCTCACGCCTCTTCTGCTCTCACCCCAGTAAATGAATGCTGTTTCTTCGATGTTACCTACACGTCCATAGAGCGCTCCTCGGCCCAGGAGCTCAGAGGCATAGACTGACTGTGGAGCCGATGCTTGCTGAGGTTGGACACCGATGTGGTGAACAGACTCCTTAACTCAGTTCACGTGGCAGTGGAGTGGAGACTGCCATTGCCGATAACCGTCACGTTCACTGCCAGTACGCCCACAGACAGGAGACAGAGGCGGTGCCAGCACAAGGGGCCTTCGGGATATTCAGGTGCGTTCTTTTCATTTACGGTTTTTGGGATCCCAGAGGCATGTCTGTTCCACCGCACGTGCGTAAGGTCCCAAGATGAAATGGTGCTTTCAAACTGAGGAACTCCTGGGGAAGTCCCAGCTGATCTCTGTCCGCAGTCTGATGGTGAGGCTGCTTATCATGTCGCAAGGGAGGCAGAGGAAGCTGTAAAGTGCTATACGGTTCCAGTATTGAGCTAGGAGGACTTGGTGCAAGCCAGCTGGAGGGCTGGTAGAGAGTCTGGGGGACAGGCGTCTGAACGCTGTTCTGCTGGTCCCGGGCCTTGACTTTAGCTCCTTCAGAGAGCACACGGCAAACGTGTGTGCCGACGGACCAGCCAGCACGCTGCCCCCCGGCCAACACCCGCATCTCTCCGCTCCAGCTCCTTTGTTCTCCCTGGTCCTAGTGCAGGTCTTTCTCTACATCAGATTAAATGTTCAGCCATCCTCTCTTACTGACTCACACTTTTCCCTTCCCTCTTCCTATCTGCATTCTAAAGGACCTGCTAAACCCTATTACTTTTTCCTATCAGTCCCTATCTAATCTATCCTACAGCTGCTGCACGTTAATGTTACCTAAAAACCCTGCCAAAAAATCTTGCTCTCCTTTGATCTTCTGTACTCCTCTGCTTGCTTATGCATAGGCCAATGTGAATATGGCTCGGGTCAGCACTTTTATACTGGCATCAAGCTGTTTCTCTTCTGGAAATCTCCTTCCTGAGACGTCCAAGTGATTTAGTTGTGGCCCAAGAACAGTTAAAAATAATAGCTTTGAAGGTGGAGATGCAGAACATAGACATACTTAAGGAGGGGGAGGTGCACTGCAACAGAGTGCGGTTTCTATTTAAAGAGCAAATGCGTATAGGTATGCGCATGTGCTGCCTATAGATGAGGACCAGTGGGCAGGATGAACCGACAAAAAACACTTAGGCAGCTGACCACACAAGACAAGTTAGCTTCTAGACATCTGTACAGGATCAAATATGGCTTTGATCTAGCTTGGAAGCTAATAAAAGTGAGCTACTTCTTTCACCATGATAGTCTTTGCTGGCACGCGACGTAGCTTTTCTTTAATTCTATCCACAGTCATTCTGCTGTGCATAAATGATTCTTGCAGGCTGAGCACCAGAAGCAGCTGGTGCCCTATCTGATGCCATGTTAACACGGCAGACGAGGACTCCAGGGCACATCCTCAACTAAGCAAATTTTACATCAGCCCTCTCACAGCTTGTCCCATATGTCTTAGCACTTTTTTATCCTGTTTTTTGTTAATAGTATCTTGCTCTCCTCAGCAGAAAGCTGACATTCAACAGATCCGAAGGAAAGCATTTTTATTGTAATATTGTTCCCAGGAGGAACAATGCATTCCTTTTAGATTCTTCTCCTAGCAGAAGGTCTAGCCAGATCTACTTTTTCCTTCCATTTCAGAGCATGTGCAACCACACCGTGAGCTGAGATCCCTTCCCCTTGCCAGGATTCACACAGCGGTTTCTGTATGCCCTCAGCTGTCCTCTACACAACAGCCTGGAGAATGACAACTTAGAGATGATCCTGAGACCTCCTAGATTGCAAAAATGAGTAAGGGGGCAATCCTGGCCAGTTCACTCCCGTGAACGTTCATGAGAGTCTCCTTAGTGTGTTCTCTCAACCTGTCATTCAAAGGCAAGTGATCCTTCTTACAAAAGCGACGCTCTGCAGGGTTCTGCATTAACCAGGGCAGGACAGAGCACCTGACTTCATACAGCTCTTCAGGTCCCACTAAGAAAATTACTTTCAAGAGCTTTATAGATATTTAACATAAACTTCAGTTGTTTATGATCTCTCTCACAGATTATTTTCTACACCTAAAATTATTCTTAAAACCCTCTCTGTGCTTGTTATCACAGTTTAATTTCCATGTCTAAATAATCCTCCGAGAAAGAAAGTCTGTAAGATTTAATTGTCTTCAATTAGGTGTTAGCGCTGGCAGCATATTCTCTCTTAAGAAAACTGACAAGTCTTAAAGGCAGAAATTCCTAATCTGTGAGTTAAAAATCAAACCTTCCAAATTCCGTATCCTTCCAAACTTTCTCTAGATGAGGAACAGAAACAAAATAGAACACAAGAACAATTTAAAAATTTGCATAGACCATCCTTGATACAGAACAATTAATAATTATTTGTTTTATGCCACAGAGAACTGTAAAAGAGTGCTGTGTAAAGTATTTAATTGCTGTGTAATAAACCAAGACAAATATTCACAATAAAGCAGCATTTTGAAAGCAATCCCTATCAGAGCCCCAAATATATCAATGGAAATAGAACGTGGGTATATCGAGGTGACATGTTTGTCTTGCTCCGGCTGTAGTACTGCACACCTACACAACGTCCAGAGCGGTGAGAGGGCTCCAAGACAGAGTTCCCGCCAGAAGAACCCAGCACCCAGCACGGTGAGGCGAGAACCGCAGCCAGCTGTCCGTGCAGCCTCCCCGCTCCGAGCTGCCACCCCGGCGGCAAGCGTCATCGGATGGCTTGTGAACCGCCTCCCACGCGTTCTCCATTTACCACCCAGCTATTTTACGTCGGCAGCTAGAGAAGGGTTTTCGTGTGTACGAACACGCCTGGCTGGAAGCTGCAGCTGTTCAGCTGTTGATTTATCATCTGCTCAGATTCTCTGACGCAGGGCTGCCAACCCCTGCAAGAGCGGGGGAAGACGGAGCGGGAAGCGGCGACGGCTGGTGGTTGACAGCTGTTCCAGCCTCTGCACTTTAACTGGCTCTGAATATGCCTCCACACCCTAAATCTGGCCGGCGCTCAGTGTTCGTCAGAAGGGGATGTAGAGCCACAAGGAGAAGAAGGACTGAGCACAGTGGAAGATGTAAGGAGGAATGGATAACAGGATTTTAGCCCGTTCAGGGTTACTCATGCCAGGCCTTCTTCAATGGGAGGCAGAAGCCGTTCTGAAGAAGGCAGAAGCCCGTGTTTCCAGGGGACAGATTACAAGAATGCTCCAAATCATGCCTCGTAAGAACCAGAAACTCCTGTTCTGGGCTTCTACTCCTCTCCCCATTGTGATCAGCTCCGTTTGAGAGATGAAAACTCTATCTCCGCTCTCCTGTCCAGGAATGTATTTACTGAAAACAAAGTGACGAGAGTGCAGCTAAGGAAACTCTCTCTCCCTTCTACCTCCTCCCCAACGCTGCCTCCTGGTGACCAGCACACTCTGAAGGTCACTTGTTAGAGATGCACCTTCTTGGCTGGACCGCCTTTCTCTCACACCCCCATCCAGCCAAGACCGTGGTTTGTTCAGTTCTTTCCTCTTCCCGCCTTCAGCAGACACAAGTCTGGTCAGACATCCTGCTGAACCCTACTCCTCTGTGCCTTCTCCGTCCATCCGATGGGCCACAAAGGCTGCGAAGGAGGAGATCGGGGCTGGTGAGCATGAAGGAGGCGACACATCAGAGGCTTGCAGCGAGACTGTGGGTGACCAGAATGAAGGTCATGTGGGACAAAATCACGGAGGTGGCCCGGAGAGTGTGAACTGCTGGAGAACCTGTTGGTCGCCTCTCAGCTGCTGTGTCGCCCTGGTGGAATCACGCCCGTGGCAATTCCCAGCCTCGGAGAACAGAACTAAGGTTGCATCACACGGGTATGCTGTATTTGCATCTCACCATTTCCAGGGGTGTAAACCGAGCCATATTAAAGGTCTGAGACACTACCTGCCTTTATCTGCATTAACGAGTTCAGAGGGTTCATTAAAAGAACAGAATAATAGCAAGTATTGGGCAACACTGCCCTGTATATATCCCACTTAGGTATTCAACTCAATTGCCATTATTTACCAAAACATACGAACTATTCACAGAATTGGCATTGCAGCCATCAGGATGTCAAAGAAGTCATCAACTACAAGGTTACCACAGACTCCAGCACTGTCACTGTTGCCAAATCAAAGATGTATTTGGCTGAAGCTGAAACTGAAATATAATCTTCATCCAAGAGGGAGCTGTGGTTGTGTTCTCCGTGACAAGCAGCCAGATTAAACCACTTTATAACAGATTAATTAAATTACCTCAGGAGCAATGAGACTACATTTTTAGTCATTAGTTCTATAACTTCAAAGTTAAATACCACCTTAAAGAAACTGAAGTCATGAAAAAGGGAGTAGACACAAGGACCTTGTGTTACTGGCATAAGACAGGCAATGCTAGTACGAGGCATTTTAATATGACATCAATAATCTGAATCAAGCATTTAAACTTCCCCACGGCAAACAAGGCATTTTGTCTCCTGAGGTTAGGATCTTTTCATTATCTGTGTCCTCACAAGTTCACCAGTGGGAAAGAGGCTCTTCCGAAAAGAAAGGAAATTTTTCTGATGATCAAAACCATATTTGACTTTCAAACTTTCTGAAAGTCTTACCTTCGGTGAGTAGTTTCATTCAGTAAAGGACAACTGAATTAAAATCAACCAGTCTTTAAAAAAAATCAGTCCTTGCAAAGGAAATTCTCACTTACTGCCTTTAGAGGGAAACTCTCACCTTAAGGAGACACGATTAGAAACATGCTTTATTAAGATTTCTTGATGGAGATGCTAGAAACAGAGAAGAGTAAGAGCTGATGTTAGAAGATGGTCATTTTTCTTGCCCTTGTGCCACAGCCGGCCATTGGGTGGTATTTCTTCGTATTATACACACTTATGAAGGAAACAGAGATATTTCAGTGACTTGCCACAAGCTTTGACAAATCATCATGGGATACATGAGTTAACTGGTATATTAACAAACCACCGCTTACAGATTTCTCAGAGACTTCCTACTTCTCCGGGTTCTTAAAACGCGGACCCCTCAGTACGTGGTGCCCAAAACTTCCATCCCATGCTTTCTCTTACACTCACATGGTATTTGCTGCCTTGACCCCATAGAAAGAACTGACAAAGCACCACTGTAGCTTCAGAAATTCTGTGTACAAGAACACAGTTTAAGTGGGTGAGAGGCAACCCCTTCTAAGACTGTAGCTACTTCACGAAACAGCCTGGGCCCTTCCAAGTCAGTGCTGGGATTGGTGAGATAGGCTCAGGAATAGTGTCTCTCCTCAGTCAAAAGCTGCTTTTGAGTTACAGTGGTCTCTACCAGCTAGACCTCAAAATGAAGTTGGAGGTAATTGTAGCAAAGTGGGAAATCAGGCCCTCTTGAAAGCACCGACTTTTAAAAGATGGCAGCAGGGCAGGGAAGGAAATAAGAAAACAGGTCATGAAACTGCAGAGCTTCGAATTGCCTCCATAGGATCGGACCTTGTATCTTTTTTTTTTTTTTTTTGCAAACCACTGATCAGTACTTCTTTATTAAGATTTTTAACTCAGCAGCTTGAAGATGTGATCTTCACCTGCTGTTCGAAAAGTCAGAATATGGAACTAAAAAGGTTGAGATCTGGGCTCTACAGCCTCCTCAGCCTTCTCAGTACTTCAAAGCAGATCTACAAAGTAATCATTCTAACCACCAGCATACCACACCAGCTGGGCTGGCGGAAATACTGCCGATCCTCGCCTCTCCTTGCTGAACCTGGGCCGTCATAGAGGCAACAATGCAAAGTATTTGAGGCTAAAAGCACAACGAGACAGTAAAATTCTGTAGTTTATTTCTTATGGCATTTATATAAAAAGCACAGAGTTGAGGGACCTGTTTATTTGTCTCCATTCAAGTTCAATTAAAAACAAAACAAAACAAAAATATCCAAAATCCTTTGGGAAGATGAACTGTAAAACCAAGGACTGCCATCACTACCTCAAGTGGCTGAAAAGCTCCGTATACGTAGTTGACCACACAAGCTAGAAGGGCGCTTTGGTTTCATCAGATGGCAATTCTGGTGAACATGCTTTTATATGAGACAAGCTTAGCGGCTCTTTCACGTGGTTTGGTTTTGGTTAGTCTATTGCGTACTTTTATGTGTAGCTTGGCTGTTATTCCTGAAAACAGGTCTGTTTCTTAACAAAAACAAAGGAATGACTTGCTCCAGAATGACTTCCAACGATAAACATCGGGCTGCTGCCCTCAAATCACTTTCTCTTGCTCTGAAGTCTAAGGGTATAGCAACAGTATACAGCTGCACCAAATACAACTGCCCTCTGCTAACAGATGACAGTCCCGTTCTCTCATCCTCTGTCCACCCGCTCCTTAGTGCCAGCTCCGATCACAAAGTAGGCTCATTCAGCATCAACTGCTGAAAACGATTACTTTTCTTCCCAGTGCAGTTTTCTGCTGAATTAACAAGTTAAATTGGCTCACTGATCAGTACCAGGGCTTGTGCAAGGGAACAGGGAAAGGGAGTAGCAGTATTACGGAGAGCGGGACCTCTCCTTTTCTCCTCCTCCGTGGCAGTAGGTTGTTAGGTCACCTGAGATGTACCACACAACCGCATCGGCGGGCTGTTTTAAGTGGGATGCCCTGATAGTATTTGTCATTACACAGGCACAACCCTTCTCTCTGCTGTTCTGCAGTCAGCTAAGGGCTGTATCCGACTGAGTGGCGATCCCTGGACCGCCAGAGGCTCTGGGGTACCTCGGGGAGAGGTCACTCGATCCACCCGCGTGCTGAAGCGGCTCAAGGAAAAGGCCAAACCGCTGGATTACAAGGAGAAGAGTTATGAACGTCACCCTGGAAGGCTGGCTGCTAAAGCCCATCTTCAGACCACAGAAGCAGGCCGTGCATCTGCACTCCGTCCCTCTCCGCAGCCGCCACAGGCGTTTCACCCAGCGATCACCCCACGAGACAACCCACCCACTTCAGGCGCCCCGGCGGCAGCCACGCAGCCCCGGCGGTTCGAGCCCAGTAGAAGCCCAAGTACCCAGCGCCAACGGAGTGCTTCTGGGCACTTTCATGGTGCGAGAAAGGCAAGGCGGAGGGCCTAACCTTGCCTACGGGCTGCCTGCTTCTGCCTGAACGGGGGGGGCG
>JAVKLA010000028.1:127831-167089 GCA_034782735.1 Sagittarius serpentarius
TACCTGCTACACCGGGCCCGGGGTGAGCGGCAGCTGTGGCGGCGCGGCTCGGCGCCGCTCCATGTGCCGGCGCTGCCCCGCCGGCGGCGGCTCCGCGCCCGGTCCCTCCCCTGCTGCTGTCGCCCGCCCTCCGCCCCGCGACACATGCCGCGGCTCCCGGGCCGCGTCTAGCGCCGCTGCCGGGCCCGGCGCGCTGAGGCGAGGGAGTGCGCGGCGGGCGGCGAGCGGGCGGCGGCGCGGCGCTCTGGCCGGGCCGTGAGGGTCGGAGGCGGGCGGGCGTGGATGGATCCCCGCGTGGCCTGGATCCAGCCCGAGCAGAAAGGCCCCGCGAATGCGCTGTGGATGCAGATCTGGGAGACCTCGCAGGGCGTGGGGGGCCGGGGCGGCGCCAGCTTCCCGCACTACCTCTGCCTGAACTCCCCGGCGCTGGACTCCGCCGCCTCCCCGCCCCGCGGCCACAGCTGCCTGCGGCTCGGGGCGCCCGGCGGCGGCGGCGGCGCCTGCTGCTCCTCCTCCTCGCCGCCGTCGCCTTCGCCTTCCCCTCCGGCCCTGCTGACCGGACTGGTTCCCGCTGCCGCCGCCGGCCCCGCGGCGGTGAACGGCGGCGGCGGCGAGGGAGGGCGGCGGCTGCAGAAGTCGCCTTCCGTGTCTTCCTCGTCCTCCTGCTCGTCGGTGGAGTCCGGCACCGAGAGCCCCGGCTTCTCCTCCTCGGGATCGTGCAGCGGCGGCGGAGGCGGCGGCTCCTCCTCTTCCTCCTGCGGCCCCCGGGCGGCGGCGGTGGCTCCTCCCGGGCTGCTGGGCAGCGGGGCCGGACCCGGGGAGTTTTTTAACTTCCACGAGAACAAAGTGAACGGTGTGAACGGGCACCACCAGCCCCCGCACCTGGCGCGCAGCCCCCACCCGCCGCCGCCGGCCTCTCCCCAGCAGCACCAGTACCACCCGGGCCGTAGGAAACGAGAGAATAAAGCCAGCACCTATGGGATGAATTACCTGCTCTCCGGCAGCCGCGGCGTCGCCGTCAACAACTCCCCCCACCAGCAGCGGCAGCCGCCTCAGCCAGCACTGCAGAGCCCCGGCACACCCTGGAAGAGCAGGAAATACAGCCCGGGCGTGCAGGGGTGAGCAGCCGGGGCCCCTGGGGCTGCTGCAGCCCGAGAGGAAAGGGGGGACCTCGGCAGCCTCTCCTGCGGCCCCGCCGGGCAGGGGGTGGGTGGGTTGGGGTCACACGAACTCCCCTGGAGCCGGCTGCGGCAGTGAGGCCGATGCCCGGGGATGGCGGGGCGTGAAACCGCCTGCTTTTCTAAATCACCTTGGCCTGTGCCGGCTGGGTGGCTCCTGGCCGAAGCAGCGATGCGGGCAGGGCCGGGGAACCCGCAGATACAGGGCGTTAGGCCTTGCCTTGCAGTAGGTCGGGGGGTGAAGTTGTCAGGCCACCGTCAAAGGGCACCTACAATAATGAAAGCAAAGAGCGGTGAGGGATGCTTGTCGAAGCCCCTAGGGGTCAATTCGGATTGTAAGGAGGAAATGGAAGGCTTTGGTTCAGAGGAGCTCAAAGAAAACCCTTGCACTCGTTTTTACATCCCTCTGCTTAGGGTGTAGCAGACTGGTTACTTCGGGGAGTGTTAAGAACATTAGGTGAAAGGGAATTGCCCAGTTCTGGCTGAGGTGAGCATGAAAGTCAGTGTGGTCTTAGAACATTCTTGAGGGAAATGTTCTAGCTGTAGAACAGATTGAGCCAGCCAATAGCTCAACTGAAAACTTGGCTTTCTAAAGAGAACGCTTTTACGAAGCTTATTGTATTCTGTGGCCGTAACTTTCTTATATAAATGGGTAGTTAGTAAGGCTGAGTATTCAGTTTGGTCCGATTGGCATGTAGAAGGGACTAAATTCGAGCAAAGCACCTCTGGGGTGCTCCATGAGATTTCTGTATTTCAGCTGTCACATTTCACTCAGTCAAGGGGAAATACTACTTTCTAATGTTAAGGTTATTCTATTCACGGAAAAAGTGCTAGCTGCGTTGATTGACCATAGCAGATTTCTGATGTCATTTCAAAAATAGTTTCTTGGAATTCCTAAAATCCAGGACCTTTGGATGTTCATGGAATAAAGGCACTGCATGTTTGTAGAGGGAAATAGATAACAGGGTACACTTTGAGAGCTGGAAAAATTTAAGCGAGAGATTCAACTTAAGGACAGTGTCTTCCTTTTCTGCATGGTGCAGTTAGGCGTTAGGTACATTAAAGTTATCCAGAAGTATTAAAAGATGTTTTCAAAGTTCCGTTTTTGCAAATCATACCCTCTCCTGGGGAGGACAAGACTTGCGACTACTGCTTTTTAATTCCAGACTGAGACTGAAAATGAAAATTGCTTACAGGAAGCTAAGATTTGGATGTTTAAGAGGTTTCATGTGCTAGGAGCTTTGGGTCCTGTACTAGTAAGATGTATCACTAAAATTCCAATAGTATCTTAAAATAGTCTGAATTTCTTTGTTTTATTTCCATAGAGATGCAGTAGAACACCAAGTTAACATTTTAATTTATCTGTGTAAAGCAAGTGAGTGTCACTGAGGTAGATCTCCAGGCAGGCCGATGAGGGAGTTGCCCTGGGGTCACCCAGCAGGTCTATGGCAAACCTGGGAATCAAATCTAGGCACTGCGGGTTCTGTCCTCTAGCTGTTAGGCACCGCCACCTATGCCAATCACATATCCTTATCTTTCATCTTCTGCCCTTTTGTTTTCTGTTGGCTTTCCTTTAATAAAGGTTATGCCACTTTTCGGGTATTAGTTTACAGAGAATCCGTACACAACAAAATGCTTTAGCCAAGCTCCAGTTGCACTATTCAGTTCCATAATACAGGTTATTCTTTTGCTGATGTGTTAATGACAAGTTCTTGGCTAAATATCTTTGAAAGTGGAAGCTGTGTTTCCTGATCTCTCAAGGATCTGCATTACTACAGTTGAGATCTGATGCTAGGAGTGGGAACATGGTAACTACAGCATGTGTGATTCCGTAGGTCCGGCTTTCCTTAGAGTAGCAGGGAACTGGTGCTGAAGGAGAGCATGGAAGTTGAAAACGTAGACTTTAAGGCAGAAACTGCTTCTCACCTTTAACTTTGAGTTCTGTTACCCAAGGTGAATTTTAGACAAGCATGTATTCTAAAACAATTTTCTGTTTGGTGTTAGAAATATTTTTTTATGAAATGCCTACATGATTGAAATAACAAAAATACTGTCCCTGATGGAGTGGCTTTAGGTGTCTATCTTCTGCAGTAATTCCTGACTACTGGTGAGTTTAACTTAATTTTCCTGAAGCCAGGCTGGTGTATTAGTTGGCTGTTCAAATAAAAATGCACTGAAAAGACTGGGGTGGGAACAGCTCCCTGTAGAAGTTTCTTCTGGATCCTCTGTGTTCCCAATTTATTGCCTGGTGTTACTTCCATAATCGTGATGGTCTATTGACAGCATTTTCAGTGGTGTCATACTGGTGTACGCAACTGTCAAAAAATGCGATCCTCACAATCTTCAGTTGCAGTCTGCTTTGGACATAGATTATAGGAAGGAGGACTTCATCACAGATGCTCTTACCCTCATATTATGCATGAATGTTAGAGCTTACTCTGCCATGAATATTGTTCTCTGCAGAACATTTCTTTACAACACACAAATTTCTGAGTGATCTGCAGTAGCTTACAGTGTTACTGTATTGTCTTTTGGTAACAGACTAAGAAGGGTAATCTCTGCCCTCTCATAGGCTGCAGTAGTACTTTTGATGAAATGCCTGCGTGCTTTGAAATAGCATTGTGCTCTCTGCTTTCTCTTTCGGAGCTGGAGAAGGTCTGTAGCAGTGCAACTTGTCACCGTTTTCTTCAAATGGGTCATATTCAGTGGCTTTGTGGTGGTAGGTGTGGTGATGTTTAGGAATGCTTTGTGTTGTAAAGGCTGTGTTTTGCTCTGTTACGTGTACAGCATTCCTTTTTTCCAGAGGACTCATACATACTGCTTTTACCACCTCTGACAGCAGCATGCCAATCTTTGTGTTGTAAAGGAAATTCTCCCTCCCATAAAACACAAGTGTGAATAGCCGTGCTTGGTTAGACTTAGCTGTGCTTTAGGATGCCCTAGATTGGCCTGTGTCACCTTCTTCCAGATTTTTGGAAGGTGAGGAGTGAAGAGAATGAAGCCGTATTTATTCCAGTGCTTCGACAGAGTGATTAATATAGCAACAGTGTAAATTCTGAAATGCCTGGGTTTAGGTTAGGAGTACAGATGACAAAATGATTGGTTTCATATGCAATGCGGATAAGTGTCCTTTGATACTACGAGGTTAGCTCAAACTGTTGTGACTGATATTCAGAACTACATGTTGTTTCTTGCTGTAAAGTACTCTGTGTACAAGAGGATGCTGTAAACTATCCCCTTGAGTGGTTTTAAACTACATCTAGCATCTTAGGGTCTGCCGCCGTTGTACATCCAAGTAATATCTTCTGTTTCTGTAAAGTCAGTATTTTAAATCTATCTGACTAATTTAAGCACCGAGAGAGTTTAAAAGTGCTGGAATTTTATTTTGAAATACAGAACGAAGCTATTCTAAGCTTTTTACTAAGGACTTTACTGCTAGATTTGCATTGGTTGGGCACTTATCTCTTAAGATGTAGCTAATAGCTTATGAATAGTATAAAATCATATCTGATTTAATTATTCTGCTTCTTAATACGAATTTAACAAAGTAAGTAAAGAATTAAAGCATTTTTGATAATATGAGCCTGTTCTGCTTAATACTTTCAACTAAATATTCAGATTAATTGTAGATTTTGAATGAGATTGGTGCTGAAATACCTGGCATATCTGCTTGGTACGTTACAGTGCTGTGCAGAAACAACAGACCTGGCTCGTGGAGGACTAGTGTGGATACTCAAGTGTTATGATGCATTGGAATGGTGCTCTCCCTGGACTAATTAGCATTGCATAGCATCTGACTACTTACTGCATTCATTTTTCCCCCTCCATACCTGTTGTCTTTAACCAGTTCTTGATAAGGACGCAAAAGTTCTGTCGTAAGCACAAGAGTGCAAACACCTCCCCGTCTGGTTAGGCTGAAGGAGGATTCAGGCCCGTATTGTCTGGTGACCGTAACAGGTACGGGGGGGAGAGTCCTCACAAGCAAGGTGAGCTTATGAGGATGCTTCCCCAGAAGACTTGCTTCAGTGTTCACCAGCTGGCGGCTGAAGGATACTGTGTACCAAAAGTGATGTCCAGAGATTCATTTCTGTAGCCACTACCCTAAGTCTGTATTAGGTTTTGTTCGTTTCTTCATCTGTGTGCTGAAGTGTTTCTAGTTCCAGTCTTACTGGGTTTTTTGCTTTTACGATATATTGCTGAACCTTGGTCACCAAGATAAATTCAATTATTGGATTTTGTGCAACGCACTATTAAAAATGCGTTGCATTCAGGACCTTCCCTAGCTCTAGTTCCGTGTTTGTCAAGCCTTACTTCTTATGCTGCAGTCAGAGCTGGACAATGCAAATTAACGTGTAGGGACGCCATATTGTCAGCCCCTTTTGTAAATTTTATTTTCTTGTACTTTGGCTGAGCTTTAAAAACGCAGACTTTGGAAACTCTGCGGAGTCTTTACTGTCTGGACTGGGGTGTTCAGCACTTGTAAAGGCTTTAAAAGGATTCCCAAGGGTGGTATTCTAACTCCTCCCTGTACTTAACAGTGCTGTCTTGCTCTAATACCTTCTAGTAAAGAATCAACACAGTGGGCTATGCTTCATCCACACTACTGTTAAATCATTAGTGACTGTTACCTGCTATGTTAGGTGGTTACCTGCAGTGAGGGTCTTAATGTAAGAGGCAGGCAGTGCTGGCAACACACTTGATTCTTCTTTCATCTGGCTTTAGGATCAGGGCAGAACTAGGCAGTATATACTGTAGTATGCAAGGAGGGAGGGCGAGAGTAGTTAGGGCCTGTTAGTCATAGTAAATTTCCGGAGGAAGACTTGAGAGACATCAAGATGTGGCTGAATGGATTGTTTTCATGCCTAAAAGTTGGTATGCAGCAGAGTTCAAGGGTAGCTGCTGGATGAATTGTCAAAAGAACATAACGCCTCTTTTTTGCAGTTGACTGAGTAGAGTAGGTAAAGCTCAAAGTTTCCTTGCAAAGTGGATGCCTAGTGTAGAGTTAACTCTGATGCTTTCGGTAAGGGAATGAAAGGAATATTTTGGCAGCAGTAGACTTGAGAGAGAACATAGTACTAGAGGTCAGAAAGGTTGAGCTACATGAGACTTTGCATGACAGGTGCTCACATCTGTGCGTAGAGGAGAATGGGACATGTTTGGAGCAGTTTAATCCTGGCATCAGCTTCATGGTGCTTTTCACAGTTGTTAGGCTTTGGCAGTAGAGATAATTGGCACTAAGAACATAAACAGCTGTACCGGGTGAGACTATTAGAGGCCAGTGCCAAATGTTGGGAGAAGACTGTATCAGCTTGGGCCTGTGGTGATAATTCCTGGAATAATCTCTCAGATTTAAATGATCTATGGTTCTTGGACTACCTGGGCTACAGGCAGTGCATTGTTAAGCTTGTTGTGGATTTTATGTATGAATTTGTCTTCTCTCATCTTGAGCTGGTATGAGCTTTTGGGATCAGCAGTGTCCTGTGGTGAGGTGTTCCTCAGTTAAGCTATGCATTATGTAAAGATCCAGGGTTTTTTTGTCCTGAGGCTGTCACTAGGGTTGTAGTTGCTGCCAGCCACATGTCTATGCATTAATAAGGCAGTCCATGAGTGCTCTTCACAGCTGACATGAAAGAATCACCTGACAGTTGTCTGTTTTCTAGTCTAATCACTCCTTCTATTGAAGCTGATTCCTGCCTCTAGATTTTTATCACCTCTGTATGCTTTACGGTTCTGTTGTGTCTTAGGGACTTGGACAAACCAGACCTGTGTGTGATAGTGTCACAGTATTCCTGCACCTTGGGCTATCTTGCTCTATCTTGTACTTTGTTTCCCAGTTATTAACACGGGACTTGCCTGTTCTTTTTGCCTGCTGAGTATTGAATGGACCTTTTTAACAGAATTCTTATTTCAAGATCTTTATTCTCAGTGTTTAGAGCTGGTATAGAGCCCCTCATTGCATCTTTGTAAAGGCAATTTTCTCGTGTGCCTCTGTGCTTATATTTATCCTATTTCAGATTCTGCCTGCTACTTCATTGTGCAGTCTGTATTTTAATGTCCATCTGCAGTTCTTGAGCTGCCTTATTCTAGATAACCTTGCAGCCTCAGACTTTCCTGCTTTACTCTTTGTCCCAATGCCAGCTCACTTAGGAGGGTATTGACTACCATAGGGCACTTCAGGGCTTCACTAGTGACCTGCCTTTAATATGGAAACTAAGAGTTCCAGCTGCTGGTTTTCTGTTTAAAACAGTTCTTGATCTACATGAAGCTCTTTCCTCTTATGCCATGTCAGCTTAGTTTCTTCGTAAGTCTTCATAAAGACATGTGGGACTCCTACTAAATGCTCTTTGGAAATCCAAGTAGATTACGGGATTTCCTTTGTGGTTCACTGATTCTTGAAAATAATTCCTAATGGTTTTCTTTAAGACACTACTCCATTTACAGAAGCTATGTTGACATCTTGATGTAGTCATAACTATTCATGTGTTGCATTGATTCTACTTCTGACTAGTTTGACTATTATGAATGTCAAAACTAATGCTTTTAAATTAAAAAAATGATTGCTGCTTAATGTTCTTCTGATACAAATGCAGTATCAAGTGAATGCTGCTTTTGGTGAATACCAAAATGTCAGGAATAGATTTTGCTGTGAAGTATTTTCTAAAAAGTTGGCTTGTGACAAGTTTTCCCTGTATAGTTAGGGATCAGGGAAACCTCTGAGGGATAAAAAAAAAAAAAAAGAAAAATAGTACTAGCTTCTCTACCTGTCATGCATTGTGATCACTTAACTTTCTCTATTCTGATCGCTTAATTCACTTAACAGAAGCAGGTTTTGGGGCTTCTGAGCTAGTTTATCCTTTCGCAAGCATAGGTTTGCATCTCGTTAAGTTGTTCCTCATAATCCTTTTTGATATCCTTAATCTTCCAATCCTCTTTTCCTGCTTTGTACATGACTTCAGGATTTCTGAAGACATCTTCTGATGGAATCCTGTGACAAGGTAGTAGAAGTGCTTTTTTCCCTCAAATCTGATTAGTGATGCACGCTTTTGCTGAACACCCAGTGTGGTATCTTTAATAGTCTGTGAAACACCTTATTCTTTTGGTTGAGATTCTTAAATTAAGAAGCTCTTTTATATGGTGAACTGCAGCAGTACTTAAATCCAGAAAAGGCTTTTCTAGCTTTTGTTGCCTTGCAGAGATACTGACTTTGAATGTGCAGGGTTTGCTGCCAGTGGTGCTTTGATGGATGCATTTTGAATTAGTCTGCTGCTTGAGATTGTGTTGAGAGTTGCTTCTCCTCTTAAACGTTTCAGTGGCTAACCTGGTGTAATGCATACCTGATCTACATGGGCATAATTAGTCTCTCATCACTAACGTGTTTCTGCTGTTGCAACCTTTCTGACTTGTCTGGGATGTTAATCGCTTGCTATCTTTGGGCATTTGGAAAAGAATAGTATTAAGACAGGAATTTCAGTGTTTAGCGGTTCTATTTATTGGCATAGCAAGCTTGCTGATTCAGTTCCAAGGTTTCACATATGGTATGCTCCTTCACTGATGCAACAAAATAATTACAGGATGTTTTCTTGGTGGTGTGGTGAAGTCCAGCAGCCTAAGTTAGGAGTAATGTACAGCTGTTCAGAAGCTTATGTAGTGGATCTATTTTGCCATGTATTAACTTGGAAATATATCGGTTTCTTTTCTAGATTTTTATAATGAAGCTTTTTCAAAGTACATCCAGCCATTGGTAAGGTAATTGGTTGAGTTTTATTGGATTGACATACTTTGCAAAAATAGATTAGTTTTTGATTCTTTTTCTCTTCCAAAGTGCAAACAAATTCTGTCACTTAAGTCTGGAAATTTGCAGTGTAAATCAGTCCAACAAGCTTAGTTTCTTGAGTGCATGAACTGTCAAAGTGCTCTTAAGAGGTAGAACTTAATTGGCAAGAAACTCAATCTAAAATTAGGACTGGCTCTGACTTGCAGGACTATGGGACAGAGAAAGCTTAGAGAGGAAATAAGAACAATTCAGTCTCTTGTGGAAAAGGTACAATATATTTTATAAACTATTCTTTGTTCTGTGGATGAGAACAGAAGTACTTCTTTCTTCCATTCTCTCCTTAGTAGCTAACATGCAAAGTAAGCTTGATTCTTATTTGAGTTTAGGGTACCTACCTGTAAAACATTTCACAGCCCTGATTCGTAAGTTTTATACAGTTGAGATTTTTTTTATTTATTCTGCCAGTCTGAGTTTGCTGCCTTCCATACAATTACAGTGACAAAGATAATTGCTCGCTGAATTACATCGTAATACGAGACTGATTTGATGTGGCAGTACAGTCTGTGAACGTGGGACTATGTTTTCATAGTTTCTCTCATCTGTAAGCCTAGAACGTTGCATAGGGCATAGAGTACCATTACCTGAGTGTTGCTGGTAGTGAGGAGGACCGGTATAAAAAAAGTAAAGGCAGCTGCTGGGTGTTGTGAGTGGGGCAGGAAGAGAAGAATTGTATAGTAATATTTTCTTGGTCATAGTTCTATTTTTTGCTACTTTTGCAAATGTCTTAGTCTTAGAACATACTGGAAAAATGCTGTATCTCAGAATATACTATTGCTTTCAATCATATATGTATATATATTCTCCTTTATTTCACTAAACCGTGTTCCTGACTGTAACACTGATTTCAACTATTGAATGCATTTGATTGTTGTAGTGTAAGATTTCACCCGCATTTCCATGATAAAGCACTTGTGCTTTTGCAGCAGTTGTAGGTGAAGGTATCGTTCAACAGATTTCTGAAATATGCACAGTGGCTGCTGGGCCTTTCACCATTTAATCTTGAGACAGCGAAGTCCTCAGGCATGTTTTGGAGTTCACACTTTATTGAAAGAACGTATCCTATTATTTGTAACCTTTATTTCAACAAAGCTTCTGTTGAAATGCTGCCTATGCCTCCCCATTTCTTTACCTCCCTTTCCTACTCACCCCTGGTGTTACACCCATGTGCTTTAACTGTGTCATCTATTCTTTCCTTTTATAAGGATTCTTGGCTGATAGACATCTCAGAAAAAATATTCTTTACTAACTAGAATAAGTGTGTTTTTAAAAAGAATCAGTTGTTCCATCTAAATAATGCAGTCATGCTTCTGTCTGTTCCTTTAGAATAAATTAATGTGCCTAGTAGTGCAGACATGATGTTGGAAAGAAACAGGATGCTTATGTGAGGGAACAGTCACTGTAGCTTTTCATTCACCTTCTAGTTTGTCGATGTTGTTTGAGAACCTCATTTTGCTGCATTGAAGATAGCCCTTGAAGTAAGAAGTCAATGTCATATATAATAATAATCATAGATACAGTAAATGATATGTAAAGTAAATGATCTTTCTTAGAAACCTGCCTTTAAGGAAAAACATTACAAAAGTCTGAGAATGTCTCCTGAGTATTTTAACCTGAAGACTACAAGTGACTGCCTTTCCTGAAACAGTAAAAGGGATAAATTTTTAGTAAACAAAAGGTGTCAGTTCTGTTGCATAGTTCAGGCTGTAAGCAGCAGATGTTTAGTGTGCTTAGCAGTAATAGCATTAGGGAATGGTAGGTTCTTCCAGGCTGTTAAAATTAGCAAGCTGAATAGTGTAGCAAGTACAAGTAGCCTCTCTTCTGCATCCCGGCATTCTAATCTTTTCCACCTTGCATTAAGAGTACAGTTAGATCTCACCAACAAGTTTTGTTCCCAGTGTTTCTATAAATACAGTGGAACTGCCTTGTGAAGAAGTTCATTAAAATGCCTGTCTTTGCTAGGAAAGTAGTGTAATAGGCATCTTAAAATGTGATAGAAGATAGCTAGTTGCTGGGGTGCTGTTGGAGCCCAAATTCTGTAAGACAGAAGAAGATTGAGAAAATTGACTCATGCTATATGTTGAAGGAAGTTCTAGGTTTTTTTTAAAAAAAAGGGTTAAGATGTTACTTACATCTGCATGTACATCGTGCTGCAAATTGAAGTTCTGTTGCTAATGATTAAGATACTGTCACAGTCCTGACTTGTGAAGTAACAAGTGCTTATGAAGGTCATAGAGGCTACATGGGCAAAATACTGTTGTGTGAATATGCCGTTGTGATCTGGTTTTTCAGACGCCAAATTATTCCTTCAGCTAATAGAGAAGTTACTCTGAGATTAGTCCTGAGCAGCATATAGCATCTTCCTTTATGTATATCAGAGCTGCTTTTTTTGTGACTGTGTTCCAATAACCTTGTCTGAGCAGAGATGTTTAGAAAAATGTAAATTACCGTAACATTAAAATTTAAAAAAAAAAATAATCTCAAGTTTTGAGAAGCTTCTTCAGGAGGAAGCCAAAAGGGTAAAATGCTTGAAAATGCTGTATTAAGATGGTTGTGTTGTCATATGCTGACTGTGAAAATAGCATTCAGTGATTCTTATCCAGGAGGATGCAGACCAGGAAGATGATGTTCTCCAAGAAGTAGCAGCTGTTGAATTAAGGAAAACCGGAAAAAGCAAACAACATAGAAGTCTGTTAAGGCAGAGGGTTTGAGAACTGGTTTGCTAACTGCATTAAAACCTGAAAACCTTGCACATAGAAAGCAAGAAACTTGCCAGAGTCACTAGGGCTCAGAGACGGACATGAAAGGGCACCCAAGAGAAGTCAGATCATGTAGTAAAAACTAAAGTGAACTAATTGCATTGCTTTTTGCTAGAGCTTAGGAGCCTTCTCACCAAACTTTCTTTGACTCCAGACAACTGTCATTTTAAATTTCAGTAAGGGGTGTTTAAATCCATCAGCAGAAGGGTAACTGTTTTACAACCATGTCTGGTGGTATATGCTGAAGAATTCCAGAGGAACTTAACCACGAAACCACGGCGTATGGTTTGAACTTTAAAGGAGTTTTGATTATCTACCTCTTGTGCTGTTGTCCCACCCAAACTGAAGCATCAAATGAAGCGCTGCCTTGCCGGTGCAAGGTAGAAAATAAGGTGACTTCTTAAAAAGTAGATCGGGGAAGGAAATGTAGACTAGTGATGGGTGGTATTCTTTTGAGTCTTTAGTGGTATGATTAGGAATTGCGACAGCGTATATCATCTGAACAGAAGCTCAGTGGGGCATTGAGTGAGAGAGTGCTTGTGTGCTTCCTATTTTTCTGACCTTGCTGACATGCTAGGGGCTGCTTTTGAAAGGCTATGCTGTGCATGGTAGAGGCCGCAGTGTGTAGGGGAACTGAGACCCCTTTTATTCTCCTCCTTCCCCAATATGGGATGGCTACTGTAAATGCATTCTTAGGAATGTCTGGATCTCCTGGAGTGGTTGGATGGGGTTTGGTAACAAAACAGAACTGATTTGTCTGAGTAAACATAAAGAAAGGAGCTAGTGCATACTTTGATAAAGGTAGTTGTGCCTCACAGGTCTCATTTTCTTGAAGGATTCATTGTTAATCCTTATTCATGTGGTCAGGCTGATAAGACAGAACTGTTGGATTTTTTTTCAGAAGAATGTTTCTGAATTTCTTTTTTGAAGACTTTCTAAAAACTGAAGAGTCACAAGTTTGCTGCACTGATGGGTTAACTGCTTAGAAGTAACCAAAGGAAAGAATGAATTATTTACTTCATACTGAAGGAAAGTTACCAGTGGAATTACTCAAGACTGTGTTGCTCTATATATTCATAAATACCTGGAGGGAAGAAATGGAAGAGAAAAGGATAGAAAGGATAATAGAAAGCTAGAGTTGACTGCAGACAGTCGCAGTGGGAGTTCATTGTTCATTAGGTTATAAAATTGCTGATAAAATTAAATTCTAGTAAATATGGAATCATGAATCTGAAGAAAAATAATTCAGGCTGAATATGCCCAGTTGGTGTTTATTGTTCAGAAGACACCTTGAAGCTCCTTCGTAATGGTTTCTTTTAAAGAGCAGCTGTATGCTCAGGTATCCTCAAATAGCAGTTAGCAGCAATCTTTGCAAAGATAGGGCGAATAAAATGAAAACAGGTGTGTGTCATGGACTGAAGGGCGTAATTATGTATTGGCTCTGTGTGCTTTTCTGGCCACCTGGCAGAAAACATGGTGCAACTGAAAACAAGCTGAAGAGCAGGTTAGCAGTGATCAAACTTTGGACCTGTTCCTGCATAAGGAGGGAAAAACAGATGAGGATTGCTAGCTTGAAAAAGAGCTGGTGGATAGAGACAAGTGGATGTGAATTGAGAGCCTGAGAAGTGTTATGTTTGGAGATGAACTGCCAGAAATAACTTTTTTCCCCCCCAAGAAAAAGAGCATCGGATAAAATCATTAACAGGCAGCAGTTTAAAACAAAGCACTTCTTTATTCTGATGCATACTTAAATTCTCATAGCATGCCATGAATGACAAAAGCATAAATGGACTAAAAAGACCTGGAAAAAAATCAGTGGAAGAAAAGTCCTTTGAGCTAATACGCATTATGGTTGGGATCCACCCCAAAAGTGTGCCAACTGAAGTTACTGGAGGCTTGGAAGGATTGCTGCAAGGGAGTTAGATAACTGCTTTGTCTTTTCTTGCTTTCACCCTGTATCTGCCTACTGCTGAGTTTTGTAGGCAGGACAGTTGGGAGGTCTTCAGTTTGGCCCCACTGCTGTTAGGTGTATTCAAGTGTTTCCTTCATTGGTTTTGTCATCTTGGAAAGGGGGGTTCTGAAGTTTTGAAATCAAGTAGATTCATCAACAAATTGAAACATTTAGTTGTTAAGTCTGCTGTATAATTAAATGTTCAGTTGTGGATCTGGGCCCAGTTTAAGATAAGAGAAAGGGCAAACTGTAATTCTAAATATGTATGCTTTTTAGAAGTATCTTTGTGCTTTGCTGCTAAAATCTCTTTCTGGATAGAAAGGAATCCTGACACTTAAAAATTAGGCGTATGGTCTTTTGGAGGCTATCCGTTACAGTGGGCATTCTCAAGTAAAATGAGGTACAAAAGTCTCAGGGGAAGAGTTAAGAGTTCTGCTAGAGATGTATAAATTTTTCCTTTTGGAAGGCTATGTAAGTTGACTAAGGATTGAACCTGATTTTTTTTTTTTTCTTTAGGACAGTATTTGGATTTCACTATAGTGTTGAATTGATGTGTTTCTTAAATTAGAGAAATCTTAGAAATATGTCAACATCAAAAAGATGTTTTTGTAAAATATCACAGCAGTAGTTACTTGTGTTTTTTTGTTTTTATTTGGCATGTCTTGATGCTTTTCTATTAAAAGCAAACATGATGTTCACCTGAAGACTCAAACTGATCTTTCAAATTTGGCAGCGGGTGTTCTATAGTATCATGAGATGGGAAACAAAAGGACTTACAGGTATATGAAGATCCAGTGTCAGAACTCCTCATTTAACACTGGTATTAATGTACTTTACACTTGAGAATATATTTAACTCTTCTCACTTTGAGTAGTTCAGTTGGAAGGTCACTTCCTATATGAGTGAATGGCTAATAAAGGGCTTGAGTAGTCAAAGGAATTGCTGTTTGGCAACTGGATGTTTTCATATCAAGGAATACTCAAATGTCCTTTTTATTGCCCTCTGCAAACACTCATTAATGCCGGTGGCCCGTTTCCAAGTCCGTGTAAACTTCCATGTACACAGAAGTAAGAACCCCTGGAAGAACAAACCTACCTGAAGATTTTAATTGTTCTTGTGCTGCTTCACTTTTGGATCATTGTGTAGTTTTTAAGAATATGCTTTGTTTTTTAAAGAAAATAATCTTTGGGAATCAGGAATTGAATCTGACCTTCACTGTTGAGCCAGTAAGAAGGTTAGTAAATGTCTACTAGCGTTTGCATCTTGTGTCTTTTGACATCTTTAGCATTTAGGTAATGTGATGAGGCCCGATGTGCAGGTATTGCCGAGGTTACTGTGAGGTGCTGCCATGAAAATCCAGTATGAACGTATCTGTCCGAAATCCCAGGTCCCAAAGCCTTCATTTTCCTATATGAAAGCCTAATTGTAGTGGCATTCACCTTTCTTAAAAGTACTGCTGGTTTTGGTTAAATGGTGATATTAAATAAAGCCTATGGCCTGTTTTTGTTGAAATTTATTGTAATAGTTAAATAGTCATTGTAACTGATGCTACTTTCTACTTTAGACTACATGAAGAAATAATTGACTTCTATGACTTCATGTCCCCTCGTCCTGAAGAAGCAGCTATGAGGAGAGAAGTGGTGAAAAGAATAGAAACAGTTATAAAAGATCTTTGGCCTACAGCTGATGTGAGTGTAATTTAAGTGTTGATTTGCTTCTCTAGTAAATTGTAGAGCTCAGTTCACTTAACCTTGCTATTATCTTTCTGTGTTTTAGAAATGAACAGATAAGACTCCAAACTTAAGGCAATTGACTTAATATCACAGCTTTTGCAGTACTTGGAAGTTTATTTTAAAAAGTGGAAGAAATTTAAAACCTAGATTTCAGGTTAATGAAGGCTACTGATAATTTTTTCATTTTGAGAACTGGGGCTGTGAAGAACTGTCCACTCTTAAGAATTGCATTTCTTAAAGTAAAAGCTTATTAAATTGATTGTCTCTGCATAACTTCATTTGGAATGTTGAAGTGTGACTACCTATGTATCCATTTCTGCAAGGAGTCCTGACTCTGTGAATGTTTGTAAATATAAATATTTTACAGAAATACAGTTAAAAAACCTGCTTTTTTTTTTGTACTCTTCACAAATTTGACATTCAGGGAATTACTTTAGCCCTGCTTTAGGGGGAAGATTGGACTTGACTTCCTGAGATACCTTGCTATCAAAGTTGTTTTTTCAAACCCTTTATTACCCCAAGAGTAAGTTTCCTCCAAACAAAAAACATCCAAAAGGAATGTAATGTAAACTGTATCTCTAGTATCACCTTTCTGATTACCAGATGGTAGTGTTGTCATTAACAAGCAGAAAAACGTTTCAGACCACTGTGATTTCATAGCCTTCTGTGATGAAGAGCGAGGGCTGTGGCTACAGTGCTGAGCTAAAGATACTGTAAATCTCATCTACTTCATCCTCACCTGTGATTTTCCTTAGTAATAACATTTTTCTGGCTTGTGGGAACAGATATAAACGCTGAAATGGCCCAGTGTTGCCCGGCTTTTTCATAGGTCACTTCAAAGAAGTGAACTTGTAAATTGTGCTCTGCTACAGCACAGCACGAACATCTCGGTTCTCTGGATTGGAAGCATACTGAAAGTATTTGACATTGGACTGTGAATGTCTCTTCAGCATGCCTTCTTTTCCACACACAAACACTACCACAATTTCATAGTCATCCTTACAGTAAAATCTGGAGTATTCATGTTTATCTGAATAATATGTTTAGATGCACCTGCTGTTTTTTAAACCTAAAAATTTGGAAAAATGTTTCCCTTAAACTCTTCCAGTTTCAGTAAAGCTGTTCTGTGAGGGGGAAAAAGGGAGCAGGGAGGAAGGAAATTTATAATGGCTTACACTTCTGTCAAACTGGAAATAAATAGTGAAAAGGATGTGTTTCAAAAGCTTGTGCTCTGCTGCTAGCAGGATTGGTAGTCATTTCATGTTAATAAAAACCCAGTTTCTTCTAAAGTGACATCTATAAAAGAAGGTGTATTTGTATGGGCTTAACAGAGTTTGTAGTACTGTAAGTTCAATAACTTTTTTACTGGGCTATATCCTTAACAAGTTGAGAAAAATCTTAAGTCTTGTGAAAGTAAATGAAGTAAGCATTCATAATTACAAGATATTTCACTGGTATGGGTTTTTTTCAGGTCCAGATATTTGGCAGCTTTAGTACAGGGCTTTATCTTCCAACTAGGTAAGTAATAATTTACTTTTATATAAAGTGTGTCTTCTTTTAGAGTAACGGTAAATTTCAAAGTGGAATTTAGACTGGAATGTGTAAACCTATCAAACTTCTGGTAAAACTTTTGCCGAGTGTCCCATGTAACAAAGGGAAGAGCTTTTGAGCTTACAGATTTGAGATAAGTATTTGATACATCATTGTACTGCTCTAGGTACTTATTGACCCTTTGGTGAATTACCTTTTCTTCCTTGTGTCTGGGGTTAGTCTTTGGCTCTTTGTTTTCAAGATACAGTGAAATTGAATGTTTAGTATTTCCTGTGTAAGGATTGTGCTTTAAATGAGAGGAATTACTAAGAGTGTGTCACTTATCACAGAGTTACTGTGCAAAGTCAGAGGAGTTGTTGCAGCTGTGTTTTCTCATTTTTTTGGAGAGCAAAACATCTTATTTAATTCAGTGTTTTATATCGCTTAATGGTTCAAGAGATGGATGTGGAAAACCTGTGTAGCTGTGTCTTAAAGACTATGTTGTCTTTACATCAATTAGATTTTCAGTAGGAAAGCACTGGAAATTTCGTTTCTATGAATAACATTCACTGATAAAAACTGTTTGGAGTATTAACATGCCTGTCAAAATGGGTAGATGAGGGATGAGGTTGGGCTGTGGAAGTCAGAGGGGAGGGAGCAAGAAAGGTGAAAGGGAGAGGAGCTCAAAGAACTCATCAGGGAACTGGAAGCAAGAAACTAGAATACTGCTTTGGGTCCTAAAGCACACTAGACCATCTCTTACTTAACATTGCTAAAGGAAGCTTATTGGGAACCTAGATTAAAAGTTGCAGAATGGTCACCCTGGATGACTTGTAGTATGTAGAATGGCAATTTTACCATTTTTTTTGGCGGAGTATTATGCTTGAGACTTAGTGGATCTCATTGTGTTCTTTTTGTCCAGTGATATTGATCTAGTTGTTTTTGGGAAATGGGAACGGCCCCCTTTACAGCTGCTGGAGCAAGCACTACGAAAACACAATGTGGCTGAGCCATATTCCATTAAAGTTCTTGATAAAGCCACGGTAAGTAACAGTCTTTGGAATACTAAACTGAAAAGCTTTCAGACCACTTAAGATGTTGGTGATAAATAGTGTTCTTAATTCATGAAGCAAATGATACTGTCTTAAGCACAAGGTCTTGCTCTGTCTGCAAGATTTTGGTAGAATCTGTACGTGTTTAGCAATAGCACACAGTTTATTACATGGACAGTGGTAATTCTGTGTACTGTATCTGCTGGAAGACCGTACTTTATGCTTATGTTGTCAATGAAAACGTGAAAGTATTTGCAAAATATCTAGTAAAATAAGTTAAGTATTTGTGTAACGTTTTTCCAGTGACCTTTGAGAGGGTTTTGTTTAGCCAGGGGCCAGTAAGTAGAGGTGTCCAGCTTGAAACCCCAATTTTTCAGGTTATCTTGTTTTTGATGGCATAGTGGAGTGTTCCAAACCTAACGTTTGTTTTTTTCCTTCCAAAATATGCTACTTAAGAGCTTTATTTCATTTGTGAAACTGATGTGTAGTATCTCTTGCATCTGTCTTGTAAGCCTGAGGGATTACAGCGAATATGCTAAAAACTTGAAGTATGAGAATTTTATGTTACTGAGCAAGTGCTGTTTTCTCCAGGAGACTAAGCAGTGTATTCCAAACTTCTACTAGCAAGCTGTTATGTTTTGTGGCCTCAAATAGGATGACTCTTTTAGGTCCAGAGATTCCTATGGCTTGTGTTGGAGTAGCAGTACATAACAGTAGCTCTGGTAGTCTCTGGTTTACTTGAGAATGAGTGGGATTTTCAGAATCAGTGATACCAGCTAGTGATGGAAAATGGCACTAGGCTAGGCTTATCAATTTTGCTAGCCTTTCTTGTTTTATTCCCTCTGCTGTTGGTATAAAACGACGCTATACTCTTCTTTGTTTTCCATTTCAGATTAAAGATAGAAGAAATTCAATTTAAAATAAATATTATCAGCTGAAGTTTAGGTTATGACTGTAAGATCATTTTGTAGGATACTGCCTTCAAGGTGGTGGTATGAGACTGAACTGCATATTCAGTAGTTCTATAATAATTCCTTGCTGCCAGGAGAGGAAGTACTGCTACTCCTGCTTTGCTCTTACCCATTCTGGCTTTCGTTTGACTCTGCAGTGGAGCAGTTCAGGCTGATACACCAACACACAGTGCTTTATTTTTTCTGCTATGCTAGTCCTCTGTCAGTTTAGTGAATGATGCAGTGCTGGGTCAGATGAATGTAGTTGCCACAGGTTATGAGAGTGGATTGTCTCCTATTAACAGCAGTGAGTCATTACATTAAGTAAATTGAGGTGTCTTACAAAACACTGATACTGCAGCTATGAAGGCAGATATCGAATAGGTATGGGAGAGTACATGAGTGATCATAAATTAGTGTTCATACATGCCTGTGGTTTTAGTCACCTCACTAAAAGGTGTTTGCTTGTCAGTCAAGTTAGGATTGTTATGTTTTCTCAAAAACGCGTTTCCTTGTCTTGATAATTGCATTCATTTGGACTGATAGCGTCCATGTGTCTTCTGTGGGTAAGCTGGAGAGTAACACCAGTGTTGCATTTCTGGGAATTCCTAAAACCTTGTTTTCACCTTTTCAGGTACCAATAATAAAACTTACTGACCAGGAGACAGAAGTGAAAGTTGACATCAGTTTTAATGTAGAAACTGGTGTGAAGGCAGCTCGATTTATCAAGGAATACATGAAGGTATCAGCGATATAATGAATGTTATACTACTTACCAAAGATGTGCTAAATGCTTAGCTAACCTGTTTTGGTATGGCTTAAGACTTTTGAAAATTTATTGGTGAAGACTGTTTTCATTAATACTAATTAAACATGGATATTATAATTTATTTTCTACTGGTATCTATTCAGTGTTGCCTTCAAGTGCTAGGCGTTTGTGTGAATAAGCCTGTACACTGAAAGGACTTCTACAATTGTATCTAGATCTGCAGATAGGTACTAAACTTTGCTTCTAAAGCAAGTCTGTTCAAGTTTTGCTTACCCTGAATTTAAGTGATGCTTGATTATGAATACTATCTTGCTAAACAATGTCTAAACCCAATTCTTTTGTAGCTACGTACTTAAAATCGGGTTTACTTTTATGCTCTGCAGTAAAAGTACCGTTTAGATGGAAAGCTTTGACTATAATGAGTGACACTGACATTCAAGGAAGGATATAAAAATCTTGCTGTTTAGGGGGAGGAAGTAAATTTGATATGTAAGCTGTTTGATCAAATAAGAGCTGGAGTCTGTTAATGTTTCTAGAATCAAAAAAAAAAAGCATGTTTCAGTTCTTCCTGTGCAAACACTTTATAGCACACTACTGAATAACATTTTTGTATTAGAGGATGAATCTTCTGGTGTTGAGATTTGTGTAGTTCTTTGTCTTGGAATGTTGACATTGTCATTTATAAGACTTATTTTGCTTTGCAGAAATATTCTTTGCTGCCTTACTTGATTTTAGTTTTAAAACAGTTCCTCCTTCAGAGGGACTTGAATGAAGTTTTTACTGGTGGAATTAGCTCTTACAGCCTAATTTTAATGGCAATTAGTTTCCTGCAGGTAAGTCTGTTCCTTATTTGTTCCTGTGTTCTTCAAAATATATTTGTTTCTGTACTTATGCCCTGTTATGGTGCTGTTTCTTTAGACCCCCCCTAGCAATGCACAGCTTTACTGTTGTGGCTGTAGGTGTTTAATCATTGGCGGCTCCTACAGACTGCCTCTCAAACCTTGAAGAACTTCTGTTCACTGTGTGAACTGAAACAGCAGCAGGAGCCTTATGAATGGCAGACAGGCTGTGCATTGCTTTCTATACCAGGGCCTGTGATGTGGATTCTGCTACCTTCCTGGGCAGCCTGTTCCAGTACCTGAATCGTATTACTGGTGGTGCGTAAATCTGTGAGGATGCAGTTTAAGTCTGTTTCCTAGACTACTGATACTGAATGCGCAGAGTAGTTGATTTCAGTGTTTATTAAAATTATGAAATCAAAGAGTCATTTTTTAATTACATGTTGGTTAGGTTTTGACATACTTAAAACTAGCAGATATTGTAGGTAACTGATGAAATAGCTAATGAGTTATAACTGTTTCCAATACATTTTTGTGACAGTAAGCTTTGTACGAGTATGGCGAGGTTCAGTGTTAGTGTGTCTCAGCAGCTGTGATAATGGAAAAACCTACATATCCTGCTGCTGTTAATGGTTAATTGAAATACTAGTATAGATTTTACATACCATATAGAATATGGGGAGATTGAGGAAAGAACTGTATTTCAACTGGGGTAGATTCCCCCACCCCCCCAGCTTATGAAAAGATTAAAACCGATGGATTTTCTTTGAAAAATCGAGTATTACTGTGTTACTAACTAAGCTGTAATGTAGTATGCAGTACTTCTTTATTGCTTTTGGCTTAGGGAAAAGAATTTACTAATCCTCAAAAAGCTGGAAGAGGAGGGAAGAAAGAATTCTTTGGCTGCTAGATACTGCTGAAGTGCTGCCCCCTCTTGGTTGTGTGAAAGTAGCTTAAGTACATGAAGAATTAATGACTCAATTCAGACTTGTGTAAAGAGATTACACTCAGCTGTTTAAATGAGAGCTTTTTGTTGTACTGTTAGGTCTGAAAAGCATTAATTTTTAATAATTAACAACTATTCCGTGTCACAGCTGCATCCAAGAATTGATGCCAGAAGAGCTGATGAAAACCTTGGAATGCTTCTGATAGAATTTTTTGAACTCTATGGAAGGAATTTTAACTACTTGAAAACTGGTATTAGAATAAAAAATGGAGGTGCCTATATTGCCAAAGAAGAAATCATGAAAGTCATGACTAATGGATACAGACCATCCATGCTATGTATTGAAGATCCTCTCCTGCCTGGTAAGATTGTACACTTCTTGCAATATTCCAGAGCTCTGGCTCAACTTGTGCTCTTACAGCTTACATTAGAGTTCCTAAAGTCTGCCAAATGTGTGAAGAAGCTGCACTGAGAAGACACCGTTGCTGGTGTCGAGGTGCAGTTACACAGATGGGCTAAGGGATAAGGACCTGAAGTTTTCCAAGGTTTACAGCCTGAGTAAATTGGACTGCACGCAAACAATGCAGGTACATAATGTGTCGGAGATTCAGAAGTGTCTTGAGTGTATAATAAGATTCCATAACAGTGCTGAGGGGTAGCGGAAGAAGGAGGTCCAGGAAATCCTGGAAGGAGATTGGTTAGTAGGAACAGCTCTCCATTGTTCATTATGAGAGAATGAGAGTGGAAGGTGTAGCTTTTCCTGCCGCAGTCTGTGGTGCCATACTTCAGATAAATTATATGGGAAAGAAGTGCCCTAGATGAGGTACCTGTCCTGCAGGGTGGTGCAGTAGAGACTGCACAGAAACATGGATGTATATCCATGAATGTGTAGCAAGGGAGCAGCTGTGTTATGGTGTTGGTGTGAAGAGTGGTTTGCATAACTGGCTTCGTGCTGCACAGGGAGCTTTAGAGAATGCCAATTATAGTTGCATGTATTTTTGAAAGTAACTACCTTAAAATATTTTTTTTTTAAGACTTGGTTTTGATTCAGTAACCTTCAAAGTAATCAAGATTAATTTTGGCTGAGCTCCTGAAAAAAATTTCCAGCTTTATAGTACCCAGTTTGGATTCTATTTAGACTCACAAGTAGCTGGAATTCCAAACCAGCTTTTTAACAAAGTCAATTTTCAGTTAATTTGGACTTCAGCATTAATATTTCTAGAATGTAATTGGCACTCAACCTCCATACTGTCACATCTTGTGGGTAGACTGCTTACGTATGGCACTTTTAAAGCAAATACCATGGATCAGGAGCTGAAGTCTGGCACCTTTCTAAATGTTCAATATGCTGAATGTTCATAGTTCTCTAGAACAGGTTGCAAGCTAAGATACTCGTTTGTCTAACCACATCTCTGTTATGTTTGTAGCTCTGAGTTTGTATCCATCATGACTCTTGCACTTGGTCAGGCATAGGTGTGATTCTGAAGAACTTCTATTGTGTTACCGAGATTTCCTTCAGTAGCTGTGTACTTACTTGCCTGAAGACCCATTTGAGTAGCAGCATGAGCCACATTTCTTCAAAAACCCTTACTGTCCTCCAGTTCTGTTTCTATCTGCTGAGGACTGAAAGAGAAGAAATTACATGTGCTGCACAATGTGTTAATCACTGCTAATAGTGCTTTAGAATTTTTTCTTCAATGACTCTTCAGAGAAGAAAAAAAACCAAAACTGCAAGTCCAGTAGAGGCTCTGAACTGTTCCTCCTAGCATAAATCTTGCAGAAGCAAAGAACTATAGTTTAGAAGAAAGATACTTAGTTATATGGTATCAAAGAATTGGTAAGAATTAAATTTTAGGTGAGGTTATATGGGCTGAGGTAATATAATTCTTACAGGAGAGAAAGTGTTTTGGCAAGGGAAATGAAAGCTGACAATAACTTGGTTACCTGACCACTGTGTCCTGTAGGGATATTTTCTGGCAGCTACCACAGAGCTTCAGAGCTTGCCTGATGGAACTAGGAGGAAAACTATATAGAACATACAGGATGGCTCTTTGAATTGGATCTCACAAATACAGCCTCCTTGGATCTAGACTTAATCACATACAGTATCTAAAAGTACCTGTCAGGTGTATGTAGATAATGTCTACAATTCTATTAATTAGTTTAGTTGTTACTGCTTGTGTCCCAGTACAAAAAACTTTTCCAGGGGTTCAGGTCCTTGCCCAGTTGACAAGTCATCATCTCTGCTTGATTAGTTTGTGGTCGGATCCACTCAGTTCCTAACTCCATGAGGGTCAGTGCCAGTACTGTGGAGGAGATTGGAACAAGTGTTTTGGTAAAGAGTGGACACAGATGTTTCTTGACTTAAGTTAGCATAAGCTGCTGTAGCGATTTTCCCTCAAACCTGTTTTTGCACTGTATGCACAAGGTTTTAATCTTTTTTTACGATCCTTTTTTTAGCCTGATCACAGCTTTCTCTAAAGTTCTGGTTCAGCCTTGGAAGAAGACTTCCAAAGATGACTACTTAATCCAGAAATCAGACAGAAAAATACAGGGATGAAAAAAAGCCTTTCAATTTCTCAAGGTTATCCAAGTAGTGTAAAAGTCCCTCCTATGAGTGTATGCACTAGTTCAGCAATAGGATGCTGAAAGGTGTAACTCATAAGAATAGCTTTAGACCATCTTGTAGGCGACAGGATTAAGTTCAGTGGGATTAATTCTTTTAAGTTGGAGGAACTGTTTTTTCTTCAGTGTGAAATGGTGATGTCTGGCTAACAGATAAATGATGTCACCAGAAGGATATGATACCTCAGTTCTACCTGCTCAGTACCTTCTGTTAGTTTCCTACATTTGGAAGGAACAGGCGTCAGCCTGTGGGGTTGCTGTTTCGGTTGTAGGGGGCTTTGCTCACGTTCTCTGGCGTCCTAGGACAGGGTAATGAGATGAAAAGTCTTTCCCTTAGCATCATCCAAAGAAGGGAGTTTCTATAAACATGTTGTAGCTGCCACCATTCCAGCTTCTCAAAGCAGTTGACCTTTCTTTGATGTGTAAAAAGTGAAAGCTATTAATTTAGGAGAACTGCAGAACGAGGCACTCAGAAGTCTGTTCGTGGGAACATGTTGGAGCAAGGTAGATGATATCCTAGAAGAGGTTTGTGCGGAGTTGGTCTAGCAGTGCCCTGTCTTGGAAGACGTGACTCTGGTTGAAGGTGACAAATCTTTTAATCTGTGCATGTCAAACAAAATTGGCATTTACTCAGCAGATTGTTAGGGAAGCTTATTATTTTATGCCTTTGTGAATCAGGTGATTATCAAAGTCCTTCAGTCATTTCTGATGCTCAGAACAAGATGATTTTTATCTCTGTTCAGATTGCTAGTGGCAAGAGTAGCTAAATCGCAATCTAAGACTTAAAGTTCCGCCTGCACTGCTCCCTTCATGAGAAAGGTTGGTCTTCATTCTGAATTGCTATGGACACTAACAAAAGTTCTAAACCTTAAATCCAATGCATTTTCTTTGAAAAGAGACTTTAACTTGCAGGACTAATTATGCTTCATGCTGCTTGCTTCTGCATCTTGATAGGTCACAGATAGAGGAAGTAATTAGGTTTGATACTGGCAACAGCTATCGGGAGTATCTGTTCTAGCCTTAGTGGCTGCCCAAAGTTATTCATTGCAGCTTTTCAGTATCTGCTGTTCATCATTAGAACATGCAGATATGTGTGTGTGCGTATAAAATATATGTATTTACAAAAATACACAAATACATTGAAGTTAGCATCTGAAAGAACTCCTTCAATGGTGAATGTTGCAAAAAGGTACTTACTAGATAATAGCTTAACATAAACGGATCTGCTTCAGTCCTAACTCATGGTCTTACCTTTACCTTTCCAGGCCATGTTCTTAAAACTGCTTCAGGTAATGGAAGGCTACCTGACAGAGTGGTAATACTGATAGCGAGTAATGCAAATCTTAGACATGCTCCTTTAGGGTTGAAGGCTTTGTAAGAAAGAATGAGGATTGAATCATACATAAAATCACACGCCATTGTTATCTGCTAGTGTACATCTGAGGACTGAAGTCTGTATGTTTTTTTTGAAGAGCAAGAGCATTTGGGTTGCATGCTTTAACTGATCAGTCTGTAGATTGTGGTGGAAGAAGGATACTCAGGTATGTAAGACGTGATCTGCGAATGAGAATGATCTCTCAGAAGAAAATCTATTCAGGACAGCAAATGCAAATAGATGATCTTCTGGCTTCTTTCATGTGTTGCTTTCTGGATTGGGTAGGGCCACCTCCACACAGGCTTGACTGGTACAGTTCACAGTAGCTTGCGTAGTAGCTTTGGCTTCCATACCTGCTTTTCAGCTGCAGTGCAAGTCAGAAGCTCTGCAGACTGTGTAGTTGAATAAGATGTTTATTCAGACATTTTTGTGAACTAATTACAGGTGCAGAATGAGGCAATCCAGGAACCTAGGCATGCTATGGCATGAGCTATCCTGCTTCTGTTCCCAAATCTGCTTCAGTCAAGACCCATACACAGCTTCGTTGGTGGTTTAAACTAAACTGCCTGAGTTTGCTGTAAGTGGATTAGGGAAGGCTTACGATTTCTTTTGCTGGCACAACAGTGGAGGTGGCAACAACTGATGAAAGGTGTAGCCAACAGTTTATAGCGGCAGTGTCTTCATTTTGGAGTAGCTCCACGCAGGGTGCATGTCAAATGTAGCAGCCTTAGCACCAGATTAGACTAAACTAATGCAATTTGTTTGAGTGTGTATTCTTAATTCCTGCTATATGAATATATAGAATCATTTATGTTGAAAAAGGCCCTTAAGATCATTGAGTCCAACTGTAGATGGACTTGAATTTAGTGGTAGGTGCAATTGTGTTTAGCCACTTGTATATATTCCATTTCTGTATTGCTTCTCAGTTTAATTCTTTTGTATATATGTTTAGCATGTCATTATGTGGGAGGTGGCATTGTTGTAGCACACAACAATGTGTCTGGCCCCTGGCAAACCTGTACTGAATTAATCATTGTTTTTCTAGGAGAATTAACATTTTTGTGTTGTGATTTCTTGATCACTGAAATACCTTGGTCTCTATTCAGCTGCCTTTGGACTAAGTCCTTTGTGAAGTCCTCTGCTACTTTGTAGTGCAGTGCTGAACTAACTACGATGTGTTTCTTCCTAGACACACTGTCCTAGGCCCACATTGGTCTCTACTTCCACGTCAGGCTAGAGTCCAATTGCAAATATGCCATTTAGAGAGGATTCTGTAATTTTGAGCCTAGTAGCTGCTGGATGCTGCAGTGGTGCATTCAGAACAAGATACTCAGTTACTTCAGTGAACAGGAAGTATTTCTTGATCAGTTTTTATTTGACCGTATAAATTACTGAAGAAATTCTCTGTTCCTGAAATGCTCTTATGTTCCCAGTCTGTTTTCATTGATTATGCTTTTCTGTTAAAGTGCCATTATGATTGGAGAATCTTGAAGAACTAAAATATGTTGTCAAGTAGTAAAGCCAAGGTTGTTCCCGCTGCCCCGCTGGATGGCAGACCTTGGCATGTTTGTCTATAGTGGCTTCCTGGACAAAATACTTAAGTGAGTGAAGGGTTCCTCTAAAGTCAAATTCAGCCTCATTGGATTCAGTCCTCCAAAGGATAGATTTTGTCCTTTACCCATCGATTTTCAAAGTAGATTTTTCATTAAAACCTGTTCATAGGCCCTGATCTGATTTTCAAGCTTAAAATAAACATGTTTGGTGGTTCATCCCTTTTGAGTGTTCTTGCAGCATTTCAAGCATCATTCTGAAGGAGGGAAGCTTTGACTATGCAGCTTTCTACCCATTCAAGATCTAGTCTACTATTTTAGACATGCAATTTGAAGGAAGTTTTCTTTGTGTTTCTTGAATTGAGTGGTGACAGTGAACCTTTGGTATCTGGTGCCAAATATATCTACAAAAAAAGGCCAAATGTTTCTTCTTGCTAGTAGTAGCAAGATCTTTCTAGGTGTCAAATGGGAGACCAATGCTTCTCTGTTGTCGCTGATACAGAAGCGTTAACATGTTAATTTCTGCAGTTCCTCACACATGGCAATGGATTTGGAAGGAGTTCTGCTATAAATGCCACTGATGCTTAAAAAGGGATGGTCAAGAAGTGCCAGTAACTTGATCAAAAACCAATGCTGTACAAACTTCTGGAATCCTCTATGATAGATTTGGACAGGCTGGTTTATCCTGTGGAGATAAGTAATCTGTGAGCTGCTTTACTAATCCGTAGTTTTGATAAGGTTAAGTAGGGGTTGATGTAAGTATACCTGGCCCTATGAAGATAATGTGGTTGCACAAGTGGAATTTTAAGCTGAATTTGGCCTGCAGAAACTCTACTGGTAAGTGAGACATGATGCTTTAAGCGTGGTAGGTTCCCTCTTAAAAGACAGCTGTAAGAGCTTTAAGCTGATCTCTGTTCTTTGTTTCTTTCAGGCACTGGTACATCAATATTTTAAAAGTGGTAAATTGAATGCACAATGTTAAGTGTCATTCCCAAGGTTAGCTTCTTTTATTGAGATAGGCACACTTAAGTTGTTCCTGATATGAGTAGGATGGGCTAACCAGTTTAAACAGAGTTAAGCTGTATTTTTGAGGCTTCTGGGCTTTGAGTATGAATAATTTTCTCGTTGCTGATATTAAAAAAAGATGATCTGATGACTGTCACATTATTTCAGGAAACGACGTTGGCAGAAGTTCTTACGGTGCCATGCAAGTGAAACAAGTTTTTGATTATGCCTACATTGTTCTTAGCCATGCAGTATCACCACTTGCAAGATCATATCCAAATAGAGATTCTGAGAGGTAATTAGTCCACTTTTTGAATATCCATTTGTCTGTGTAATCAATTAGGTATGTTTGGGTCTAAATCAATAAAAGGAATATTGTTATCTATTGTTTAACTGCAGCTGCGTTGAAATCTGCCCAGATATTTAGGCTGCCCAGTAGTATGAGGGTGTCGTATCTCAATGTGAAGCATTGAAATGAAGACAGCATGACAAAACCCAGGATGAGTCCAATGTGAGATTCTCTTAGTGTGGAGGGGAGCCAGAAGATAATTGGTCTTTCCTCAAACATTCTGCTTAAAGTGTTTCAAAGGAGGGTCTGCTGATATGATGAATGCCTGTACTATGGCAGAAAGAAATGTGTGTGATCAAATTGCTTGTTTAGACACAAAACTAGACAGCAAGGCTAGAAATTTCCCTAGTTCTTTAATATATGCTTCCATAAGCTGTTTTAAAAGGCTTGATATGTAATTAAACTATTAGAAGAATCAGTTCAGTTGGCTATAATGTCAGAACTGCCATTAAAAGTAGCATACTTACTTCTAGGTGTGCCATTTTTAATGCAGTTCTTAATGTCTTCCATAAAAACACTGTACAGCTAGTACTTTCTCAGCACTCACCTTTGCAAGTTTTCTGTTTTTCTGAAAGGGGGAGGAGGAAGAAAATGAAGACATGTCAGCCATGTTATATTTTCATTCATGTATCTGCCCTAGCATCTGTTATTCTAAACCTCAGTACAAATTGAGGCTGGATCAGAGGACGTCTCTTCCCTGAGACTTCCCTAGAATCCCAATGGCTTTGAGCTCCCCAGCTAATCACAGAGAGGGATGGCTATAACAAGTCACATAAACCATCTAGATACAGTTCCAAACTCTAGTTAAGCTGTTAACTTCCAGCATTAATGTCATTGGAAGGTGACATAGTAAGTTTACCAGAAAGTGGATGCGGTCTTTCACTTGTGGATTTAAAAATGACAGTATTTTAATAGTGCCTGTGAATCTCTAGGTTTTCTGTGGTAGTAAATTCACAAAGGTTGAGACTGCACTTGTGCCTGTGATGGAGATACAGAAAGAGTGGCACATAGCAGTCTCAAATGTCAGTGTGTAACACTGTTTTGCAATGGATTAAAGGTGTATCTGTCAAATGTGTATTGGCTGACAATTCTTGTTGCTGAATGAAACTTCATTCTAATATAAGTATAGATAGAAGAACTTAGGGATTCCTGAATTTTTGCTTGTCTTGGGTCCTGGCCTTCATTAACTTCTCTGTGGTTCTCCAACGGATATAGTCATTCTCTTGTGAGGTACCTGTGTTTATTACAGACATCAAAAAGTGTATTTGTAAATGCATTTAATGCTGAAACCAGGACGTAGCCTCAGATGTCATCAATATGTGCACTTCACATGTACGCTTCTTGCTGTATTTGGGAAAAGGTTTGAATTTTGTCACAACTTCAAACGTGGGGAGAAGTCCCAGCAGCAGTGTTCAGGTGTCATACATCTGACCTGTCTTTCTGCTAGTTCAGGGCTGTCTGTGCCAGTGATGTCTGAGTCTCAGAACTTGTCATGCCAGTGGCTTGCCGTTCCATCAAAGGGAGTGGTGTTGCAAGAGGAACAGCATGTAGTTCCACTAGCACCAGTCTTGTCAATGCCAAAGGACCTGTAGGTGGATGATGAGCTGCTTGGTAGCAAGTTTGTTGCAGACCCTCAGCAGCAGTCCATATTCAGTCTCAGTCTTTGGTTTAAACCTGATGTGCCTGGGCAATCCAGGTGTATTTCAGATCCTTCTTCCACTTGTTAGGCGGAATGATCGAGGCTCTGTATAAAGACTTTTCTGGTGGCCTGACCTAAAGCCTTAACCATCCAGGAGCCCTTTGTCCTGATCCATTTTTTCCCTTTTTTAGGCTTGTTAGTGGTAGGTTAAACTGTAAACAGTGGGCTACCTTTAAGAGCAGTGACTAGCTATATGACATTCTACTGGAAGGATCAACAGAGACTAAGTGAAGAGCACTTGAAAAGGTAGGAACTTGCAGGAGGCTGAACTCTCCCCAGGCTGACTTGAGTTTATTCAGTTTTTTCATAATTGGGGCTAGCTTTCCCCTAAGTGGAATGGCTTGTTCTTGAACTACCTAGTGGGTTTGAATTCACATCAGCTTTTTCCAGGGAGAATCTCTGTGTAGAGAGTCCTATTTTGTAGATGACAATCTCAGTAGATTTCAGATCTTTCTGGATGATCATTGTTGCTACTGTTTTAAGGTCGGTCTGAGTCAAAGGAGCATGAGCCTAAGTTAATTTAAGGCTTTCTAGCCAGCTGCTGCTTCTGATATTCCCAGTGTGAAAAAAGTCGGATTTTGGTCCTTCAGCATAGGCCTTTTTCTTGTCCGTGTTCTGTAGTAACAAGTGCCACAGAATAAGGGCTAGACTCAAATCACTCTTACCAGCATCTTTGTTCAGGCTTCCAAATACATCTGGAGTGTAGTGGGAGTTGAAAGCTATCTTCTGTCTGAGTGGAAACAGTAATCAGCTGAGTCCTGAAGGTAGTTCTTACAGCTACAAAAATTACCTTAACACTGTTTTATCCCCATTCTCTCTCATCCATCCTCTTTCAAGAATGGCTCAGGAGAGGATGGTAGACAGTTCAGTAGATTTTGTTAGAGCAAACAAATTCCCATCATCTTGGAAGGAGGGGTTTTCCTGGTAGAAAAATGAGGGGACTGATCTATTTTGAATCTGCACAACTTACATGCAAGGTAAAGTTTGATGTTGTGACTTCAGCCAAGGTGACTGAAAATCACAATTGATTTCTTAATATTTGGGGCCATGGGGACATGAGTCTAGCTGTGAAATATAGTTACGGACAAGATAGCTCCTGCTTAAGGGCAGTTGTCAGTATGTGCTTTGAACAGGTTAGGCTATGGCCAAAGACTATACTAATCTCTAGAGAAGAGTGTGTCACCTTAAGTGAGCTAACTGAAGTCTGTAAGGAGTGATATTTTCATAGTATCATAGAATCATTAGGAAAAGACCCTTAAGATTGAGTCCAACCGTTAACCTAACACTGCCAAGTCTACCATGTCGCTAAGTACCACATCTACATGTCTTTTAAATCCCTCCAGGGATCGTAACTCAGCCCCCTCCCTAGACAGCTTGTTCCAATGCCTCACAGCCCTTTTGGTGAAGAAATTCTTCCTAATATCAAATCTAAACCTCCCCTGGTCCCACTTGAGGCCATTTCCTGTCATCCTATCCATGGTTTCTATATTAAGGTGCAATTTCGCATTATACCTTGTCTAGCCTAACTATCTGTAGACTATCTCCTGTCAGCTGCCCTTTTTCTTCCTTCTCAGTCTGTATATTCCTGACTCTTGCCTTGGATCAGATCTAGTGATTCTGCAGTCAGAAGGTGAGTCAGATCAGCTCTCTGGTCTGACTGAAAACAAATACATCAATACTCCTGTCATGTCAAGAATTTGATCCAGCTTGTGGCTGCGTGATGCGCAGATCAGAAGCAAGAGAAGCAGCAGGAGTTCACATTTGGGGGAAGATGGAGAGAGTGGTTTTGTACCATTTGACAGCCATAAGTTATGCTGATCTGGATATGACAAAGATGCATCCTTAGGTTAATATGTATGTCTGTAGATCAGGATGTTGGCTTACATGACCTGTTGCATGGTTCAGATACAAAAGTGCGCTCAGCCTGCATCTCTAAACAGCAGTGTAGCCACCTTTGGGAGGCAGATGAGGTCATAAGAAATGAGGAATGGAAGACTGGTTCTGCTGTGATGTGCCTTTCCAGTATAATTAAGACTTTTGAAACCTTTCTTCAGTTCATAGAGTTGCAGATCGGTAACAGATTGCTCCTTATTGGTGCCAGACGTGCAGGTGGATGAGGGGAAAGGGCCTGTCATGCCAACAGGCCAGAGTTCAGAGTTTGAGGAAGCCTTGGCAGGGTTTTGCTACTGCATGCCTGGAGTTGTCATCTACAGGTGATAATCTTCAAAACAACAGTAGTCTGGGACATGTATAAAGTGATCTTTCCATCTCTGTGTTTGACAGCTGTTTGGTCTCTTCCTAGTGTACAGTTCAACTGATCTAACTGCTGACAGGTCTGCATGTTAGGTTTGGGTTGCCCCTGGTTAGCCAAGATAGTCCCAGGAGTTCTGGGAGCTGTCAAAGGGAATGTTAAATTTGCCTGCTAGATGTGTTGACACAGAAAGCAGAAATGTGCTGTCTGAAACAGTCCTTCCTTTGCTTCACATCTTAAATGGTGGGTGGCTGTCACTAGAATGTGTGCTCTCTCTTAAGAGGTATCAGCAGTATCAGCTTTTCCTACACTGAGTATTTGTCTGGGTAAAGGTTTTAGATTTTTTTTTTTTTTAATTTTTTTTTAATCCTCATGCTCAAGCAGATACTTCTCAGGTGCTCCTTAGTCAGCTTTTAGATTATATTGCCCTTTTAATACCAGGGGGATATTTCATAAGTTCAGTTAAGGCCTACTGAACAGTTATTTTGACTGTTTTTTCACAGACCTGATTTTTTTCCTGCTCTGATACTCACTTGTTCATGTGGAGCTTGGCTGGAGCTTTAGATACTTGATTTTACTGAATCTTATGTCGGCAATCTCAGCCTTTTAAGAGTGATCTTAAGATTTATTTGCAGCGTAGTTGTGCTGTAACGACAGCTAAAAAGTGTCATTGTGAACTGAGGACTTGCAGTGTGTAAAAAGAGGAGCTTCTAAGCTCTTATCATAAAATAAACTAGGTATGTAAATAGCTTATTCCTGGTTTTACTATATGCCCCTTAAAGGGGCATCTTTCATAGGAAAGCTCTCCTCTAATTTTACTAACCAGTTAACTTTGGTTTTTTTTTCCATGTCTTCCAAACATTCATCTTTGAAGAATTGTGGGACTGTCTTGTATCTGTAGAAATTCTGGCCTCAGCCAAAAAGAAACCCCAAAGTGTGGAATTTCCTCATATTAAAGGCGGGGTAGATTAATAGGGTTTTTTTGTTCCTAAGCATTTTCAGTGTTGAAAACGGATATAAGCACAATTTTTAAATGTTTATTTTAAAAAATTGTTCTCTGACCCCATGGATGTGCTTGAGTCCCATACGTATAAAATGGTATTCTTTGAGAGCAGTATCTAGTTTGATCACACTTGCTTCCTCCTTCTTTGCTGCTCTGTTAAGTATATGGCAGTATAGCCTTAATCACCTTTCAGTTTGTCTCCTAATGAATGTTTTTAATTTTGGTGTCCAGGCAATGTAGCATGGATCTGCCTTTGAACTCCTGATGAGATAACTTAGTGAATTTTTTTTTTCCTCCCCCCCTACCTTTCTACCAAAAATGAGTTTGGGGCTTTGATCTCTATGCTCTGTGAAAGGAGCTAGTGAGGGAAGAGATTTCCAGGTTCTGTATGTGCAACTCTGTCATAACTGTTGGTGTAGCAGGAGTTTCACCCTTTACACCTATTTGATAGTAGGCATTTTTGGTATATCAGTCCCCCAGGCTGATAAAAATACCATCCTATATCATTCATTTTCCTTCTGATCTGTGAAAGCGTGACTATTGATTTGCTTCTAGGAAAGTGCTCCAAGAAGCTTCAGCCTTGACAAACTCCTTTTCCGTAAGAGCTTGTGTTATTCAGTCCATGTTCATTTTCTGCTTTTAAGACCACAGCTATTAGTAGTTGTGAAGTTTATAGGTTATCCTGGAGTAAAAGCTCAAATCGTTCTGAAGGCATTCTCAGATGAAACTTTTTAGCTGCAAGATTTCCTTCTCTGTCCCAGTGCTGAAGAGACCCAGCCTGTGTACGTTTGAGTCCCATACTGGTAGCGCTGTCTTGGGAACTGCAACTTCAGGGCCATAGCTGAATCTCTGCAGTATTGGTCATCCCTGTCTTCATTCTGTCTCCTCTGGCTTAACTTCCTTTTTGAGATTGAGAAACCAGAACTGCATCAAGTATTTAAAATGCTGTTACGTCATGGGAGTGTACATTGACAAAATACTATACTATCCTCTGTTTTTTGTTCCTTTCTTAATGTGCTCTACTTGGCTACTGAAGTGTGGTTTCCAAAGAATTACCTAATTATAACCCAGATCTTTAGTTGCTGAGTGGTGACAATCATGCCTTTAATTCCGCATGTAAAATTCAAGATTTTATTTTCCAGCATATATGATTTAATCTACATTACGTAAATAGAATGGTGGATGACTTTCATTTTGTCCGTGAGGCCCTTCTGCAGCCATTCAACTTGTAACTTAGATTATGATATTTGGTTCAATATTTGCCTAAAATGCTGGACTGCCTTTTTCAGTACTAACACACTGACATGTCTTTAAAGTTGGAAGACTAAACATGGTATGTGGTATTTGGTCTTGCATGAAATAATCCCTAAGCCAGTAGGAGAATTATTGCTCCTTTTTAAAGTGTTACTGTGAAATGACCTAATAAAGGTAGTCTAAATACCTTTAATGTATGTCCTCCCTTCCCATTATACACCTAAACCGAAAGAAAATTCCAGTACAGGTACAATGTACCTTTATGATGTGAAATACAAAATAAGCTTTATTTTAACCATTGAAAATTTTAAATGCTAAAATAACATTGTCTTCTCCAAATTGATAACTTTTCACAGCCCATTTTTGTACAATAGTCAATCCTTCATGTATCTTGAGCGTGGAGTTTATAGTTAGTGTTTCAGCCACTAGTCCCTGATGAAAAGAAAGCTTGAAAGTTTAGCTCTCAAACAAGGACAAAACTCCTCCTCAAGAAGTACAATTCAAGTAGCTGAACATTGGGAAGGTTTGTCGGAAAAATACTACTTTGTACTTGTCAATAACTGGTCACTGTTCAGTAGGACCAGGTAGGCTTTTTTTCTCTGAACCACTTCCTGTTACGAATTTTCTTAAATTCTAACTTACTCTGGTTTTGGAGCCAGTCTGTTTCTTGTTTCCTCGACCTCACGATCCATGGTACTTCCTTTATAATTGTGAGATCTTACACCTTTTAAGTTGTCTTGTAAATCTGTAAGCAATGATTAGTGAAGGTCTCTGTCTTCGGTGTGAAGGTCAGCTGGGACCTGGGATATTGTCTTCAGTGTATCCCATAACTGTTGAAAACACGGAGAAATGCAAGAACCTGCAAATTGCTTTTATCAAGTACACTGGTATCTGCATGTATGTTCTTGATAATTAAGATGCACTCTGTTGAGAAATACAGAGTAAAAATCTTACCTACGCGTCTGTGCTTGCATGTTAGTATGGTAGAAGTAATACACTAATTTAAAAATTGTGATGCTTCAGTGGATTAAATGGTGCGCTAGGGAAATGAAAGTTCAAAAGAATTATTTGGTTAGGGGTATCTTAAACTGCCTTTTAGCATAATTTGCTTGTTGAAATGCTTGCGAATGTGTAACCAACAGTCTTTGTTTAATACTTAATTGAAAAATTTTTTTAGCACATTAGGTAGAATCATCAAAGTGACCCAAGAAGTGATTGACTACAGGGCCTGGATTAAAAAGAAGTGGGGGAGCAAAATTAATTTATCACCTGAACTTGGTAGGTATAGCAGGAATCTTTGAAACCAGCTTAAAATTTTTTCTTGAATTTGATGTAATTCAAAATACTCATGCATTGAAATTAATCACTTTCAGAAATGTAGGAAAAAATAAAAGGAATTTGTAACTTTCTAACCCGAGACCAGTTTTCTGAGCCTTTTTTTTTCAATTAGCTTGTTAAACTGCGACTCTTCTTAGACTTCAAGGCCCATGTGTTTGTATTCTGCGCTCTTAAATGATACTTATGTTTTCTGTTAACAGATAATAGGTTGAAAATGAGAGACCAGATAGCTCCGTGCAATGGAGAACAGCAACAGAACAGAGACTCTGAACCATCTTACAACCAGCGCTTGGCTTTGTCATTGGCTAGTACACAGCAGTTATCCTCTGGCTCATCTGCCTCTTCTGTATCATCACTCTCCGGCAGTGACATTGTAAGCTTTTCATTTTCATGGGTTAAACTGATAAGAAGTAGAGTTTATCATACTCTTCAAAGCCTCAACTGATAGGACAGCAGTTAATGTGATACTATCCCTAAGCTGCTACAGCAAATTAATAGCTTCCCCTGCTCAGAGAAATTACTGAAATAAAGTATTTTTTCATTAAATTAAATGGGTCTTAATTCCATCCTAAATCTTTGGTACTCTTTGTGGTAGTAGTTAGATGTAATAAAATATAAAACCCCAAGTTAACAGTAGCTGATTAAGTAGAAGAGTAGAAACATATCTTCATAAATCTTCCCATCAAGCAAAATCTCCCATTGTCAAATTATCATCCTTTTTCCCTACACCCTAAATTGAACATGAATATCATATCGTGCCGTGAAGGTAAATAATATTCCTTACTATTTTCAGCCAAGCAGCCAGTTCATATTTTAATGGTAATGGGGCTCTCATATGTAAAGTCTTGCTGTCAGCTTCCTTGTTTGAAAGTGCAATTTGAAAGTAATTGCTGGGCTTTATTGTAACTTCCTGGAAAAGGAGACTGTAGTCTCTGTAGGTATGTTCCCAGGCTCTTAAGATTCTGTAAGGTGCTTTTGTTTTGGTATGGAGTTAAATCAACACAAAATTGGGCATTGCAGATGGTAAAGCACAAAACTGCATTGCATGGCAAGTGGTGCTCATTATAAATCTACTGAAGCATTCTGTGCTAGGTAGAGGTATTGACTGGAACAAGACGTAATACCCGGTTAACTACAATATTGAGTAGCTGGATGATGCCAAGAGAGGCCCAAGGACCTGTTTCTTAACTGCTTTCAAAAACTAGTCAAAAATGGAATTAAAAGTTTGGAATTGTATTCAATAAAAAATAAATAACTTTTGAGAGACAAGCACCTTTATACATTCTGGTTACTTTCTGTAATTCCTTTACATTTCTGAATTTTCTGTGTTGAATTGTCTTTTCGCTCCACCTCCAGTAAATATGGTAAGTGCTTTAGTTGCACCATCTGGCTAATGGAAAAAGAACAGCATGATGCTTGCCAGTGATACGACTAGCCATGCTCCTGGTTTGAGTATGTCAGTGAGAAGGATTTTGCTGTAATAAGTTTTTATGAAAAAATGCAAATATTTGCTTAATATTGTGCATTCCCAATGTAATGGGTGGCAAGTGGTTATGACCTCCCCTTATTCCCTTTTTGCCTGGCGTTAAAACGTCATTGCCCGATGCCAGAGAAATTAATGAGAAGTGAAAAGGAAGCTCTCAACAAGAAAGGCCTACAATCAGTGTGGGCATCCACAAAGTAGATGGAAATGCTACCCTTTTTAAGAAAATAAAAAGCCTTATGCCCATGTGCTTGTGACAGACCCCAGTTTAAGCCCTGGTTATTTATTGGTATTATGTCCTTAGTAGACTGCCAGCATATTGCTTAATTTGGTATGGAATGGCATGTTTCTGACAAATAAATGAGTTCATCTTAATCACACTTGGACACGTGAGGATGAGCAAGGTCTGGTTGAGCAGTTCTTGTTGAGTTGAAGAGGCTGTCCCTGGCATGATCTGGCATAATACTATGCCAAGGTTCCAGCAAAGGAACGTCTAGCGTGTGTGGCAACTGGTATTTGTGCCAAAACTGCTGGTGTACTGCAAATAGGTATGAAGCAGTGAACTTTGGTGCCAGCTTCAGAACAAGGGAATATAAATATGGCACATCGCATCACTGTAGAGTTACATGTAGCATTAGCTCTGATCTTGTGGAAGGATTGTTCTTCAGGAATGATTTCTGTATTCACTTAAAGTTAAATCTTCTGAACTTCTCTGATACTGAAGACTGAAAGCAAGGTACAGATTATGAAGAAAATGCAGGAGACAGGGAGATCCTAGATTGACAGTTTGCTGATCTCTTCCCAATAATTAAGGTTTTATTTTAATAGCAAAATATTCATCCCTGTGATGTCATTGTTAACCTTAAGTACAAGGTCTGCGTCAAGACACTGTTTCTGGAGATGTATTTTGCATGACTGCAGAATATCTTTTGCTGTGTATCAACTACAAGATCCTATCTGTGAAATTAGAGGGAGTTGATAGTGTATTTGCTTTTCAATTTACTGCTAAAGTTTCACTGGTAATAGTGATCAGCTGCACCTTGACCTTTTGGAGATCTGCCTACCAATATACTAGAAGTCAACTTACGTATGTTGAAGAAGGGGAAACAGACTTCTACTGAAGTATTCCAGCTGTCCACTCTAGCACAGAGGCAGCTGTATTCTGAAGTCATCACATCACTGTACACTGGCCATAAGTCTGGAGGCCTTGCATATATTCGTCAGTATGTCCTGGAAGCAATATTGGCAGTATATATTAAGTATGCAAGCATTATCAAAGCAGTGCAGTATTGCTCATAGGGATCCTAGAATTTTTGTTAAATCCTATAGTTTAATAGTTTGTGGTAACAGTAGTTAGTTTGGTTGTAATACAGCATGCTGTATGGTTTTTAAAGATTTGCTTCCTTGAAGTTCTGGCAGCATTACAGGCTTTTCCTTATATGCTGTAAATATGGCTTAGCAGCTCAATAGGCAAGGCTCCTGGTGTCTTGGACTTATGGGCACTTCAGAGATAGCAGTGGTTATAGATCTGTTCCAGCAGCCGGAGAACAGGTGTCAGAACAATAGAAAGGAGAAGGTTTTCCTAGAGACTGGATTGGCACAAAGCAGAGATGACATTTAGAAGTCAGCCTCTTGACTTTTGTACGTACTCAGAAAAATGGAAGTGTAGGGATATCACAGAACAGCTTGGGCTGGAAGGGACCACCAAAGGCCATCTAGTCCGACCCCCCTGCGGTGAGCAGGGACCCCTTCAACTCGATCAGGTCGCTCAGAGCCCCGTCCAGCCTG
>JAVKLA010000028.1:183728-208425 GCA_034782735.1 Sagittarius serpentarius
AGTGTCATTGTTAGTTTCTCCCTTTCCGTTCTATTAAACTGTTCTTATCTCAACCCACGAGCTTTACTTTATTTTTTTTTTTTCTGATTCTCTCCATCCCACTGGGTGGGGGAGGACTGAGTGAGCGGCTGCGTGGTGCTGAGTTGCTGGCTGGGGTTAAACCACGACAGTTTCTCTGCAAAACAGTGAAATTATTTCATAAAGAACAAGAAGTAAAATTTTACTTACATGCAAGATGCATTTTTTAGTATGTTTCCAGATGTTGTTATGCTCAGAAAGTGGGAAGGTGAATGTAGATCCTTTAAAAAAGGGTTCTTTGTGGTTTTTTTTTTTTTTTTGCTACAAGCCTAAAGTAGAGAATTGGAAATATGGTGAGAAATTGAAATGAACTTTGAAATATTTTGAGGATGTATATTAAGTTAGTTAAGGGGATACTTAAAATGTTAACGGTGCATTAAAGTTCTTCTGAATACTACTACGTAATATTTCACATGGAAGGATTTTGAAGTATGAGTTTGATTACGATTCCGATCAACTGCGGACTGGATTCAATCATGGCCGTTAATCCTGTAGTCTTAACAACAAAATAGTAAATATGTGTTCTTTCTAAACTGTCTTGTGCCTTTTCTAAACTTTCTTTAGCTTTGTAGGTCCTTACCAATTATTTTTCAGTGCTGTATGTATAAATGATTTTCTTTTGAAGCTGAGTACTGATACTTCATTTTCATTGCTAACACCTACCTGCTTTCTTTCTCCTTACTTTAGAGATGCTAACAGAAAAAAACCCAAACACCAAAACAATTCAGAAATCCTGTTTATGTTTAGATTTCAGCTCTGTTATGTTACTTGTGTTAGTTGAAAGTGTAGGTGATTTATTTTTGGCTATAAATTTTCTTTTCTAATAATGGCAGCCTTTGAATGTCAGCAGTTTTGTATAGTAAATTTGTCAGTATTTAAGAACGAAAGTTTGGTTTCCTTAGCAAATAATTACTTGGTATTTCAATTTTCACCAGGTTTCTGTTGTTTGGGGTAAAGGGCAGGAACATCCTTTTCTTAAATTTCTGTTAAATTTTCTGGAAACTTTTTTAATCTGTTATGTGATATAGAATTCCACCCCTCCCTGCCACCCCCTGGCTTGTCTTAAATGCATTTTTTTTTTTTTAGTTTTCCCTCCAGATCTAGCAGCTTTTATTTGCAAAGGATCAACTTCAACAGACTTGTCAAAAGAAAAACTAAAACCAAACCAGTTCTATCATTCAGTTGTTGAATCAATAGCCCTGTAACAGGAGAGGAGATTATCAAGAGAAATAGATCTAAAGAAGTCAAAACATCTAAACTAAAGATTTGTCTGTCATGTGACAGACTAAGGGCTTTCTTTTTTGATTCTGATCTCTTCCCAGCCATCATCTGCTTACAGACATGCCATTTCTTTGGGGATTATGGGAGTCCTGAGCATGTGAATCACCAGAAGTGTGTGGACAAGAGGCAGCTGTGTCATACAGCCTCTTGACATTTCCAAAAGACATGAAGTAAATTTCTTTTACCAGAGATTCTGAAAGAAACTTAAGTGAAAGATGTGTGCCCTCTTGTAAAGAATTAACTAATTAGAAGATGAGGAACAAAGATTCAGTTTCTGTAGTAAATGGAGCTCACCAGGAAAGCCCTGCGGGAGTTTGTGCTGGGCCTCGTGCTGCCTGACGTCCGAAAGGCAACGGATGAAGTGTGGCGAAGCTTGCTTGTGGTGTTAAGCTCCTTAAGGGCCAGCGGAGAAGGGGTGCAGGACCTCTCAAGGCGATGCATCAGGAGGGAGAGAAATACTTTAAACTTTGTAAAGAGTGACAGGCCCTGGGCTGACAGTTTCTTGCAAAGATGAGATCTTGACGTTTTTGCAGAAAACTGCTTTGATAATGCTTTCTTGATTTCCTACTGAGAATTGAGTGTCAAACCAAATTTCAGACATTATTAGGAATGAAGAGCAGTAATGAAAACATCATGTAAAAATCCATGTACATCTCGCATTGTGAACAGCGAGTACAATTTTGCCTTGTACATCAGAAGAAAGTTGTAATACAAATGGAAGAAGAATAGGGAAGGATGGTAAGAGTGGTCAAACATATGGAACTGCTTCTGTGTGAAGAATGAATGATTCTTTAAGCTGGAGAAGAAAATGAGGAAGTATATGATCAAGGTCTGTGTAGTCATCAGCAGTATATAGAAAAGTCAGAGAGCAGAATGACAAGCAATTAATTACTCCAAGAACTGAAAAATCATCAGATGGTAGGTTCAAATTAAACATGGTGCTCATGTAAGCTGTGAAATGCCATAGCACAGGATGCGGGATGCTAAAAGCTTATGGTTTTAAAAAATCTAACAAACTAGCAAACAGTATCTAGTTGAGAAACTAGTAAATACAAAGGTGTCATCTCTGACTTAAGAGGCCCCTGAGTCAACTTCCTTAAGCACCTGCTGTCTGCTGGTGAGTCTTAAGACAGATGGATTCAGATTCTGCTCTGATAGTTTGACAGTCTTTATCTTCATGGCCTAAAAAGCAATGCAGAATGCTTCATGACAAGCTAGAGACCACGTTCTGGCTAGCTTATTAATCATTCTTTGGAAATTTGATTACCTCTTGAAAAAAACCAGGGATATGACTTCTTTTAGGATACAGGTAGATAGGCTTAATTGTCATACTTGCTGTGGTGCTTGCCTGATCTTGTGGTGACCTGCTTTCCTGCCCCTAGTAGTTTTTTTGCTGAATCCCCAAACTGAGGGTGAAGTTGCCAGATTTTTCACATTTCCAGCTGAAGAGGATAGGCTGGCTGAGACTTTGTATGCTCCTTGGTCAGAGTTTTGTTCTGGTTGTACAGTAGGAAAACTAAAGTTTTCCTCTGTCTTTTTTTCAGCATATAGTTGGCGGTAACTGTAATGACTGACTGTCTTTTAATGTTTTGACTATCGAAGCATCGTTTTTAGTATTTTGACCTCATTTAATGTAGATGCTTAATTGTCTGCTTATATAATTGAGTCAGGTGTACCCTTACTGAACTAGAAAACTTTGCACAAGAATGTGACAAGATAGTGTGAGTGCTTGAAGGACCACTTGCCAAGAATATCAAACATACTCTACATTTTTTTAGTTTCATGTTGTTGACTTTCATAAATAGCTTCCAGTAGATGTTTTAACAACATATGTCAATAAATAAGGTTTAGGCAGTTGTGTATCTTAAGAATGAGGGATTCTCAGTTTGCATTCCCTTTTTCTGTTTGTCCTTGAATATTTTACCACTGGTAGTCTGCACTTAGCATGTCTGTCTTCTGAGTCTAGAAGTTCCATGTTGAAGTTTGATCAGGTTGCTGTAGGACACACTTTACAAATTAAAAAACAGTTTAAGGGTTTTTTTTACCACCCTGCTGTTAACTTTAATTATTCCTCCGTACTAGTCTTCACCAGTTTGCTTTTCTGTATGCTCGGTGTCTCTTCTAATTATAATTTCACAGTTAAATGTTGCTTATAGAATTACGCCTTCAATAACTGTTATGATTTTGTGCACACAGTTGTAATGATGGCTTGGTGTTCTCATACTTCTTTCTACTCCAGACCTGTTTGGAAATACAGGTTACTAACGTAGCTGCAGATATTTCACGTTCTAAGCAGCTGCCTCAAATGTTAGCTTTGTGGTGTTCCTGTTGAACCACTTACGGTAGACAGAATGATGTGTCTGCTTTAGTTAATGGCAGTCAGTTGTCTGTCTTAAAGTTGTTGCTGTCAGGTCTTGAAGTTGCTTGTGTTGAAGTTATCAGTATTTGGGAAGTCTGTTTCAATTTCATCTTTTGAAACTCTTGTACCCGTTTTAAATACATACACATTAAACCAACTTACTGTATGCCATTAAGTGATAGGGATGCCTGTAGTACCTTACGGCGTGTTAGATTTACTCAGGCTGCCACTAAACTTTTTTGGCAGTTTCTGTTCCAAGTTACTGGAGATTCCCCCAAAGAAAGTATCATGCTGTGTTTCTCATCATCTAGTTGTTTTGCCTTGGTCTGGATGCGAGGTATGGTCTAGGAGCCATGTAGCCCTACGATCAGACCAGTAGGATTTATAAGCTCCTTACAAGCCATAGCTGGTTTACCTGTAGGTGAGTGAGATTATGGGCAGAGCAGACTTGCGCTTTGTATGTATCAGCACATATGATCGTGCCCTTACCATTTATCCACGATGTTTCTGGAAGTCTTGCTGAGCGTCTCACTTCGTCGTGCTCTTGCCAAGATGCTCTAAAATAGACACGACTGTCACAATTAGTACAATAGACACGACTGTCACAATTAGTACTTAATGTGAAAGGTCTCTGTTTCTATAAGGGTGATGTGTAGTGTGTGCATTCCGTACAGAGATCCAAGGGTTTTAAGGACGCTTTGAAATCTACACCATTTCATTTGCAGGACATTTACTTTAGAAAACACCTCTTCAGCTGTTAGTGCCATCGCACTTGCACAGCTAAAATTAGACGAGCGTGAAAGGACCAGTTGCTTCAAGTGGTGTTCTGTGGGAATCACTTGTGTTGTGGAAATATCACTGGTAATATGTGCTTTGTTTCAGTCGTTTGTGTGCCTAAACTGATTGCTTTTCTTGTGTTTTTTAGCAGCACAGTGGGATGAAGTTTTCCATGAAAGGAACTCATAACCAAGGCAACAGCTACAGCCCCGTCAGCAGTGGAGGCATGAGGCAACCAGTTGGTAACCGAGGACACCACCAGTACAATCGCAATATATGGAGGAGAAAAAAACACAGAGACAGTTTGCCTATTAGTCTGAGCAGATAATGGCAGATGCCAAAATGACCTTCCCTGTTCAGACAAACAGAGTGAGTGCCACTCGACTTGAGGGATGGAGACCAGCGTCCAGCACATCGTTTTATTGGTGTTGCCAAATATCTGCAGCTGACTTCTTTGCATGTTTCTTTGTGTGGTGGTTCAGTCCATCTTCAAGAAGTAGTTGTGCTTATCTGTGAAGCCTTATTAAATGTGGAAGTTTGTTTTCTGCCTTCCCACAATGGTTCATACAGTGCCGAAGCAGCTCTGACAGTAGAACTGCAAGGACATTTACAAATGCTGTGGCTTTTTTGCTGTGGCTACATCTGTTCCTTTGTGGGTTCTGTTTTCTTTTATTTTAGAAGTGAAGGAAACTTCAGCCCCTTGTAATTCTCTCTTTTTTTTTTTTTTTTCTCTGCAGCAAATCAAGTTAGGAATTCATAAAAGTAAATTTGCTGCTCTCCTGTTTTTGTTTTCAAAGTTCAGAATTTTTTGCTCTGTAAATATTGGAAGTATAATTTGTGCAATAACTTGGAATTTTTAATTTAATTTCATATTGTCACATAAGTTATATTTAAGGGGAAGAGGTTTTTTAATTTACAGATCCTTTCCCAGGTTGCATTATCTAAGTTGGGTTCATAGTTTTGGCAGGTTGTCTGAGCAGTGTTACAAACATGACATTTGGTAATATTTGAGGCTTCTTGATTCACAATGAAAGTGCGATTTGGCTTACGGTTTTAAGAAGGTATTAAGCTCCAAAGCATTTTGACCCTGTGTTTTTTAGCTCATTGTCTGGCCTCTATCAGTCGTCTTGCTCTGACCAATGAGTTTTAATTTTATTCCTTTAACTAGACAACAAATCCAGCGTTTGTAGTACCAGAAGTAAAACTTTTGAGAGGGAGGGGAAAAAGGTTGGTTCAAGTCCTGATGAGAAATTAAAAAGCTGTGAATTACACGCTTTGATGCATTTTAGTAACGTAACCTGTTAATGTTTGGGTTCAAACAACATTATTAAACAGAGGTACCCGGCTTAAGGAATGTGGAGAAAGGAAATATGTTGATTCCATTAAGGAATCTGTATAGCAGTATGCATTAGTTCTGTTAAGAGCAAATATATAAAAAGTACTTCAGCTGCTCTAAGCATTACAAGAAGTATCTTTTAATGTATTGCAGGAGAGCACAGCCCAGTGTTGTACACAGTATGAGTGGCTGGCACTTAATTTACAGATGCATACAGGTATACTATGCAAGTGTGTATTGCCATGACAAACACTGTCTTTAACTTTTTGAAAAATGTACATCCTGCCTAACCCTGAGTTTTTAAAGCACCACAGTTGTCCTGGGAGTAGGTCACATCTCACGCCCTCTGACTTCCTGTTTTTTTTAATGAGAGTTCTTAAGCTATACAGAAAACTACAGATCAGTTATGTAAGTCCACTAGCAGAGAAAGCTGAAGAATCTTGTTAACAGCACATCTATACTGTGTACAGATATAGAAGGTTTTAAAACTGATATCTGAATATTAAAATGAGGTGTCAAGCATGAAGCTTTTTAATATGCTGTATGCCTTTGAAGCAGAAGTAGTTCATGTTATTACTGAATCTGTCGAACACAAACAGGTCCTGGAGGGGAGAGAGGGCAACATTCCAAAGTAGAGTAGCGCATATCTGTTTGCAAAAAGTTTGTCTTAATGCTCCAGACTCATCACAGTTTAAAAAAAAAAAAAAAGTTTTAAAAATTGTGAGCTGATTCATAAATAATATCTAAGGGCTGTTACATGAGCCTGTACTGCTTAGTCTTCACACACTAGCAATATTGAGCATAACTACATTAAGGAGCCTTCAAAGGCTTTAGTTGGTGTCTTATACTAGCGTCCATTTTAAAGCAAAACTCATTTGAAAAGTGGTATCATGTAACACTTCAGTCATGGTGAACCAAATAAATTGGCCTGGCTATCACTGTGGTTATGTGCTACAGGTTTAAAAAAAAAATCATGTTTAAATTTTTTGTGTGGACAACTATGTGGAAGCTAAAATTGACATATTTTTATGTAAAGTTTTCTATTCTTTGATTTTTAATAAACTTTGGAGACCAGTCACTCCTCTGTACGCTTTTATGGGAAATTTAATAGGTGAAGTAATCCTTGACCTTATCCGATTGTTTGTATGCTTTGAACGTCTGCTTTAAATTGCTCATGCCGAACACCTTCAGAATGAGCTTGGAAGGTGGATGGACGCCCTCCGCAAATGGTTGTGATGTGTTTATAAAGGGAGTAATGAACGTGGCTGTTGGTTTCGTAGCTGTGGATTTGATCCCTTGATAATGAGAGTGCAAAGGAGCTGGAGGTAGTCCCCAACAAGATTCTTTGAAAGAGACTGACGAAATCATCACTTGGGATGCCTTAACTTGCCATACAATTTTTTAGTCCCTCCCTGTAGTTTCTAAATTCCTTTCATAATATTTGTCTGGTTTTCCGCCTCCTCAAAGACTGGACGTATCTTGTCTCTTTTGTTGACTTCTGTTAACCCTGTGAGAGGACTTCGAAATGTCAGTAACTGACTTGAATTCAAAATTTCAGAAATTGAGTCTTTGGAAGGAGCTTGTATAAATCCGTGAACTCCAAGCAAGGGAACTGAAATATTTTTAATAGACAGTAATGCAGGGCTAGGGCTTTGGAATTGGAGAGGGTTGTGGTACTTGGTCAGTCTTAATGGGTATCCGCTGGAGAAAAACAGAGAAGTGGTGGGAGGGGAAAATCATATGCACTCAGTAAGAGCTGGGGTAATAACAATTTTTTTTTTTTTTCTGTCAAGGTCAGTTAGCCAGTGGGACATGGCTGCCGAAGGGATGTGTATCCCCTCTGCAGACACAGAGATTCAGTGCAGCAGCATTGGTCTTAGAACTTCAGTTTTCTTGGGCTCCACCTCTTCCCTTTTCCTGTCCAGGTGATGACTTTGCTTTATTCTTCCCACAGATTCTGCCCAACTGTTTCTCCTTGTTAGTAGTCTCCTTTTAAAGCATTGGGAGTCTCGCTTTGTTCCTTTGAACCCCTCTTCTCTGATAATAATCTCGGATACCCACCTGGTCTGTTTCCCAGCTCTTCTGACTATTTTGTACACTGTTCATAGGCAAAACTAGCCACGGACTTTGGATGTGGAAGGAAGAGACTGCAAACGGAACGGATGAGCAGGACCGACGGAGTACACCACAGAAAGAGCTCATTCGCTGTCTGTTGCCATTTCCAAGAGATGTCAATGCCGGCGTTGCTTTGGTCTTCCCCTGTAACTCCCTCCCCGCACGCACTGAGGAGGGTAAGAAGAGAGAAACGTGACTGCTGGTACAACGTTGCTGGTTCAGCCGTCTGTCTGTCCACAGAACAGCTGTGGGACAGCATCTTGAGAATGGGCATAGCAACAGTCTGTTGTTGCTGTGCTGAAATACAGTACACCTTCAAGCAGTGTGACCTCTTTCTCATTTCTGGGCAAAAAGAAAAGCTTAAATCGTGAATGCTAACAGGCAACAGGTCAGTCGGTGTGTATCTGTGGGGGGGTGTGTGTGTGAATGGGTCAACTTCTGAGCTCTCTGGGAGAACAAGCCTCTTGTCAATATAGTCTGGTTATAAATTTAATAACACCTGGAGTAAACCAAAGTCATGTCCTGAATTCTCCAGTTAAGAGACATGACAGTGCTGTCGATGAGGTGGCTGATCATGCCTTGTGCTTCTGCACAATAGAGTATTTTGATTTGGGCTTGGAGTGTTCTGGGAAGTAGATGTGGTGCCAAAAAGAAGGGTTTTGGAGGTGGCCTGAAAAGAAAGATCCCGGAGATCGGGAAGATGCGTGGAGAAGAGCACCAGGGGATGCCCCGGGACCTTGGCCGGTACCGCCTCGGACTGGTCACCGTGGGTAGCTGTGCAGCACGAGGGACGTGACGCGACGCGTTTTTCTGCCTGAGGGTCGCGCAGCAGCAGCAAGCCTCCCCGTTGGGAAGGGAGCCCAGACCCTAGCACACGGGTCGCTCTGGGGGAGTGAGCGGATGAGTGCGTGAAATGATCAGCTGGGGTAACAGCTCCAGTCTTGTTGGTCTGTAAACAAACGCCAGTATTCAGAGCCAGTACAGGTGGCTGTTTACTTTTAATTCGCCTCCAACAGAAAATGGTGTCAGAACGACAGTACTGACCATTTATGGAACCTCATGTTCACACCCAGAAGACTGCTGTAGCTGACCTTTCCCCAAACCTCCTTCAGATGGCTTTAGGCTTTCTTTTCAACCAGAATATTAACTTGTATTAAACTTGGTTTGTTGTTTTTCCTTCCTTCCAACACCCTGTGAAAGTTTCTGTCCCGGGGGTGCCTTGCCTGTTTCGGATGACGGAAGTCCTTCATTTGTTCTTGGCAGTAGGAGATCACTTAAGGAATCCTACGGACAGCTCGTGTCTGCGAGAGGTTTGCTGGGCAAAATGTTTTTAACTTTTTAACCAAGGATTCTTTCTAGAAGATCAGCCACGTACTTCTGTTATAATTGGTTAAAGTAACGGTCACAGGCTACAGTTGTGTATTGGTGAAAGGACGATAGTGATGCCTCTTGTAGAACGCCTTTGTACCTGAAACATGCAAAATGCTGCCTAAAGCTCTGGTCAGATTTCTCTGTGTTACGCTACTGCAAAAGTTTTGGCACAGAATGCTGCCTGTGGCACAGCAGCCTTTCAGTTCCAATCGACGAGGGATTCTCCAACCATTTGCTTTTTTTAGTAAGTCTTTTTTATTGAGGGATTGTTGCATGAACGTAAAAAGAAATCGTGAATGGAGGGATTTTTTTCGTTCAGGGAACAGCCCGTGTGTGTGCTCGTGCTGTTGATATACGTGCCTACGCTTGAGATTAGCAGTAACTCAGCAGAAACTTTTCCTAATGGCCTTTGCGCCACTGCCTCTCGTGCTAGGATTGCGGGTGCAAAGGGCGTCTCGTCCCACCCCAGCTACTTTCCCCTTACCCACCGATGTGACATGTTTTTCTGCTGTGAATTCTTAGCTGTGCAGCCAAAGGGCTTCTGTAACTTAACAGGAGTTGAACAGTAGGTTGATTGACTCTCTTACTGAAACGTGGGTTCCAAATAAATGCTTCACTGACTCCTTTTTCAACCTAAACCAAGCAGGATTTAGGAGCTCCTGTTACAGGATTTTCTGTGTGAGAGGATGAACGCAGTGTTTAATCTGGAAGTCCATAACCTCTGTGCTGAAATTACCACTTCCTATCAGTGAAAACTTCGGCACTGATCCCCCTGGGGATGTTCTGCTGAGAAAAATCTTTGCAGCAGATTCCTTGCTTCTTGCTCCTCCTTTCCAGAGGGGAAAAGCTGAATCTTCTGATGGGCTACATCCACCCCTTCAGGATTACTGTTGGGTGCATCCGGGGAATCTGAGGAGCCGAGACTAGCAGGTGAAACCTCACCCTTGTCAAGAGTTGCCTCTCCGGGTGGTAACAGACAACCTGAGTACTGCTCACTGTATAATCATGGGCGGGATCATCAGATCATCTCCGTTCTCTCAGGGAAATTTCTTAGGAGACTGAGGAACGGAGAATAAGATTAGTCTATTAGTCATGCATGTTATGTGCGTGCAGTCTTCTGCGGATGAACAGAGGAGAGTTGCAGTTCTCAGCTGCAAGTGCAAGATTTGTTCTGCTGTCCTTACAAGGACCTCGGGGGGAGCAAAGTCAACCCAGTAGATCTGTTTGCCCCTCGTATTAAGAGGAAATGCTGCCACGTCTGCTCAAGAGCAGGTCTGTGCAACACTTTTCTGACTGGTTCCTGATACAGCGGTTGAACAAAATCACTTGCCATTTCCTCCCGCTCCTCCGTAAAAAGGGGTGGTCAAGGAAAGTAAAGTTGTGCAAGTTCCATGCACCGTGTGGGTGTGAGTGTTAGAAATCACGAGTGGTTAAGCACTGAATATAAATGCTCTAGAGTGGCTGTGAAATTTCCATCCTTTGCAATTTTAAAAACCTGCCTGGACAAGGCCCCAGGTAACCCCGCGTAACTTCAAAGGCAGTCCTGCCGGGCCAGGAGGGTGGGCCACATGACCTCTGTACGGCTTCTCCTAATCTGAATTTTGCTATGATATCACAGAAAAGAATAACTGGTTTTTGATTTTACTTTATCTCTGTTGGGTTTATGAAGTGTTTTAACGGGGACAGAAGTCCGGCAGGAGTTGTTCATTTTTTGCTTTGTCCTGCACGTGATAAACTGTATCTGCAAATTCTGGGACCAACAGGTTGAAACAGGTGAGAACATACTGACTTCTGAAGCTGTTAATCCCTGGAAATGCATGGTCCACAAACGCAGGGAGTAAGTCCATAAATCTTCCTGACTAAAGTGCATTTTTTCTTTGTATTATTATGATGAATTATTATTGTTGTTATTGATAAACATTGTTTCCTCTTCTGATTTCAGTTGACTTGCATTTGCAATAGTAACACACTGAAGATGTGTGGCAGTAGTGGTTTGTGTAGGACATGAGCAAAATACTCCAAATGCGAAGTCCTTCACCTTTTCTTCCTGATCAGAGTTGCGTAGATTCATCACGGAAACGTCTGATAATTAAAATCTGCTTGTTTGCTTTTATTCTGCAGTACAGGAGTGGGTAGTTTACTTACACTACTGCTGCCTGACAGGTGGTAGAACAGCACCGATGGAGCTGAAACCATCCCGAGAAGGCTCTTTTAGAGGTAAGATTTGGAAGCTGCTATTAGCCCAAGTTTTACCTAAATAAGTCTAGATGATATCTGTCTAGATCAGAGCTGTCCCTTGCTTTGCACTCTAGAAATTGGAGAGAGGAGAATGTTCATCAGGAGTGGATATATAGAAAAGGAACTTTCCACAAAGAAAAAGGAAGCAAAATCTAAGGGCTAAATGATCTTGAAACATCAGCTGACAGTCCCAGCAGAATGGGAATTGTGACATGCCAAGCTGCAGATCTACTAATAAGGACTTAAAACCACCAGCAAATAACCCGCTAGTGCTAGTATGAGCTATGGAGAAGAGCTCCAGGGTCTCTAAGATACTAGCACTGCGAAGAAAAGGCAAAAGTCGTCATCTGGGCAACTCCTATCAGTATTTCATCTTTATTTCTGTGGGAAAGCAGAATAGGGCTAACTAGAAACTCAGGCAAAATTTAATGTTAATTTAGCAAATGTTTTGTAATGCCTAACCCAGCGTTGCTGCTATTAAAAAACCCTAAATATAGATACTTTTATTTTTTTTTTATTTTCAGTTGTTCGGTAGGGTGTGCGACCGGCTTCGTGGCCGTGCGGTGAGGGAGCCGGGTGCTGCCTCTGCCTTCAGCCGAAGGGCATCAATAGATGGCGCCGGGAGCAAATTTTTGGGCCAAGGCGGAGCGGTTCAGTGAAGATTAACTCGGGAAACAGCTTCTTTTGACTGTGTTTGCTAACGATCGTGACGCAAGAGCTGCCACGTACCGGCTGAGTTCGCTGACGTGACAAATGTGGGAAACGCGGCCAACACAGTGTTAGCGTTTTGTCGTACTGAGCATTAGAGATGGGATGAAAAACGAAACAGAAGGCTGGAAATTAAGAATTTATAGCTGCTTCCGACCAGTGAAAGCTTATGGGCTAGAAAGGATAAAGAGGAGAGAGAGACCTGGGCATATTTGTTGCCAGCATGACTGAATTCACCAACCTGTCTCATAAAGATGATATGCGAACCGAAGACGTATGAGATGAAGTCCTTACAGTAGTGTTAGTGATTTTCTTTTATTACAAGTCCAGAGTTTTACTAGTTAAATTACCTGTGGCGTTCCTCATTTCAGGAAAAAACAAAGAGGAAAAAAAGAAAGACAGAAAAGCAGTGTAATGCTCTTTTTTTCTTTATTCAGTCATGGCAGGAGCTACAGACTCAGGTTTAAAGAATTTTCTGACACCTGAGGATCTGCGTCACCTGGAGATTCATCAAAGCTCAGGTTAGCTTTTATAATGTCATGTCAATATGATCTGAAGTACTAGGGGTATGACCAATACCATCACCCAGCTTTTTGCATCAGTTTGCACCATTCTTGTATTGACAAACTTTTGATCTCGGTCTTTGATGTAGGAGTGACTTGCCCCCTGGGGATGCTGAACATACTAGCTGACTGTCATTTCAGATCTATGGGTGACAAGTAGAAGATCTGACTGGATGTTATCGGTCTAGGGAATGTGGTATGACTGAGGCAGCCAGCCCTCCTTTCTCAGTTTTGGTGGAGAAATGCGTGTGGCTTTATTCTGGGTTTCCTGTCCGATGCCTTTGTGGTATCTGGAAGAAAAAGGCGTGAAATATCTCAGCCCCCTCCAATAGCCCTGAGCACTTCAGTGGATAAAATGGGATGGGAATTTCATGAGGCCCTTTCACCTAGCCTGGCACCCAAGACCGAGCTCAGTCCCTGGTGGCTCTTGCTTCCCATTCCTGTTCATTGACCTGCTGATGCAGTTGGGTCCAAACTCAAAAGTGTGGGAGAGGAGGGGTGGGGAGGCATCGGAGATTGTGAGGAATGTAATCCTGTAGGCATGAAAGCTATTTAAATTCTCGTTGCATGGCTCCCGGCTCTCTGCGGTGGCTTGTAAAAAGGCTAGTTCTTCATCAAGGGGAGGGGTCCTCCCATGGGGAAGGAAAGATCTACCACAGGAGTGTTGTGTCTAAATGCAATAAATTTCTCCGTCCCCTCCCCAAGTCCCTCTCTCATCTACTTGCCCAGTCAGGTCTTAGTGACCTGAAGGAATTTTCTTCTCCGCTGTTTTAGTGTATTTGCTTTAACTTTGTATGGATAGCCTAGACTGTCCCAAAGGGGAGAAATATTAAGCTGATTTTACCTGCTACTTGCTCTACAATATTCTTGATACCAGTGTTCTCAGATATAGTTGTTTTTTCCCTCTGTACACTCCCTGCAGCTCTAAATTTGATGCTTAAAAAAATCTGCCATGAACGTGCCCTTAGATTATAGCATGGTCTTATAGCTTCATACATGAGAATTGGTGGTTGTTACCCATCTCCTGGAAAGAGTCAAGGCTCAGGAGCTAATGACAGATCTGACCTTACTGAATCTTTATCCTTGCTAGTTTCCTGTTTTCAGTTCTTTCAAGTGTCTGATGCAGCTTTCTCTAAAGTACACTTTGGATTAGGAAATTCATTTATCAGTTTATTTTCTCAGATCAGAGGCTTCCAGGCCAGAGGAATTTTGGAAGTTTTCCTGGCAGCTAGGCGATGCCCATGGCACTAAGCCTTAGTCCCAATACTGTACCTACAGCAGACAGGACGTGGGGACCAGCCCTGACTACGCAGTTGTCATTCAAGCTGATGGGGCACATTCGATCACGTTAAGAGCCTGCTACACCATCACGCAGTAGTCACGAGATGCACCTTGGTGATCAGAGCGTGTTCCACCATGGCATAAGGCGCACACGGAGCTTTGCTCAGACATGTCTCCGATGTGTTCAGAACAGCTAGATGGGATGCCCGTGTGTACCTTCATCGAACACTGTGGATCTGCTGAGACATCCAGGTGTACAGCGGCATTTTGCAGAGCAGTGCTAAGATCGTTATTTGCCCAGAGGACTCCGAAATGCCCGGACAGACCCCACGATGTAGGATGCTCCCTGGAGTATCCAAGGGTATGAACAGTCATGTCAACCAAACCTCAGAGAAGGAAAAGGCTAATAAAAACTTTTCAAAATGATCCACCCGTTCATTCATCTCACAGCTATCTCCTCTATAGCCATTTACCTTTTGTAGGAACTGAAAACCTGTGCTTTCTGGCTCTCATGAGCTCCCGAGAGGAGAGAGGGCCGTGGGGGGGGAGGAGCGGGGAGGCACCTGGGATTTCGAGGACTGTAATCTACCAGGCATGAATGCTATTTAAATTGCCAAGGCAAAATGAGCTATTCGTTATGCATTTAAATTTCAGAGGCCCTTTTGATGCACATGAGGTAGGGGGAGCTCAGCAGGGTGTTTCTAAAGATGTTTTCTGAAGAGGATTGCGGTGAACAGGAATTATTTTTTTCAGCATTGTTTAGGCAGATGGCTGTCAGTAGTTACTTCACGATTAGCTTGTCCTTATTTCTTTCCAGGTAAACATTGAATCTGGAGAAAAAAGAGCTTTTTTCCTGTGCATTTGGCAAAGGTGTTTGTTTTTTGGTTTTGGGTATTTTTTAATTTTTATTATTTTTTTTTTATTTTAAGTGGAAGTCCCCATGGAGTCCTGGAACTGAATGTTGCTCATCTCTAGCAATAAGACTTTAAACTGACTCAACTATAGTTTTTTTTTTTTTTTTTTTTTTTTACTTCTCTCCTTACAGGGTATGACGGGATTTTCTGCTGTCAGGCAGGTAAATGGGATTTGGGGAATTCGGTTTGCCCTGGCTGCAGAGCGAGCGCGTTCGTGTCCCCGCGGGGCGCGAGGGGCTCGCGGGCGGCTGGGCTGAGCACCGGCTGCTGCCGCCGCTGCGGGAAACCTCCTCTGAGGCCCAGGGCAGCTTTAGACGGGAAACGCTCAGCGCACTGCGTTTGTACTAAGTAATGGATCGCTGACCACGTAGTTGTTTTTCTGGCAAAGCTGTACCTGGGAAAGCCTGCGTTCGGCTTGCGCTGTGCCGCTATAGCACTAGCCTAACGTTTCATACTTCCAGGTGCTGGACTGTGGTTGCCGTCTTAGGGACCTCTCAGTCCCTTAACTGCGCGCAGCCAGCTCAGGTGCATGAGCTCCTAATTGCTTCAGCATGCAGAAGAGATTTTTTTTTTTTTTTATTGCTAAGTGCTCTTGGGAATGGAACTGGGACATGACAGGTTTTCTCGAGCTAGCCTGCAATGGCCGTTTTCTTTTTTTTTTTTTTTTTCCTCCCTTTGAGATGGCAGCTGAAAGTAGAGTTTAGTCAGCACGGATGTAAAAGACGCTCTTGAGAATAGCTCCAAGCATCATCCGGGTTGGGGGTTCTTTGATTTGTGCAAACAGGTACAAGGTTCCTTTTGTTATCCAGCTTTAGTTCAGTGGCCAATCTACCATTAATACTATTTTCTTAAGGTTAAAGAGTTGATTGATAGAGTGAAATCTTTAGTCAGTCACATATCAGCAATCACCGTGGTGTTGTGGTTTAACCCCAGCCAGCAGCTAAGCCCCACACAGCCGCTCGTTCACTTCCCTCCACCCAGGGCGGTGGGGGAGAGAATCGGGGAAAAAAAAAGTAAAACTCCTGGGCTGAGATAAAGACATTTTAATGGGACAGAAAGGAAGACAATAATAATAATATTATGTAATAATATGACAATAATAATAATAATAATAAAAGGATTGGGATACACAAGACACAAGATGCACAATGCAATCGCTCACCACTTGCTGACTGATGCCCAGTTAGTTCCTGAGCAGCAATTCCCCCCCAGCCCCGGCCAACTCCCCCCAGTTTCTATACTGGGCGTGACGTCCCATGGTACGGAATACCCCTCTGGCCAGTTTGGGCCAGCTGTCCCGGCTGTCTCCCCTCCCACCTTTCCCGTGCCCCTCCAGCCTCCTTGCTGGCTGGGCAGGAGAAGCTGAAAAGCCCTCAACTTAGTCTAAACACGACTGAGCAACAACCGAAACCATCAGGGTGTTATCAACGTTCTTCTCATCCTAAACCCAAACCACAGCGCTGTACCAGCTACTGGGAAGTCAATTAATTCTGTCCCAGCCAAAACCAGGACATAAGGGGAACCAGGAATTTTCTCCTGCCTCCTAAGAGAATGCAGAATGGAATTTCCCACCAAGGCAAAGAAAGAAGCCTGGGGATTTTAAAGATACCTGGCATTAGATAGAGGATATCTTTGACTCTTTTTGACAACTCTTCCAAGTCAGGTATCTAGAAACTATCTAGACATTATGTATCTATACAGATAGTTCGATACTTTGCATTTGAAAACATGCAGTTGCGCCTGACAGAGGCTGCAAGGAACTGGGACAAGACGGAAGGAGTTGATGCCAACCCATCATGCTTGCGGTGGCAGAGGGAGAAGCAATCGCAACTGGGAAATACGGGAAAAGCAGTATCCCACACTTCAAATGACACAGGACTTACGAGCACACAGTGGAAAATTCTGTGTTACACACAACACGGCTACCTGGTGTTTCAAGTGGCTAGCTATTTTAGAATTACTGAAAGCTCCGACACGTTTCTTTTTCCTGATACTATTTTTTTTTTAAACAGATGTCATACTTCATTTTTTTTTAAGTAGCACAGAACAAAGCCAGCTGTATTCCCCCAATGAGAATACGACTACGAAATCAAAATATGAGTGTTCAATCTTAATTTTTCATCTGCTAAACCCCTGACAAATCCAGAACAAGGGCCCCCAAACAGCGGACGGCACACAAACACTCTCAGGTTCCCAGAGCTGCTGCTGTCGACAGACGAAACATTCAAGCAGGAATGCTTTAAAAACCCCGATCTAGAGTTTTAGAAACATCGCTCTCTGAACTAAAAACACACACTCAAATTGGCATCTGGAACATCAGCTGCTATCCTCCGGCATCAGACGCTGCCACTTCTGTAGCGACGCAGCCAGCGTTACGTAAGGCAGCACAAACAGCAAGACTTTCTGCTAAGCATTAGTTCTTTCACGTGGGTAAATCAACCAGCTAACGCAACTGAAAGACATGCAAACTATTATTCTAGTCTCCATTTACATTGATTTCACAGTAGCATAACTATGAGGATGTTTCCAGATTGATTTCTGATGTGTTATTTTGCTGATAGTTCCTGCATTGGATTTAGATTTGTTCAGTGGTGAAAACGAGAATTCAGAGGTACTCATATGAACGTTTAGAAACACTAAAGCGGGGGACGGTGGGTGGAAGAAGATCTGAGTACACGCCTGCTTCATCCCATTTAACCTGCAGTGCTGGCGTCTCTCTTTGAAGTGCTGGTATGGGGGAAGAAACGGCATTACCCAAATACCATTTACATAATCAGTTTTTCCACATTTCAAGAAGGCATTTCTCTCTGTTGTTACTTTAATTTGTTCTTTGTAATCACACACCTGTGAGAATAAACATAAAATATACATTATTATCCTCCACCCTTTCTACTTCAAAAAAAGAGGTCACCTCTAGCAAAGCAAGTATTATCTTTATGGCACTGACAGGAAAACTGTACATTGGCTGGCAGTTCATTATTTTGCTTCCATCTGAATCCCTTCCCCATCCTTGAGAGGAAAGAAATCTCTAGCTACTATTTAGAGTTCCGAAGCTCCAATCAAGTACAGATAGCTAGATATATATAAATCACGTATCTAGGCCCAGGTTCTGGGGACCGCATAACACATAATAATGTGCATATTCATTTCGACTTTTGTTGCAGCTGAAAACAGAAAGCGTATCTGCGCGAAGATTATATTCGCAAGTTAAGGCTATGAAGCATCCGACAGGAGCAGTGGGTTCGGACTGTGCTGCAGATCTGTATGTATTACTCCATGCATGCCGTTACTTCTGTGTTTGTTATCATCACTGTCCGGTATCATATGAAGGCAGATAAACAAACAAATTCAGCATCCTGATTCAGCAAAAGGTACCCCGTTCCTTGGTCCAGATAACTATTCAAGTACCGCTGTGGATAAAACATGCTCTTCCTTTTCCCATTGTACTGATGGCGCAGAAGCTCATTATGAGCATGCTTTGACCTGAAACAAGCTGCCTTCCCCCATACCCACTCTCACACACGTGTGGGTCACAGCTGTCCTCCCAACAGGCAGCTGCCCAGGCGCGCATCAGACAAGCCGCTCTGGTCCCCCGTCTGTCCCTTCAGATGCCTTGCTACCGGCAGAACCACGCTGCAGGTGAGCAATCACACCTTTCATAACCTCCTCCAAATGGGAACGCTCCGGTTTCTTTCTCATCTCTTTTCCTGCACTATTTAAGTATTTCAGCTGACACCAGGAGCACCTCTCTGACGCAGCCACAAAGGCTCGTCCGGCTGGACCAGCAGGCAACTGGTGGCTGCACCAGCCGCACAACATCGCCGCCCAAGCTCCAGGAGCACTGCAGGCGCCTTCCTCAGCCTGACCGCGCAGGCTTTGCACGCTCTTGGCCGCGCCTGCCTTCGGCTAGGCTTGCCACCTTCTGTGTTCTCTCTACAGCATTACCTCAATCCGTGCGGTCGAAGGGGTCCTTGGAGGCTCTGCGCCACTACCGAACCGCAATCAAGTAGGACTTTGCCAAAACACCGCCGTGACAGGCAAACGATTCTGCTTCGCAAGGGCTCCCTGAAAAATCTGAGAGGTAAACGCCTGTGACGGCCACTAATCTCCAAGTACAAACCAATGAGGAATTTCCAGTGCTTCCACCAAGATTATAGCTGTTCCACGTAGCTGAGTTTACTCTCCTACAGGCAAAACCTTCACTTTCGACTCTCAATATAGACAACACAGCAGTTTTTACCCATAAAAGCCGCTTCTTTTACAGAAACATACGAAAGATGCCAGATAAAGTAATTCACTATTCCATGTTACCTTCAGAAGAGGGCACTATTCCGGGGCAGAAAGAAGATATTTTATTAAACTTCATATTCTACAAGTGGTAAATTGATTCCTTCTCACATCAAAACACCTCAAGTGGGAAGCCGAGACACTAAGCACAGAATTCAACAGTTCTTGGCTTCTGAGACCAAGGCTTTTCTGTGTCCCTTACTGTTTTGAAAGGGCTGAAACAAAAATCTATAAAACATTTTAAAAAATAATTGCAATATGGCGCACAATTTGGCCAAATACATTATGTCTCGGAAACCCAGTGTAATTGGAGATGAAAAAGCATTACTGTTGATCTGTTTAATAACCTGCCATTTTTTTATTCATCCAAAAGCAATCTATTGAAAGCTTCATGACAAATCTGAATGAAGCTGGTAACAGACTGTATCTGTATCTCATCTGAAATGTAAATGAGTCATTCTTGCCTTTTGGGGGACTAGGATAGAAGAGGCTGCTCTTCAGTCTTGTGGTTAAAAATAACCTTCCACTCCTCACACGCAATATCCCCTTTAATGATCCCTGCTTACTATTACTTTCATGATGACCTGTGAAACAAATGGGGACATGATGCATCCTCCAAAACACAAGGAAAGTCAGATATTTAAAATAAAAAGAAGCACATGTGACGCAAGACCGGGTACTGCATTACATCTAAAAATAACTGCCAAGATTCAGGAAACCAAAAAAGGACAAAATAGGGGTGCGAGATGCTGCACGGAAGGGCTCCGAACTATTGCCAGTCTTGAATGTTCAGAAGCGATGCCGCTCCAGGGAAAATCTCCTACTCGGCTTCAGGCCCTGCTGAACGCTGGAACTGTTCCAGCTGGTTCCTCAGCTGTTCTCCCTTCCCGCAGGGTAAGCTGAAAAGCCATTACCCCCTGAGGGCGCAGAGGCTAGATCATACGTCACCTTCGCCTGTATTCATGCAAGTATCTGCCGATAATCATGACAAAATGCTTGCCCAAGCACAATGGCTTAACGATTGCAACATACGCTCAACCGAGCTCTGCTACGGCAGTTTGTCAACATTAAAACTATGTAAATATCAAAGTGGACAACAGCAATATATCATCTGGCAATTTCTAACTGTAGCAATCTAATTACAGCCTTTATAACGTTGTTTTCTCACTGCAAGAGGTTTAAACTGTAATGAAGAAGAGCTCGAGAACAATCTTACAGGAGGCTTCCTGGTTGCTTTTAAGCCAGTTTTCTGGACTGGCGATGGAACAAAGCCTTTCGCTAGGAGGACGGATGGACAGACCGGATCAGAGATGCTATTCTGGCAAAGATTCCACTCTGGATACATCAGTGGAAAGAATCACTGTCCCACATCACGCCTGCCCCATTTCGGGGGTCCTGCACAGCAGGAGGCACGTAGAAGCAGACAGTCGCTTCCATTGTATCTTCAGCTGTATCGGAACAAGCTCAAGTACTGGAGGCTGCATCAGTGTGCTGACTACAATATTCTAACGGGGGTGAATGTACTGTGTTGACAAGGCCCGCTGTCAGTGATTCCCAAAGCTTCGGGATCAGATAGGACTGCCCACGCCAGGCAGCGAGGTGGGGAAGCAGGTCTCACAAATGAGTGCGGTTATGTCTCCGTACCGCATAATGATTTCTGGTCTGCTCTACTATGGATGTTTCCATGCATTCACAGAAATCACATACTTCAGTCATTAAGGGTTTTTTTCATTCCCCACTTTTTTTTAATTGTATTTTTTTCTCTAAGGGTAGAAACCTTCTCTTTTTTACAAAACCTGAGAGATGGAAACTAGCATATTGTGAAAGTTGCCTAAATATTTCAGGCATGCACTATCCTGCAAGTTCAAATGAAAATTAGTGAGATGGTAATTTAAAAATCAGCATTAATAATTTGAAACGGTTCATAAATTATAAACAAGTTTAATTGCATTATGAATAGACCTGCTGTGTCCCACTGCTTTTCCTGCCCTCAAGAGTCTTGTCCAAAATGATCTGATAAATAACACCCATCTGAGAGATTTAAACCAGAGCAGAAATTGTGGCTATGCTTCTTTGTGGACCCACCTGATAAATCAGGCACAGCTATTTTTAGAGACCAACTAAAGACTGCTAATCTGCTGGCAAGCAGTGGAATACCACGTCAGGGCGAAGTAACTACAGCAGCACTGATGCTCGAGCAGACAAAACTACGGCAAAAACTGTGGACGGGAAGCCTCAGAAGTAAGGGACAGAGACATGGCCCAGGGTGGGAGCAGGGAACCTTGACTATGGGGCTTTGGCTAGGAGGATTTAAAAAGGAAGAATGGAAGGAACAGGAGGAATTACTGAGAGAGAAGTTTGGGAGTAACTTAGGAGACCCTTTGGAACAGACGGGGTGGGGTATAGGAGTTGGGGTGTGTTGGAAGAGTGAGAGATTTGAGCTTTCAAGGAAAAGGGGTGGGAGTCCAGGAGCAGAAGACTTCCCTGGGTGACGAGGACCTGGGCTTCCACGGGGCAGCCTGGCGGCTCTGCCAGCTCAGGCACCAGCGCTACCATGGCTTCTCACCCCACCGGCTGCCTTGTGCTGCCTCTTCCCTAACTCATGGCTTTAGTTGTGAAAAATGCATAGCCCTAACGTTCCGTAAAATTAATTCCACACCAAAAATGCTCCAGTATCTCTAGTCAGAAAAACAATGACGCTAGGAAAGTGTCACTAGTTTGAGAACTGAAAAACGGGATCTTCAAGTAGTAATTTACTTAATGGTAAAAAGAAACCTAAGTAGAGCAACATTTTAATTTCATAGACACAGCTGAGAGTCTTTTACGGGGCAGTTACAGTTTAGGTGACGACTTCTTTTGGAGGATCTCAAGGTTAAGACTGCTCAGAATGAAGCGGGGGTTAGAGCACTGCAGTTTTAAACAAGTGTTGGGAGATAGTTTAGCTACTCTACAGTTCAATAATGACGATGATACTTTCGCAGTTAAGGGGACACTCAAAAGGTAACTTCACTAAAAACCATTACATTGGGTTTGTACACTATTTTTTTTTTTTTAATTCCAAGTATAACAAAATACAGAAAAGTCAACTGGGGGAAAAGCAGAAACTTCACTTTCATTACTGGAAGTCACTGAAGCCATCACATTTTCCGCTATTTTTCATAAGAAAATTTTTTTAGACATTTTTTTCCCCCCAGAAATTTCTTTGCTTTAAAATATATTCTAAAATTGTGACAAGTTTAATGTATTACTTCATATTTCATGACTTCCACAACAGACCTTGCCTAAAAAGAATGAATTCCTTATGCATATTCTGCATTAAAATTAATCTATTCAAAACACACACCCACTCTTGCTAGCATTTTTTTTTCTTCAAATACCAGGGTAGTCATATTAATATTAGCGTGCCAAGTGTTAAATTGTATTCAAAGATATATAAGATAAATTTCAGTACGTAAAGTACTTGATGATGTGGTGTATTTAAGAAGCAATTTCCTTAACAGCAAGAAACCTTACTATAGCCACATGACAATAAGACACAGCAGCCTGAAATACACAATACTGTTGACTTCTGTGCTTCAAAATTGTTGCAATTTTTGCAGACTGTTGTTTGTCATCGCATTTCTATCCACTGCCACTCAGCATACAAACAACAACAGTTAAAAGTCTATTTCCTGTACACAGGAAACGCGCGCTGCTCCTTGCCTACTCAGCCGGGGATTTCATCTGCCATCGGGTTACACTAACTTATCCCTAACTGAGGACTCTATTTCTTTTCTTTTAACAGTTTTAACTCAACCCTTCTTCACCCTTCCCTTTAGCCACTCGCCCTCCACGCTGCTGCCCAGGAACCACCTATGGTCCGGGACTGCGTGACCAACTTTCCCAGCTCCCAGAAAGAAGGAAAACACAAGAGCAGCGGGGAAAGCCATCTGCTAAAAAACCAACCGGCACCACGTTTGCACAAGCCATTACCCTGCCTGCCCGCCCAGACTGTCCACGTACCAAAACCCCAGGACCTGGGGACAACGCCTGCGGGAGGTGGCCAGCGGAACTTGCTTCCTCCGTCCTCCCTAATGCCCTTACGCAGCGACTCCAACGATCCTCCAGCCCCTGCTGCTCATCCCGTGCGCACCGAACGGCGGCCGCCTGCCCGGCTGGGAAACGGGGGGAGGCAGGAGCCAGACACGGCGGTGGTGGGCTTGGTCCTGGCTTCACTCCTCTCCCACGCTTGCTGGGGCTGCAGCCATCCTCAACAGAGGGATACATCTGGCCTGGCAACCTCACTCTGTTTCGACAGCACAGGTTAAAAAAAACAAACCAACCAACCAACCCCCAAAAACCCTTAGGTGAGAAAAGCAATACAATTGCAAAAGTACTGAATACCGAAACCTGACATTTCAATAAATAAGGCCCATTTTATTTATAAATCCCTACAACATGTGGTTGCTCAGCATGGTAAATAAAAGAGAATACAAACCCTACAACAACAGAAGAGGCACAGTTGTTTTGTTCTGCATTTCTACATTACGTGAAATCACTAATCTGTGATCACCAGTGGTAGGCTAAACATTAAGTCACAGAAATAGTGCAAATTTTATGGATCCAGAAGGATTTTCCACTTGTAGCAGACTTTGGTGGCCACTACATGTCCTTGCAATACTGTAAAATGCCATTTGCAGAATGTTTGCATGGCTTGAGAACAGTAGTGTTTTCTGAAATGTGATTAAAAGTAAACACGGAGAGGTGAGAAGAAAAGGAATTAAGAGGTATTAAAGTACAGATTCTTTTGCTAGCCCCTCTGGAGAAATACATCCTGTAACTGTCTGCCTACAGCACCAATGAGTGTGAAACTCTTGTGCTCATCTAGAGCAAATCATGTGGTAGTACAGAAATAAATACGATTCTTGTCTGCATTCGGGGCTTTGTTGTTGTTGTATTTTATTTCAACTATTAAACTGTTCTTATCTCAATCCACGAGTTTTACTTCCCTCCCCCCATTCTCCCCCCCCATCCCACCAGGGCAGGCGGGAGCGAGCGAGCAGCCACGTGGTGCCTAGTTGCCGGCTGAGGTTAAACCACGACAGTCCTCTGCGGCACCCAACGCGGGGCTCAAGGCCTAGTCAAGTGCAGTAGGGGGAAGGGGGGAAAGAGAACGAGGAGATCAATCTCTAACTGGCGGTGAGCAACCAACTGAGGTAACACGCTACCTTTGGACCAGCCAGCAGCTCGGCCCCACCCAGCCCCTCGCTCGCTCCCCCCGCGCTGGGAGCGGGGAGAGAATCGGAAGGGTCACAGTGAGAAACCCCGTGGGCTGAGATGAGGACAGGTCCATAGGGAAAGCAAAAGCCCGGCACACAAGCAAAGCAAACCAAGGAATTCCTTCACCCCT
>JAVKLA010000028.1:208525-265811 GCA_034782735.1 Sagittarius serpentarius
GCCAGTTTGGGCCAGCTGTCCCGGCTGTCTCCCCTCCCACCTTCCCTGTGCCCCTCCAGCCTCCTTGCTGGCTGGGCCCGAGAAGCTGAAAAGTCCTTGAATTAATATGAACACGACTTGGCCACAACCGAAAACATCAGAGTTTTCTCCACGTTCTTTGCATCCTAAACCCAAACCACAGCACTGTACCAGCTACTGGGAAGACCATTAACTCTGTCCCAGCCAAAACCAGGACACACAGCAAGTAAGTTTGCGTTCACTAAACACGCATGGGGAAGAATAAATAGGAATAGGACTTCTGACATGGAGCAAAGACGTGTGCAAGCCAGAACTTCATGCCATTCTTCTGTGCAGTCCAGGCTGTATGCAGGGAGTCTGTGTCACCGTCAGTTTAGGAGTTAATTTTGTGCTTTTAAAGAGGAATTGGAATGGCAAGTGAAACAGGCTGAGTCAGCAGACCTTCTATTTAAATAGGCTCTTATGTTTAATTAAAGAGCTTCTAAACACAGCTACATTTGTTCACAAGGTTATCTTTTCTTGCCCCAGAATTAGAGTTATTTCAGTTTGGGTTTGGGTGTTGGTTTTATGTTTGGGTTCCCCCCCGCCCCCGCAAGAAGCTTTTCTTCCCTGTCTTCCTCCCCACTTCTCCCTGGAAGTCACCGGAGATAAGGGTGCTAACATCTGTTTCTCATCTTGTGCCTTTTTGCTGGGGTACTGCCTCCCTTTAGACTAGCATTCTGTAAGAGCATCCAAGACTTTCATTGTCTTATGTTTATATCGACAGTGTGAGAAATGTGTGGTTTTACAGAGCTTTTGGCTTTCGCTGTCAGAAGTAAGCATTTGCTCTACTGTAGCGGAAGAGTCTTCAATTTTCTTTCAGAAGGAGATCTTTCCTGGAGCCTGTTTCTCTCTCTAGCTACTTCCTAGGCTGTGCAATGAGTAGTCCTTCAGAAAAAAAAATCATGGTTTGACCCTACTGTGTATCAAACCTTTTGTGTTTTGCCAAACCTTTGTCTGCTGGAGGTTCATCAAATATTTTAAATTTTTGGTTTGGTACTGTATTTCTTACTCTGAATTCAGCATATGTCTAATAAAAGCTTTCAGCAGTGCAGCCTAGCCCGTATGTCTCTCTTTCTCCGCATAAGTTGCTCCTGCATAGCGCTCGGTCACTACGTGTATGCTTCAATTCAGATTAATTTAAGAATCTGGGCCATCTATTCAAAGCATGGTGAGATGTGGAGAGGTGAAGAGTAACATCCTGTTTAGTGTCTATGTAAACTGTATAGTTTCCATATAAAACCACTAGGATATACAGATTAGGACTTTTCACCTCTGACGAAAGGTAAGTGAAGACGGACGCGACAAAGGTCTAAAATACCCGGTGAGGGATCGTTGCCAGTCTCTTCTAGTAACAGCTGAACAGCATCAAACAAATCCCGTAGGTGCAGGTTGAAAGGGAACAAAGGGAACAGTTTTTGTAACTCCTGGTTTAGCTGCCGAATTTCCTCCTGAAAGATTTTTTTTATGTGAAAACTGACTTGAGTTTGAAAAGCAGTTGGGCAAATCCCAAGAAAAGAAACCCATTTGGGGCTATTAAATGTGAGGTCACACCTCTGGATGCAACAACCGGAGCTGCAAAGGGGCTGGTTTGGAACGGGCAGCTGTGTGGTCCAGGTGGGAGCATCTCTCTGCTGCTGCCTCTCTCTTTATCCCCCTTCGGAGGCAGGCAGCAGTTTCCAGAGCTTTGGCTGGCTTCACGGTGGGGTAAAGCTGTCTCCAGATAAGGTGAGAGTGGTTGGCGTGGAGGAGGAAAGGGACAGAAGGGAAAAGGAGTTTCTGAAATGAAAAGGATCTGGGAAAGGGCATAATAAGATGAAATTAGAGAAAATTGCATTAAAAGGGGCTGGTGATACTGGGTTCTCCAACCGTACAGGAGAGCGGAGAGCGGTAAAGGGCTTTAGAGTGAGGAGAAAATGAAGAGTAAGCTAATTGCAGAGAGGTGCCAGAGAGGGGGAGCTGAGGGAGAGATGAGTGGGACCTGTGGCCGGTGAGGGAAAAGGAAGAGTAAAACAAGAGAAAAAAATTGCAGCCATGTATGGGGCCTTAATACTTTCTTTGTCCGTCGTGCCCCACTGCACCACTTACCCACCTACCACGTAGTAACGTGCGGTACTAGAGCCTCCAGTTACTGCTGTCTTTTCTGCCGTCCGCCTCTGCTCCGATTTATCCCAGCCTGCCGCGGCCACCGCTCTGCGGTGTGGCCGATGCCGTTTCCAGTACAGCTCTGCTCCTACCCACACACGGGATTCAGGCCAGTGGAGTCTGTGGTAAATATTAGTAAGGCTAATGTACTCATATGTGTGTGTGTATATATGTATATATATATACATACATGAAATCAAGCTTTCTCTAATGTGTAGGAACCTCTTTTGTATGTAAGCTGTACCTTATTATTTCAACGTTCCACTGATTATTTTGATCGCACCAAATTTCTGAGTGTTGCCTGTTGGGTCTGCCCTCTGGTTTGGACCATTGGCAGTTCTGGCTGGGTACAGGTTAGGGCAGCCTGAGAGCTGCTGTACCGTGTGTGGGAATCCCTTGGACATCCTTTTAAAGAGTTTTTTTAAAACTAGATACATCCCCTCTCTCTCTCTGTTCGTTTAAATCATACTACACAACGTTTACTAGAAGCATGCAGGAATACTCTTAATCTCTGTCCTTAACAATGTCTAACACTAAAACACTTTCCTTCCTGAAAATCCTGTGATTTCACATGCAGGGAATTACTCCATTTTTACTCCATAATGACTCCATATATACGTGGGCTTTGGAGGACGAAATCTAGATGACTTTTATTACTTCATTATAAAAACGTTTAGTATGGCCCCATATGGAAAGAAAAAATAGATCAGGCAGACTGTGTAATGCATCAGGGTAATTCTTTTCTCCTTCGTGGCGATCCAGTGTTACTTTATTTTCTGCGGGGCCGCTTCCTCTGCTGGTGCATGTCAGAACACGCCTGTGGAATTAACTGATTTAGAGCAGCTAAGAAAGTGCTCTGAAGAGTTTTAATTATAATGCGGGATTTAACGTTTGTAAAATGTCTTGAGAAGTGTAAAATACTGAATTAATTAATAAGTGCTTGTAAAAATCTGAGAGGGCGATATTAAGATTCAAATGTCAGCATCCTCAGTGGTTGATAAATGGAGTGCGTAGGAGCTGAATTCTGCGACTCTCCCTCCTCAAGTACGCCGCTGTGATTCGGCGTCCTCCGCCAAGCTGCTAACATTCCTGTGCCTTAGAGTAACTCAGTCATCTTCCTGATACTCACCCCTTTCAAGCCTGGTTGAAGTTGGCCAACAGAATCAGATCTTCTAATAGAAGACGTGTAGGTGGGACAGCTAGAAAATGGAGTTGCATAAGCTTCGTTTTCTTAGGAAACCTACCTAAAAATATGGTCTTCTAGACCTATTCATCAGTCTTGCATCCCACTGAACTACAGTTTTTCATGTGTGACAGGTATCAAGATTTGGAAGCAGAGAACATTTTGATTAAATTTGTCTCCTTTGTTGCCGCAGGTACATTCTGTGTATTCTTAGAACGTAAATCCTGCTGCTAATTAAGTTCACTATTTGAGATGATAGTCTTAAAAAAAATATAGCTCACCTCAGGGAGTCCCAGAAAGTAAAACGTCCACGTAGAGGACTGTAATTTAGCAGGAATAACTACTGTACATCCATTCAGTGGAAACAATTGAAGCGATTTTCAATTTTTATAAATTCTTTTCAGTTTGTAGAAGTTACTTTTATTCTCAGAAAGTGGAAAAACCTTACCATTCTGAAAAAGTCACATATCGATGACTTGGGTTGAGTTGAACAATGCAGAATAAAATTGTTCAAGCTAATCTCTGTTTGCTTCATGCTCCATTTCTAACTATAAAGAGGAGAACAATGCATAGATATAATCATAGTATCTATGCAAAAGCAACAAGCTCAAAGGGCTACAGCGAATACAAATCTTACATAATGAGTTGGATTGAATTTTGCACCTGAAGAAAACAAAACCCGATAGGAGGAGGCCGGTTTATGAGCAGCAGAACTAACGAATTTTAGTCTGCTCTGGTTTTATTGCTTCTGCCTCCTGCCCTCCGTCCCAGTGCCTCACGAGCCTCCTGCGGCATCGACACCGGGCAGAAGCCTGTAACGAACCTGCCGCTGCCGCTTTCCCGCTGGCTGTGGCCGTACGGACTGCAGGCCCTCCGGCTTACGACTGCGGTTCGATGTCGGGATGCTCACGTACTTGCGCTCGCCCTTCGCCTAGCCGCGGGTTTTCAGGGAAGCTGTAGACGGTGAGTTGCCTGGGGGACTGTGCAGCATGTGCTCTGCGAGGAGCGGCTGAGGGACCGGGCCGGCTCAGCGTGGAGGAGAGATGGGTTCGGGGGGCCTGGTGGGCTGCCAGGACCCACAGGGAGGTTGGCAAGGAGCTGGAGCCAGGCTCTTTGCAGCGGAGCCTGGTGGGGTGACAGGAGCCAGCAGGCATAGGCTGAAACCAGAGAGGTTCTGACCGGTTGTAAGCAGAAACTTCTTAACCGTGCTGACAGTCACACAACAGACCAGGGTGCCCGGAGAGGTTGTGTAGCCTCCACCGTTAGAAATGCTCAGGACCGGGTTGGATAAAACCTTGAGCGATGTTTTGCCGATCCTGCCTTGAGCAGGAGGCTGTATTGGACGACCTTCCGAGGCTGAAGTCCCTTCCAGTCTGAGCTATTCTATGATCTTGTTTTGCTCTCCGGTTTGGTTGACCTCGTGAGACAGCCGCATGAAGTACACAGGGAACTGCACGAACAGGAGGTTGCTTTTACATTTTTGCCCCTCCTGCTCCCTTAAAAAAAAAAGTTTCGTTTTGCTTATGATAAAAATAGGTACAAAAATGGTTTCTCTCCATCACAGCAAGCCGGTAGTACCTGGGGAGGAAGCCTTTCCCACACCACGTCCTACAACCATAGCGGGTCAAGGGGAGCGAGGAAAACCCTCCTGTTAAAACAGGTCTGCTGCGCAAGGTGAGCTGAAGCAAGCTGTTTATGCTTTGGTATTTCAGTTTGTCTTGTTTCAAGGTTTCAAGGGACGTAAGCATCTCTGTTCCCATCTATTAAACAGTTCTAATATTTATTAATATAATTTGTCTTTAGTCTCTTAATACTGATATTCTTCAAATAGCTATTGGTTTAAAGTTTAATCCTCTTACAATAATTTATTCTCTTAGTTCTTAGCCGTTCTTGAAAATGCTTCCCAAACCATGAAAGGAAGGAATCGGTTTAGGTGATCGGGAATACTCCCCGTATCTCTTGCCAATATACTTCATTTAAATGTGGAAGAAGCCTGGGAGGCAGACTTTGGCTTTCTCCTTCAGATTATCTTTCTGTGTGTGAATCTGCTACACCTGCCTGAAGCATTCTGAGGCGTGGTGACTGCTGCGTCCCCTTTCTGTGCCCCACTGTGACTTTTTAATGTCCTGATACGGTTATTCTGGATGCAAAAGAGTTGATGGGACTTTATTTTTAAAAACCAGGACTGTTTCTGAAGACAGCCTGTTACATCTCTGATATGATTGAAATGTTTCTTTTGCATCATTAACCGGAGGAAATCTTTTCCCTGGAGCCACGATGTGAAGTCAAGAGCTTAAACAGGTTCAGAAAATGACTGGCGCTCTGCTATTGATAAAATCCTGGACTGCAACGTTAGATAAGACTGAGAGAAAAGCAGCCAAACAAGGAAGATTATTAGTTTGGGCACTAGGTGGGCATCCAAAGAGTTTCAGGGAAAAGAGGTGGGGGAGGGAACTAGTCCGTTATATTTTTGAGGCTTAAGCTGGGCAAATAGTTTTCTTGTTACAAGCGGAAAATGTATGTTTTAAATTTGACTTAGCTGTGAGAATATACTGAAAGGCTGGCTGTAACTGCTCATAATACATTTAAATAACCAGAATATTTACAGAAGGTATTGAATGGTTGAAAAAATACACTTTCTTTCTAAAAGGAACAATAATTGATAAAGAAGAGGCTAATTAAATATTACCAGTACCATTCAGGGTTGGCTTTAAAGGCTAATAGGAAAGGAGAGAAAAAAAGGCTACGGTAATTATTTCAGGTAATATCAGGAAGGAGGTGTGGGGTTTTTTTGTCCCAATTTGCCTATTGTTAGCTTACTGTGCGTGATAAATCTTTACTACTTATACCTCTGCCCTAGAATTTAAATCACAGCAGACACGGGTTTTCCTTGCAAGGGCATAGTTTTCCCTAATCCCAGAACGAGACGGCGTACGTGACAGCACCTTGATGCCACAGGGCGCTGCCCGTTCCCGCAGGGGCCGGAGCAACCCCCCGGGGGACAGGAGAGGTCTCTGCCCGGGTGCAGCAGCCCATCGGCGGGATCCAGACCGGAGCCGCTGCAGAGACAAGAGTCCGGGCTCTCGGCTGCGTGGGGGAAGAGCCGGACCTCGCGCTCATCGGGGTGGCAGACGGAGGCTCCCACGGTCGTCAGGGCTGGAGGCTGGTGACTTCAGGCAGCGGGCCAGGCAGTTCCCTCTCCAGCCGCGGGTCCGCACCTACGGAGTAAGTTCCGTGCCCTGGTAGCAGGCGAGGGGCTGGACGCCAGGTACCAGAGCTGGCCGAGCCTGAACCGCGGGGCCGCACCGAGAGGAAGCAAGCCGTGGGAACGGTGGGAGACCCCCTCCCGCAGGAAACAGACCCACCCCCGCCTTGCGAGCCGACTTGCTGTCTGGGGAGGTTTGCTGCTTGCTGGGGGCCTGGACCCAGGACGTTGATGGAAAGACTCACCCTATTCCCGGCTGCTGCTGTTCTGTGTGGGCATCAGTGATACTGCTGGGGAGAGCTCGAGTGTATCAAGGGTGACTGCGTGTCTCTGGTGATCGGGGTCAAGCACCTGGTGAACCCAGGTGGTTTTCTCCTCAATCCGGCCAATGACAGGGAAGGGCTTGAGGGAGGATTGGATGGACCCTACGTTCCTTCTGGCTGAACTTCGTGAGAGGTTCCTGCCAGCCCCTTGCTCCAGCCTGTCGGTGTCCCTCTGGACGGCAGCACGACCTTCTGGCACGTCAGCCGCTTCCCCCAGCTTTGGGTCGTCCGCACACTTGCTGAGGGGGCACCCTGCCCCATCGTCCAGATCGTTAATTACTCCGTTTCCTGGCGTAACGCTCACCCTTTCCCTGCTCCTCGGGATCCTCCTGTCTGCGGTTTCGTTCTGGTGGCGGTGGTAGGTGTCACGGTGCGTTGTCAGCACCTGCTGTGCTTTGCCGGGAGGAATATGATGTTCATGTTGATGTAAAGCTATGGTTGTACAACACAAAGATAAACGCAAGTAAAACACATTAGCCATGGACACATGGTAACCAAGTAAACTAATTCAGAACAACCAAGTAGAGCAAACTTCCAGGCAGGCCAAGAAAATCTGAGACACAACAGGTCTGAGATGCTTCAGGTCTGCTGCCTTTTAAACTGATTACAAAGCTTATAGCCCACCACTAGCCGTAGCAAAACTGCGTTACAGGGCTACATGGTCAAACTATTAATAATTTGATTCCAGTTTTTCTAGATTCGTTTCAGTTAGTAAGTTGGGATTTGATTGATTTGTCTTCAGATCTGTTGTTCCTCCCGCGTGAATTACGCACAAGAAACAGGAGTCCCTAAGTCTAGTAACTTGGCTTCTAACGTGAGCACGTATTGGACGCTGCACTATTTCTACCACAACGCAGTAGCCTCTTCGGTTTTACGGCCGTGATGTCGGGCTCCAGGAAACGCCATGTATAGCACGAGCTCTTTAAGAAGCGAACGATACAGTTCTTGGGCTGTAGCGGTACTTTCTGTTCTTAGACTGTATAAGCACCCTGAAGTGCTTTTAGTTCAGCCTGTTTCCCCCCCCACAGGCTGAAGAATCTCTCGCCTGTATAAACTGAGGGAAGCTTCTCGCCTTACTGCTTTTGAAGCCATGGGTTCATAGCGCTCTTAGCGTCAGTGTTTGCATTGCCTGCGTTCTCTCTCGCGTGTGTCTTTTTGCCCTTGCTATACACCAGGTTAAGATGAGTGCAGGCGAGCTACCCAGTGTTTGTGTTTTCATTGCCTTTCAGATTATCTGTACTTTTTAGCCACTGCGTACTTACTCTTCATTTTGTCTACAGGAAGAACTATTCCCACGGGTATTCTTCAATAGGCTTTGAATGTTTCAATATCATGTCAGTCAATTAATCTTCATTAAAGACCTAACCTTCAGGAGCCTCTGCTGGGAAGGCCTGAGACTGCCTGCTGCACCTGGTCGTGGACCCGAATAAAAATCTGTCAGTTAAGAGCAAGGATGAGGCTGGCTAGGAACAGAAAATTTTCACTAGCAGATAATTGTTTAAGATGCAGTTTTAATATGAATTTAGATGCAGATGCCTATAAATAGAATAAAACTATGAATATAAAGGTAGTTAAACAGTTTTTTAAAATAGAAATGGAAGTCTCTTTTCTGGGAGTTTGCTTTAATACGGCTCTTTCACTTTGCACTTCACAAAGGCCATTCTCACGGGTTTAAAAGATTTCAACTTCGCAGTAATTTACAAACAGGGAAAGAGCCGCGCAATACGCTTATGGTCCTACCCACACTGTGGTTGCCGCTGTTCAGTGGAACTTGCGAACAGCTCCTGGGTGGCCAGATCAGTCCAGATGTATTGCAAACACTAACTTACTGAGACCCATTTTTAAACCATCTGAGGTTTCTTATCATACTCTTCTTCTCAAAGTCCCATTTCAGAACATGATTGTGTCAATGGTCTAGGTATCCTCTTCTCATTTCAAATGGATATTTGTTCACGGCTCATTAAAAGTCATTTGTTCTCATGCATAATACTTCCTTTTCTTCCCTGATGTTAACTCAGATGTCTGCTATTATGTGTGTAGGTATACACGCCAGAATAATTTTTGCTTTTTAGAGGAGGATTGCTTGGAACCAAACAGCAAATACTTTCTCACAGTTTCTCTTAAAACAGGCCCCTCCCTGCTCCTTTCATCTTTCAGGTAGGCCTTCTCCACGTGCCTTTTAAGATTCATCTTTCCTGAGTATAAGTCATCAAACTTGGATCCACTACTGAGATGGTGGCTCACAAGAGCAATTTCCCATCTATTGGGAATACCTCTGCCGACAGATGTGAGGATTTTATTCTTGGTGGCTTTTTTGTTTGTTTTTGTTTGTTTTAGTACTGTATCACACCAGCAATTTACGTAGGCATACCTGAGCAAAGTGTCCCAGCACTGCCTACAGAAAGAAAAGCTAACACGACACTGGCTCTCTGGTTATAAAACCAGAACAGCTCTGCCTGACTTAGTGTACTGTGATGTGCACTCACCATGCTGAAAGCAAAGCTTTACCTACTGCTTCTTCACAGTGTTGGTAACGACAGCAAAGTTCTTCCGAAATCTCCTTCTGCCTTTCATAAAAGAGAGAGAAAGAGATGAAAAGCCTTGCATAAAGTATTTTGTTAGCAAAAAAACTTCTCTTGTAATAATACGTTGAGAACAAAGACCAAATTTCTGAAATTTTCATTATGTTACATTTCTGCATCTGAGGAGATTCTTGGTTCAATGTTTGTGATATTTCCCTCTTCACGTATTCTCAGGGATCTATTTTAGATCTTGCTTGCTAAGTTTTTTGTACAGTTTCTGTCAGTCTTATGTCATTACATACAGTGTATTGCTATACTCTAGGAAAGTAGATCTGAGATGTAGTTTGCAAAATGCTAGTTGAAGGAAAATTTGCCTCCAAATCCTTATTTAGAAAAAACATGCGACTTGAACTGCACTGTTAAAACAGTTTCTTTCAAGGCATTGTCTTTATTTCAACAAATCTGATTTTATTATAAAATACGTGAGAAGCCGGGTAATCCCCCACAACAAAATTTCCCTTTTCCAGTTCTTTCATCACATCCATCACAGTGGTACCTGTGGCTGCCCTGAATTCCAAAATCCAGGACCTTTGAGGCACTTGGATTCAGAAGGGCAGCCACAGAAATTAACCTCTTGGGTTTTCTAGGTTCAGTCATACCTGAAAAACAGCCGTCTGGTTGGAGATTTTCCTCCTGCATTGGCACCTGTAATACTCATATGATCTTGGGATTCTTGACAGTTCGTGTAAGGGGTGAAAGTTAGGTATGAACGGGTACGGAAGTTCCTGACAGAGGAATTTTTAAATTATTTTAAAAAATGAATAATTTTAAAAGAAATATGTAAATACTTAATGACTCAATAGTCATTACCTCTTAATCAAAAATTAATGATTGAATTAATAAGTAATGATTTAAGAATTCAATACTTGAGTATTGAAAGACCCATTTAAAATGCATATTGGGTTTCTCTACATATTGTTATCATATTATATACATGTATGCATACAGACATACACACACACACACGTATGTAGAGTTACAGTCATGGTATCACACCGTAGTAACCCTTTGCCAGAGGCTGGCTTACGTCAGAATGCTTTGGATCTATCCCCAGTGCTGCCCACCATGAACGACTGGCCGTGTTCATCTAGCGTAGCACTTAGAGAGAACCTTGCCTCAGTAGGTGCCCTACAGATTTTGCACGCTAGCTTTCACGCTAGCATGTAAGACACGTTATGCTCAGCATTTGTCTGCCTGACTTTGCAACAGCCTGCGGTTCATTGCTGTGTTTGTTGCATTGGCTGTTGCTGCTGTTGGCGCTTCTTAAATGCTGTGTCTGTTGCTTGTGTTTGAGTAGTCATTTCACTGGGTGAAGCCTATGAGCGGGCCAGCCTCATCAGCAGGCTGATTTATGTCCCGGGGCGCCTGGGCCATCAGAGCTTCCCGAGTACGGACAGGTACGTAGAACAGATCAGTATCTTTGGACAAAGTCCCTCACCAGACCTTTGAAGGAAACTAGCTAGCTATGACAAAGGACAGAAGGCCCATGCGTTGTTATATAGTTGGTTAAAAAGGCAAGTAATAGAGAGTAAACGGTTAGGTCCGGCTAAAGAGAGATCACCAATGTATCTACAAGGAGGTGTGCTGCTTACCAGAAGAGGAGATGAGCAACGGGTTAAGAAAATTGCTGACAGTGCAAAGCTATTCATAGCAGTAAGGTTTAGAGCAGGCTACGGAGAGCTGAAGGACATTCCCAAGTCACCCAGTCTTGGAATAAACGTACTCAGATGAAATTCAGCAGAGGTAACCGTAAAGTGATGCACTTTGGGGGAAGATATGCATAGCTTCAATCGTAAAATGATGGGCTCGGAGCTGATCTGTGCCATTCAGGGGCAAGATAGTGGGGTTATGCCAAGTGATTCCATGAAGACGTTGGCTCAGTGCCCAGTAATGGTCCGAATAGCAAGGCAAACGTGAATTTTTAGGAAAAAAAAAAATAGGCCTAGCAAAGACAGGGGATATAAAATAGGGGTTTACAAATCTGTTCACCGCTCTACAATACAAAACCTAGAGGCTTAAACTACTAAAGCTGGCAGGAAACCAGTTCAAAAGAAATGAAAAGAAGGTAATCCTTTTTTGCGGCGGTTATATTTACAGATTTACGGTCAAGCCTTGAAGATCTGCTGTAGAGCTTGTGCTGTGAGCAGCTTCTGCTCTCCATTTTCTCCATTGCTTGCTCTTCTAGCCACACCTGCCTCTTGCTCTGCTTGCTGCTCTAGCTGATACCGCAGTTTTTCAGAGAGTTTCTTGTTGTTTCAGCTCCTAATTGGAGGGTCTGCAGTACTGCAAGAAGGAGATGCTTGAACATACATTATTTTGTCTCTAAAACATGAGAGAGATCTATCTCAGTCTTCACGACTGTGACTGTAGCCTGCACAACGGTCCGTGACTACCTTACAGCAGATTTCTACGCCAGTCTGCTGCGCTTTTGTCGGGCTGTAACTCCACTAGCCTCGGGTCGGAAACCACTGCCCTGGGATGACCGCTACTCCTGGCACGCTTAGGCGTAGCTGTTTATTTCCAGTTTTGTATTGCTCTTTTACAGACCGTACCCGAAGGGGACGACCTGGAGGAGAACGCCGGGCAGGATGGCCTACAAACTGCTGGTGCCAGTGGTCTCTGGCCTGGGGGAGAGGAGCGGTGCCGCAGTGATTACCTGCACCAAGCGGACGGCAGGAGAGCGTGGGTGGCGTGGCAGTTCTCTGCTGTCTTCTTCTGGCCTGTTTCTACACGTGTATGAGGAAGCGAGCAGCGTTCATCTCCTCCCCAGGTAAGTTCGGCAACTTCCTCTGTCCCCTGCCTGAGGTTACTGCTGCCCCCCCCAAGTGACCTTGCTCACAGACTGGGTGGTTACCGGAGAGCAACTGGGAATTTTCTGGAGCCGGGCAGGGAGCAGAAGGGGTAGGGAAAAGGGCACCAGATTTCCGATTCACCTCTGCCACCTCCGCGTATGCAGACGTGCATCCGAACTAGCGCTGCGCACGCTGTTCACGTCTGCGCGTACAGCCAGCACCTTGCACGAGGCTGATGGTGACGTGACGTTACAAACCTCCCTCCTTCCTCTCTTTCCTCTGAGCCCCGGGAGAGGGTCAGGGTCAGGGTCAGGCAGACAGCTACAAGGACCCGCATCTACTTCCTTTGAGTAACGAAGCTGCTGTCTCTGAGCGTGCTTCCACAGGCCGATGCCAAGGGTAGGAGCTCCGCGTGGCGGGGGGGAGGAGGGACGGGCGGAGAGGGGCCTGCTGGAAGCGCGTTGGGAAGGACGGTTCCTGCCGTCCCCCGCAGCGCCGGGGCGGCAGGGCAGCCGGCGGGGTGGACCGTGAGGGAGAGGCACTGTCTTCCCGCGCACACGCAGCGCCCTGCGCAACAAACCCCTGGTCGCAAACGGGGCCTCTGGGTGATGCGCTGTCAGTAACGAACAGCAACACACGGCACACGACAAAGAGGGTCCCGGAGGCAGGTAACACATCCAGCCCAGCGGTTCTAACCACGGTTTGCGCGTGCGTCGGTAGTTCTGGCAATTTATTTCTGGGGTAAGCTATTACCACATGTTTGTCTGCGTAGGAATGATCAGCATGACAAATGATGGTTGTAAAATGAAGACTCTTAAATTGCTGACCTTAGGAAGCCCGAAGAGGAGGTAGCTTTAGTAACTGTCACGACTGAAGACACGTTAAAATAGACACAAATCATATTTGCCACCGTGAAGGTTATCCGTCAGGAAGCGAAATAGAAACCACCTTTTTTTCCTCCGAAAATTCAATGCATGTGGAGAATTCGCAGTTATAGTTAGGGAAATAAGAAAGGAAATTACAACATTATTAATATTTCTCTATGGATTGTCTGTCAAAAGACTGCAGAGCTGGTAAAAATAGTGAATTGGAACCAGACCCCAGACTAAGCCTGAAGTTTTATGTGAATGTAAAATAGAAATGAACTTGTTGCACGTTTATCACGGTTCAGGAGAAATCACAGTTGAGGAGTTCAAATTTAGAATATGTTTCCATTACTGTTCCATTTGCTGTTTTATGTATCTCTCAAATAATTTACTACAGCTGGTATGACTTTATTAAACCATGACTTTATTAAGTTGAAGTGGGCCAACTGTTCAACTCACAAACAGAAAATGCTCAGAAATTGACTTAGCCTATCTTTCTTTATTATTTATCCACAAGGGACAAATTATTCCTTACATCTGATGAAAAAGCTACGGTTCATTCTGAGGACAACGTTTAACAGTGTCTGCTCTGACACTCTCTCCCTAAATTTCCTGAGGGATTCCAAATGTATGCTATTAGTTATCAAGGTGACATAGAGGGAAGAGATTGTATATAATAAGCTGGCAGCAATGTAAGATTTTAATGGTCAGCAGAGAGATTGTACTTTTTAATTCAGACGGAGATGAAAAACTGTGTAGTAATAAACACTTAAAATAGCAGGGAAATGAGAAACTGTACTATTCAATTTTAAAACAAAATGTTCCGCTTCTTATTAAGCAACCTTTTGTTTTTGCTCTTCAGTGAGGAAAAATGACTGGGAGTAACACAAAAAGGAACCACTCCTTTGCTTCAGTCGCTCTCCAGAGCACATGCCAGGCGTCCATGTATCCACAACTAATTTTCAACTTCCGCAACTGCGAGTGACCTGAAAATTTCATTTGTCATGACAAGCTGGAGACTAATATTAGCCAGGGCTAAGGTTGCATTTCTGTAACTATTACCAAGTTTAAAAGAGATTTGTCTAATTTTATGCAGTAATTTCTTTTTCCTGTATACATTCTGACATGAAGCTTTGCCCAAAACTGAACGTCTACAGAACTGGCAATATGTAAAACCTCGAGACTTAGCAGTTTATGCAGGGATTTACTAATTATGCATCCTGAAGCGCATCAGCATCATCATCATCACAGAATGGTCTGGGCTGGAAGGGACCTTAAAGATCATCTAGTTCCACCCCGCGCTGCCACGGGCAGGGCACCTTTCACTCTTCCAACAAGCCAGAACTCAGTAATATGAGGAATATTTGCACGTTTGATTAAGCATCCTACTGCTGAATTCCAGATTTATCGCACACAGGAAAGTCAGGAGTTGCCAGGATCAAACATGACAAATTCTTTAACATTGCAGTCACTGCCTAGAAGAGACTGTGCCCTGAACAAACAGCTACAGCAATCACATCCTCCTCCTCAGTGGGAAAAAAAAGAAGAAAATCTGGCAATGAACTCTGATGAGCTAACAAGTGGTAAAATTGTGGTGGTCCTTCCAGCGGGCACAAGTAATAAGAAAAGTTGAGTTCAATTATTGAGGAGGTATCCTCCTAAAAAATAAATACTGAGAAAAGCTGCAAACCAGGGGAACTGAATTCCATCATCTAGGCTCCCATCATGACTAACACCCCTGGCAAAACCAAGGGAACTTCACCGAGAGGGCCACGCATCTTCACTGAGAGAAGATAATGCATCTGGGGAAGCCAGCAGTGAGTAAATGGACAGTAACCAAGGCAATCGTTACGGCATCCTTGCCTTGCCTCATTACACAGCCAGGACTTCCTCTCTGCTCAATGTGGATGCAAAATACAGTGGACGTGCATCTCTCCATTGCCCGTTTGACACTGAATAAAGAAGCCCTGCTAAAGTCCCTCTGCTAGTCCGGAGCTCTGTACAACAGCAGCCTCAATAGTCCTATCATTAGGTGACTATCTGAACTTGGCTCTGACCAGTTCCACCTTGGCCTACTACCATAGCACTGCTGCTAAGCCAGCTTAGCTTTCTACGCTGTGGCTGTCACTCCACTGTTTTTGCCTCCAAAGGGTTATCTGAGATATATGGGATCCATTAAACAAACTCTTGTCCCAAACAGAAAACCTTGGGTAGCTTTGTCAAGGTCCTCTGGACCTAGATGGGAGAACGAGGGTCCAGATAGGTAGGTCTCCTATCAGCTTGCTACCCAAAAGGGTTAGTAGCAGGTTTGGCACTCAAAGTCAAAAGTCAGTTGTTTGAATACACAATGTACACAAATGCACGCATGCTCTCGTTGCCCCCGCCTGCAAGCTAGCAAGAACTGTGAAACTGTCTTGAGCCCTGCTCGTGTTCCTATGAACACAGGATATGGGCTGAGACTCATGTTTAGCCCCTGTTGTGATAGGACTTAAACTCTTGCTAGTGTTTGGGAGGTTCGGGCTCCCAGATAACTCTCTTCCCCTTTAACTGGGGGGAATAAGGGGACCACTACGGTCAACAAAATCCAGCCAATCACCTGTGAATTTGGAGATTTAGGACTCTGAGTCTCAAGCCTCTGGTCTCCTTGGTAGCGTTCAGACCTTCACATGGAAAAAAAATCATCACTTCCGGTACAGGAAGGTTTAAAAATAGGTGAAAAATTCATTGTGCCTTTTGTAATTTGGTGCCTGGATTTTGCATGAGCATCTTGGTTTTCAAGCTTTATTCTGCAATTCCTTGTTCCTAGTCTGGATGTCTGAGTTACATCGCCTGGAAATCTTCTCCTGTTGTTTATAACAAGAGTGCAGCCAGTCTAAGAGTTAAGCATTACGGACTGGCCCAGAGAATTCGGGATGGTGGAGTCTGGTATTAGAAGGCAGAGGTAATATAGGTGGAAGAAGAAATAAAAGGGATCAAAGACAACAAATCAGTGATACCTCCAAGCCCACATGGCTTTTTGCACCAGCATGGCAAAACTCATCCAGCTTCTGTAGCCAAAGTCTGCGTAAGGTTACATGTAGCCTCATCTCTTGTGGCCTCTGATGCCACCCAAAGGATCTGTGCATGGCTGGATTGACTGGAAGCAGCCTTTGGGGCAAGAATTAACTTCATAGCTCCAGATTCTCCGGTGCCTTTTCTTCTCTGCCACCACCTTCTCATGGAAAAGATTAGGAAGAGACTTTATTTGATCAACATGTCAGCTAAGGTGTGCTAGAAAAAGAAAAACAGATGTTTAAAAGGATAAAAGTCACCAAATTCGGTTGGCAAACAGTTAGAGTGTATTCCAAAGGCAATCACACGTTGTGATGATTTTGGATATAGGCAGGTAGGAGAGATGAAGAACCAAATAAGCCATAAAAAATATTTTTTGAAAGCATCATCCAGGGTTTGCTGATTTTTCAAAGCATACATCTACAGAGGAAAGAGACGAGGATAATAGACACGAAAAATGTGAAGAGACGTGAAATACCTGAAGGAAGTACTCACAGTATATTGAAAGTGATGAACCAGGAGAGAAACCTTTCAATGCCATCTTGCTAGCAAACTGTTTTGAAAATGTATACCTTTTTTGGCTAAGAATGGGATTGCTCAACAGAACAGAATCCAATCAAAAATGTAAATTATAATAGCCAAGACAAAGACTAATTTCGTTGCTGATTTTTTTATATTTTGCTCTGCAAAAGTATCTGTAAAAAAGGGAGAGAAAATATTTAGATTTTTTAAACTGTAGTGAATATAAATTGCCTTTATATCATGCAGTCTATCTTGATAGATCATTTTTATTATTCATACATTGGTACATTGCTCCTGCACTTGTTAGTACCTCATGAATGGATATTCCCTCTCTCTTTCATTTAATTTGTCAGTAGTAATAAATCACGGTGGGTTTGTTTATATGTCCCTGAAGTAAGACAAATAACGTTGCCTTACTGCACTTAGCCCCAAGCTTCCTTGTGGGCGATATGTATGCCTGGAAAATTAAGTTAGAAGCAATAGTTGTTTTTGCATGATCCAGTTGCTGCCTGTGCAGCTCTAGAGAACGGAAAATTAATTCTCCTGTTTTCAAGCAGTTGGGACTTAGCTGCAAAAAATGACCTCCAACCTCCAATCTGGAGCCTCATTAAAAAGATTTCACAAACAAGTAGATATAAACTCTTCTAAAAAGGAACAAACTTGAAGTACAAGGGAAGTAGAACCACTCACTAACAGCCTTCAGCTTCTAAAGAGTTGTGGTCAAAATTCATTGAATTAAAACAACGTAATTTTGTGGTAACTCTAGCATCATCAAAAGGTTCTGTCGGTATGTAGGGCAGAACTGAGTAGTTTTGAAGATGATTTTAAATAGGTCACTTGCTACAACGTGCATGTTTGAGAGACCTAAACATAACCAAAAAGTTGTGTAGAATAGTTTTGTCTGAAAAAGTTACCTAAAACTGATGAGGAAATGGTGCTTTCCTTGCTACAAGGTCTGACCTCTTGGATGTTCAAGGCCCTCACCAGCCTCACCTGGGGACTCCACTCACCCCTTCTGCCCGTGGGCCCAGGGGGCTCATTTAAGCTTTATCTTGGGTCTTCAGTCCTTGCTTGAGCTATGTTGTGGGCATGATGGTCTCTAGTTCCTCCTCAGGACAGACCTTGGACGTATGCAGCAGGTAATGTTATTTCCACTCCTGCCTCTGGCCCTGTCTCCTGCCAGCCCTAAGTGGACCCCAAACCCGGCTGGTTGCTTTGCTTCGTCTGGGGCTGTTGATGGAGCCCGTTACCAGCAGCCTGCCCTGCCCGCTGCGCGCAGGTCCTGTGGGGCTGTGCCCCATCGGTGAGGACAGTGCCTGGGCTGTGGTCGCCCGCAGCTCCCGGCTCGTCCCCTCTCACTGAGCAGCCCCTCTCTTGCTGCTCCCTGGCACTGCTTTGGGCTAACCAAAGCACAAATCATTCTCGGCCTGTTTCAGAGGCGGACCCTCATAAAGCTCTCTTGTTTTCCAGGGCGAGCTCCTGCCTCGCAGACGCATGGCACGGTGCTGAGAGGACGACGGTACGTGGTGCTCTGGGATGCACGCAGCGTTGGGAGCATTTTCGCTGAAAGGTCTCCTACTGCGCCAGCTCTAACGTGGTTGCAGATGGAAAGAGCAGTCCTTCCCACCGCACCGCGTGAATGATTATTTAATTGGCGGTTCATGTGTTATGAGGAACTATGTTCTCTGTTCCGCAGTGGAGACCACCCCCTACATTTAAATGCAGTTTGGAACAGAGCTGGACACTGCTCCTTACATGTACTGTGCTCACGACGTTACAGAGACCTTCTTACCCCCTTCTTTGCCCTACAGAGCAGGAACAAAGCCAGAAGCAGCAGTGCTGCGCCGGTCACCCCAGAATACTCTGCAGCATGCCGGTTAGTTGGCCTTTTGGCAAGGCAAACGCTTAAAACAGGGTGCTCTGTCAGTGGCAGCGACTGCTCTGGCTCTGGTGGATAAAGAAGGGATACAGCACTCCATCCTCGCTGTCTCTCTGAGCGTCACCTAAAACCTAACACTACTCTGCTGGCTTTCTTGCACAGTTGTTTCTTTATGTCTCTGTAGGGGATAAATGGAGGACGAGATACCCATACAGATGGAGATGAAGTTGCTACAGGTTTGGAGGAAAGATCCTCTTATGGTTTGAAAGCTTGTTTAAAGAACAGGAAAGAAAAGGTAGGGTTGATGGTCATTTTCCGGGATAGAGAAGTGTCAGCAGTGGCATCCTAGGGATCAGTGTTAGACCGAGGTTTATCCAGCATCTTCGTCACTGACTTGGAAACGGCAGTGCGCAGTGCAATTTCCAAGTTTGCAAATGATACATTTTGGTATTCAAAGGCTGTTCAGCCTGCAAGGAACTCCAGAACAACCTCATACAATGGAGTGAACGGATATCCGTGCCGTGTTGTTGGGGGAATGGGGAGAGGGCAGGGGGCGCATGGACACTCCCACACCCCTCTAGGAGACACGGTGTTCCACCGACAGCATCAGTCTGTGGCCACCCCTGGTGACACTGACCCTGTGGAGGAGGAATCTTGGTCCCAGGAGGCCGGTCCTACAGCGGCACGAGATGGTACTGTGAGCTTGGGATGAACAGCAGTGAGTGCAGAGCTTTTGGATGTAAAGTCCTCCCCTTCAAGATATGACCACTGGTCATGTGGCCATTTTTGGACAACCACAAGCAACCCGGACACTTACATCGGTCTCTGATCTTCTAAAGAGTTTGGTATCATTCAACAACTTAAGAGATTTCATTGTGCATTTCCTTCTCTAAATTGTCGATAAACATATTGAATATGGTAAGTCCCTCTACTGATGCCTGCTGGGAATCTAAATATAAATTTTGGGGGCCAGACAGTTAGGCTAGGACTATACTAGTGAATTAAACTGTGCCTACAAATATTCCCAGGCATGGTTCGGGCCAGGCAATGTGCCTAGCTCCCAGGATAAATGACATCATGCCATCTTGGCAAAAATCCCTCCGGTTCAGTCCTCTGTCTCTTTCCCATTAGGTGTTCTGCTCCCATGTAGCTCAGCATGTCAGGAAAAAAACAGCCTTTGCATCATGCTGGGAAAACCCTGTTCCCAGAGGCTGTTGTTTTTCGAAGCCTTTGATAAAAGAAACAGCTCAGAGCTACATGGGATCCTGAAGAAATGAAGATCCCCATTTTGGGGACCCAGTGTGGGAAGATGGACCAGGAGTGTGTGTGTGTGTGTGTGTGTGTGTGTGTGTGTGTGTGTGAGGGGGTGGGGTGGGGTGGGAAGGTGCATGTAGCATCAGATGAATCTTCCCAAGTATATGTGAAGAGGCAGTATGAAGGCTGGAGGACAGAGACTATCAGTGATTTTCCGCCTGGTGCTGGAACAAACTAAAATGGCATGGCACGGAGCTGCAGATGTTTGGGTAGCTGAATGAGGTGGATCTGTCTTTAGTATATGCTGCTTAGGTATCCCAGGTCTGCAATTTAAGCAGCGCCCCTCATTAGAAACATCTTCCAGCTACAGTATTCCAGCTGGCAAAAGTCTTGGGGAAGGTGATGCTGGAGAGATCCACCGCTGTTGCACCCCCAGCCATCAGTGGGCTGCAGGCCAGAAGAGAGCTCCGGTGAGCGTTGATGGGGTTCCTACACTTCCTTTTGGGGTGGAATGTGGAGTCTGTCCAACATCAGGTGCTCGGTCATATTGGGCAACCTATGCAGAAACGCAGCGTATGCCTTTGGGGATGGTGGAGAGCTACCGTCTCCTCAAATGACAGCCTCCCACAGCAACCATAGCAGACAAAGCAGCAGCTGCCCGTTCGCTTCTTGAGGTTCTTCCACGTAAAATGTCCCTTCAGTTGCTTCATGACTGCGATCTATTGAGTTGTACATGGGCATCCCTTTTCACAGTTTTAGCTGCCTTGAAAATTTCATCCACGAATGCTTATAACTCTTCTCAAATCTTTCTTTTCTTTCAGACACCCTTACATGACCTCCCTTTTTGATGAAAGGCGAAGATTCTTTAATTTCAATTTTTAAATTTACACCCACCCCCCCCCCCAAGTTTTAAGATTTCACTTCTACAGGCTCTGTGGCTGTGATAGTTCTGAGGCAGCTCCTTACAAACCCTGACAATATATTGATGTAGCAAAAAGTGTTGTGCGCTATAAAATATCTCCACATCTTGGTTTTGAGTGCCTTGTTAAAGTGCTCTGTGATGGAGGTTTTTACTTCATTAATAGTAACAAAACGGTGAATGTTATACAGCTTTAAAAGCTTTTTTGAAGAATGGCTTAAAACATCTTTTCCCAGTCAGTCTGTAACTTCTGAGGTGGTGTGCCCTTGGTAAAAATGGTTCTGAAGTAGCCCTGGCTATTATGCAGTGGCCTGCATAATATACCTGTCACCATGAAGGTGCACTTAATACCATCCTTGTGTTTGGAAAACTGTTGCACATCCACCGAGGCTGCCGTTGTGCCTCCACCTCAGCCACAATCACTTTGTTTCTTTTAAAGTGCTTTCCAGCTGCCTTAAGTAAGCTTTATGCGTCTTGGGCTGCATGCCACACTGCCACTTGCCTTTTGTTTGGAGTGGGGCTTTGCCCTTTCGGTTTTTCAAAGTGGTTATTTATACCTTCCCCCCCCCCCCCCAAAAAAAAAAACAAAACAACCCTTCCCATTTTCCCAGGAGCGTAGTGTCTTCTAACAGGAGCTGTGGCATAGACGTGTCTGCCAACACCCCGCTACTACGCACATCAAGAAATGAAACACTGGGCAAACTGCTTAACTCATAAACAGAGAAATTTTATTAACTGCATATGAGGAGTGATGGCTGCTGGTCAGGCTTCTCCAGCTCCAGCACTGGTGAAGTCTCTCCTATACGTCCCTCATGATCTTTTCCTAGTAAGGATCTTGCATTAGAGTTATAACGGGTATGACTAGAAGACATCAGAGTTCCTCCTGTCATTGAAGCTGATTGACAAAGAAGCAGCTGTGGTAAGATGGACTTCTCTTCTCTCCCTTTGTTGTTTGGAATGAGTATTCTTCCTTCTGTGTCCGACAAGGTACCTTCACAGGGGTCGGTGGAGTCTGCACGTAGCGTTGTGATAGCTATGCTGATTCACGGGAAAATGAGTTGTTGATATTGGGGGAAGGAAGAATGAAAGTACTCCCAAATTACAGACCACAGCAGCGAATGTGCTCCCTAAATGATGTGCTCAGGAGGGAAGTTGAACACGTGACTGCAAGTCCAATACCTGGTTTGTTTTCAGATTCCACCACGGTCAAACTTAATCTGAAGGCTTCGTAGTTGATATTGCAGTTGAATGCATACTATACTGCACTGAAAAGTTCTGTTTTGCTCTTTTGATGCAGTGTTAGCTGATAATTCATAATCATACTTATGTTATCCCATTTGTTCTCCTAAGCGAGTATCCTAATGACTTGGATAATGAAATATTTAAACCCTATTTTTGGCTCAGCAAATGTTTTAAAGCATGACAACACAAAGAAATGGGGCCAACCAAAAGTTTGACTTCTGTGTTTTGATTTCTTAATTTTAATATCAATTTGATGTTCATTTTTAATATGGATTGTTCTTTCTTTTAGATGTGATCATTTAACAGACTAGTAAATTCGTGAATCACTGTGATTTTAATTTAGATCATTAACATGTATCTAGACTATGTTTATTTTGTCAGACTATTTGTGATTAGAATTAAAAAACTTTGCAATCAGCGAGGTGAAAGCATTTCTAACACTAGGTGTATTTTGGAGTGTGACATTCAGAAAGAGCCTTTTAGCCAAGGAAAGTGTTTCATTCCCTTGTCTTACATTTTCTGGCTGACACAATCTCAGTCACTGCAGAATGATGAAAACACCCTTTGAAATCTGGGTGTTCAAATGGAAGATGCGATTCTTATTTTTTCACCTCCCAGCTGCCATATTAAACTCAGTTAAGATCAAGAATGGGGGAACATTGCTACAGCCCTGTATCTGCTTTTTAGTGACCACTCTTTACAGTTTAGTACTCAGGCAAAAGGCTCAATATATATGGAAACGGGATGTTGCTTAACTTCACTTTCTTGCCTCAGATGGCTTGTCTAAGTCTGCAGTGGAACAGTGAAAATGTGCACTGATTCCTGCCAACATACTTTATCCATTCTGGGAAGAAATACAAAGGTCCAGTCAGAGTTTATCATTTCATGATCTCTCATGAGCATTCATTAATTATGGATTTTGTAATGCAGTCACACTAGTAGAAGAACTACAGTGACAGTGTTGTGATTTTTATTCAAATTCATTTAATTTTCACATTCATTTTATTATGAATCAATTTCATTACAAATACTTACAAATTATTTCACTTCTCTACAAAATACTGCTTACTGAGATGAAGTACCAGTGAGCAGTATGTCTGTGGCCGTTCAGTGTGAAAAGGGGTCTTGTAAGAAAGGTGGCGAGAGACAGGGAGAGTTTTTACCAAGGCCTGTAGTGACAGGACAAGGGACTATGGTTTTAAACTGAAAGAGGGTAGATATAGATTAGACATAGGGGAGAAATTCTTTATCATAGGGGTGGTGAGGCACCAGAACAGGTGGCCCAGAGAGGCTGTGGATGCCCCATCCCTGGCAGTGTCCAAGGCCAGGCTGGATGGGGCTTGGAGCAACCCGGTCTCGTGGAAGGTGTCCCTGCCCACGGCAGGGGCGTTGGACTAGATGGTCTTTAAAGGTCCCCTCCAACCCAAACCATTCTCTGATTCTGTTCTCTAAATTGCATCCAAATTGTAAATCATGTATAGGTACAGTTTTGCTGTTAGGGAGAACAGTAAGGAGAAGATCCCTGTGAATAGGCTTACTAATGTAATAAGAGGGTCTTGAACTATGCTCGAGAACGGGGACCTCAGCCCGGGGGCAAGAGAGGAAGTGGTGCGTGTGGAGGAGGTAGCATGTGGGAGAAGGTTACAACGAGGACTTTTCCACTTTCCTGTCCAAAAGCAAGGGCATTCAAAGGTGTATCTCAAATGTCTGGACATTAATGCACGGAGTTTGAGCTACAAGCAAGAAGTATTGGAGATACGTGCACCGTCAGAGAGCTCCTTCAACATCAGAGCAGTGCATAAACACGTAGCTAGTAACACGACTTTTTCATTCTATACAAAGTGAATTTCTTCATGAGGGAAACCAGCAGATAAAATGACGTTCTGCCTGTCTTACAGTTGTTACTGCTGTAATAATTTTCTCCATAATTATTTTGTTGGGTGGGCATAACTACCACACAGGGAAGAAGAGGCCTCTCTCTCTGCAGCCTTTTCAACCTGATACATTGCCATCAGAAGACTCAAAGTGATGATGCCTTACATCTCTTGAGAATTTACACAAGTTCTTTGTGAAGAAAAACAAATGAAAGGTAATTCCGCCCCAATTTCTCTCCTGTTTTCCAGTTCATTTTCTTTTCCCACATCTCTCTCCCAAACTTGCATTTGCTTCAGCAAATCCCTAGAAGGTATTCCACGCTTTTTGTCAGCAGGATCACCTTTACCAGTGGGGAGGCGAGGGGAAAGAGCTGCTACTAACATTTAGGAGACTTCATCGTGTTATCTCCCCTTTACTTGATTTATATCATGCTCTAAACCTATCTCTCTTTTCAACTGGGCGCGTATTTTCCTCTGGGAAGATAGAAATTTTAGTGCAGTGGAAGTCTGTGTGCTTTCTAAAAGAGCAGCCTTGTACTGATGAAAAGCAAAACTGTGTTGACAAATGCACATATTTTCACAGCTGAATGCAATTGTTACTTATTTTTTTTTGACCTGGTCAAATTCTGGTAAAATAAAAATGGAAACCAAGTTTTAATGGCAGAAATATGAATGACTAAAATAGCATGCAAAAATGTTTCCCTTTCCGCTAAATCTGCTCCTCTTCTATAGCTTACTTACCCAGGATGAAAGAAAATTCTGGTGTACTTGAATGCCAGTTAATGAATTTTTAACAGCGAATCAAACTTTTCAAAACAAAAGAATGTGAGTCAGTAGAGTACATGTAATCATGAACCAGCTCAATAACCTTCAGTAGTCATTTTTGCTTGATTAAGGTTTGTAGGGCATGGTTGTTTGTGACGTATGGTAGTCTTCTAGGTAGGGGTTTATGTCGCTACAAACTAACATAATGTTGACATCTTTCTTAGACATTTCACCTCCTGTTCACAACAATTACAACTCAATGCTTTTTCCTTGCCTAGCTGAGACTTTAGTATGGCAGAAACAAGACTGATTAAGGCCCATCTTGGATGAAGTGGAAATGTTTCTTAGTATAAAACACCAGTAGTAAATCAAAGCAAGCAGGGACTATTCCATACAAAAGCATATTAATTGCCTCAAATTTTTTTAGAAGCCTTAAACTGCAGCAGTAGCTACAGCACAAAAGGCACTCTTGGATACTTAGATCCCTCTGAGACATACTTGGCATATTCAGTATGTGCAGAAGTTTTCTAGTGTTAAAATGACTAGGCACGGGTCAGAGACATTTTGGTTGGCATGTAAGTGTACTTTAGATCAGCATTTTGGCTTCAGGTACACGGATAAAGTGAGCAAGTGTTTCAAGTCCACAAACACTATCAATTACCTGTCTGCAGTTTTTACGTGCTTCTTTCCAGTAATAGCCTCCTCTTTGATAAAATCCATGAAGAGAAGTGGCTGTATGGGTGATTTTCCACAAGCAGTACTGTCTCTTGAAACTGTAAAACCCAAAGTCTTTGCAAATTTCATTGCAAATATGCAATAGTTCCCAGAGTTTTTGATCCCTACAATTCTATTAGGAATAAAGTGGCATGGGTACCCTTTAACAGTTAAATTTTAATCCCAGCCTTGCAGCTGGTGGACCTGGGGAGATGGAGCTGCAACAGCCTCACTTCTTTAGCTACTTTGGTCCTTCATGCAGAACTTTGAAGGCTTTGTTTCTAGATTCCCACTTGGATCTCTTACCTTGATTACTTTGAGTTGCCCAAGACAAGCCAGTAAACAACACATTTGCTTGAGGTGCACAAACCATGGATTAGTACACCTTAATTTCCATGTAAGAAAACCAAGCTTAGCATCTGAGTCAGTCAATGATAACACATATTCTGTTTCTTTTACTGGCTATACTAAGGATATCCGGGTATGAACAGTGTTCTTAAGACGTAAAGTTGCCAAATTCCAATCTTTGACAGTAAAGACTTTCACTAAATTTTGTTGTGAATTTTCTAGCTAAGTCCTTCAGATGTTTCTGCTCTCCTTATCAGTATTGCCACAAATGAATCTCTATTTGCTGTGATATTATGGCTAATTTAGTGACTAAACTGGTTTCGTCTTTTCCCTCTAAGGTAATCTATTTACTGTGGCATTTTTCTACCATCTCCCCATTCCTCAGCAGTATCTTCATTCATTTAAATGAATAAGAATAGGAAATTAGCACATGGAGAACTGAAAGGCAGCTGCCTATGGTATCTTCTATCCATGTGGATCTGCATGGAGTACCTGCTACTTCCTGGTGGTGATGATTGCTCCAAGAATGCAGTTAGAGCTGCTTGACCCCACCGAGAGACTTAAAGATCCTATGACACGAAGAGCTGGTTGTGTGTCAAACCCAGGCAATGTTTTAGAGGGTTCTAGAGAAAAATCAGCCTTTTAAGAGAAAGGGTCCCTCCCTAAAATGGTATTGAGGAGCTTTGTGTCACAGAATATATAGGACAGGATTTGTCCCAGTGTTAGTAAGAAATCTGTTCACTTATGGAAACGCGTTGGGAGTTTCTTCTCCCTTCCTCTCAGAGGAGAGTTCGTCGTCGTTGTATTTTTCTAGCTGCTCTACACCCAGCAGCAGTGTTCTTCTGTTTACACAGGCTCGTGTGTACAGCGGTGTATTGATGGTGCTTGGCTGATCTGTAAGTCGTAAGAATTGTTTGTGACAACAGTGCTTTTTCTTAAACAAATATGCCATTATTTCTAAAATATTCAGCAGCTCTCTGGCTATATTTGGAGTTCAGCTGTTTGTGAAGTTATTTGCGAACTGAATTACTTCTATTTTATGTTTAGAAATGTTAATTTAAGTCTTCTGTTAATAGATCAAGCGTTTTGAGAGCAAAGCCTTTAATGTAGTCCCTTTATTGTCCTTTAATGTTTTTCCCTAAGTTTTATCAGCCTAAGGAACATACTGGTACAGCTACATGGCAACCTATATGCAATTTAAAAATAGATATTAGGAACACCAAGATAAGTTCAAGTGAGCAAGCCAGTGTGAGTTCACAAAATAGTAATGTGGTTTTAATTGTTGCCCAAATGATTGTTCTAGTAACTGTAATTCTCTTTGTTGGTATGAAAACAGATATGTACCTGTACACCTGGTTTCAAACCTCCCCCGACACTGCTTATGAGCATGCCGTCCGTCTAGCTACAACCTACTCACACTGCTATCACCCGTGAAAGCAGAGGCCATCACAGTGAAATGGTCCCTCTACGTGCCCTGTCTGTTCTCGCACTCTCCCACCAACAGAGACTCTGTCCTCCCTGCGAGGTGAACCCTTCCGAGTTGCCATCCACACCCGCCACCTCCATGCCGTTGTAACTGACAGAAGGGCCACAGAGAATCAAAATCTTGTCTTAGGGGATGCAGTGGACCAATACTGAACATTTTCGTTAGAGACAACACATGTGTACAAAACCCTTTTCCATATCTTCATGAGTTATGCTACACTGTAAAATGGAGTGTCGCTAAGGCCATTTTTCCTGCGGTGAACAGCTAACTGCCTCAAACAAGAAGTTTGAGGAGAAAATTTTTTTGAAATGACAAGGTTTAAAATACTTCTTTTAAATATTTCACCAGTGCTTCGGAAATTTGCTGCACATAAAAACAGGGAATAACTCTGTGGAGTCCTTCTGTTTCCACAGTGTTCAATTATCAGTGTTTTTCTCCTGAAGTCAATATGCAGGGGAGATCTATAAAGCAAATGAAAACATGCATAGGCGTATCCACACTAATTCTCACCTACCTGACGTAGGAAATGAGCGTAATAAAGACATGACAGGTTACAGCTCAGATGGCCTAGTGCAAACCCACCTTCACGAGCAGTCTAGGCTGATACTAGACTGGGACCTGCAACATCTGCAGTACAGCGTATTCTGTTCAGCTGACTGGCAGGAGAAGAAAAATCAAGCTAAAGTCAGGATACAGAGTCAGAGCAATAATCTCTTAAACTACTGCAGTAAGGTCTTGTCTGCCAGAATGACATTTCTGTCACTACATATTCCTCTTACTCAAGCTAGAAAGAATGATTCTACTTTGGGTGCGCCTATCCGCACTACAAATGTACGTGTCTTGATAGCGTTGTCACATTTACCAGTTGCATGCTGGGATTAAAATGTACAGCAACAAAAAGTTTCCTACCAAGTCAGTAGGTCTTTTTTTGTAATTTATTCTGAGTAGAAGTTGATGGAGCCACAGCAGTCTCTGGGTGAATTTAATATACTTCTGGCTCCCTTGCTATCCTAAAAGAAAAGGTTCTTTGGTTAAACAATTTACAGTTCACTAGGCAGAAATGGAAAAGAAAGCACCAGAAAAGCCCGTGTTCCAAAACGTACTCTTCTCCTGTATGTCTTAAGGTATGTTTGTATTTCCTTTCCTAGCACGCAATGTTAGAAATGTCAGTGTTAACTTGCAACTGAAGTCCATTATGGAAGGTATTACAGTAAAGTTTTCTTCTTTCCAAGTTTTTTCATAGTATAATGCGAGATTAAGAAAACCCCACTTTTCAACATCAGTTATACCTTGTTCATATTTGAGTCACATACTTGAAAGGAGATTTGATGTTACACTCAAGGACAAAATCACAATAATTATTCCTTTGAGATGATGAGGACCCAACGGTAATGTCATAACTACGTTATACCATTCTAGAAACAAGTCACATCTTCAGCAGTGCTATTGAAGAAACAGAAAGTGAGACAAGGAAAAAATACTCCTTCCCATTTCCAGTTTTCAGATGTGTTTTAGGAACAGACAGCAGCAGATATACTGAAAAATGCATACTTCTACGTAATGTTTTATACCAAGGACAATGCTTTCTCCACTTGTACTAGCCTATAAATGTCTTTCACTGAACCATGAGTGACTGCTCCTTCAGGTGTTTTTATTGTATCACTTCCGAGCCCCAAACCTCTACCTTGTGAAAACCAGAAGACATTTTTTTATGATTATCACTGATTTTGATCACTGATTTCATGTGAAATTCTTATACAGACAGACCACACCATTGGCCTCTATTCTCTACTTTCAAGAGCTGGATCTCTTAATTTTGCTAGAAGTTATTAAACTTAATTATACTTAAGCATAAGAAGAATGAACTAGAGCCTTGCTAACTGGCAGTTAAAATCTAGTAGTGGTATTTCTTAATGTTTAAGATGAGATTTGAGCAGTAAGTTCATTAACATTATTAATGTGAGATGAAGCAACATGCATGTGTCTCCCTGTGTGTATTTTATACATCTTAACCAACAACATTTCCTAATATTTTAATGGGAAGAGAAGAAATCTGGTGTGCAGTGAGGGTAGGTGAGAAGGGTGAAGAAATCCAGATTTTGTGGTAACAACAGAAGAAATGGCTAGATGGTACCTTCTTACTTTGCTGGTCTAATACACCACCAGCTTTTAGATTATAAGAAGAACCACTATAGACGAATGGTAAAAATAGGCTAGGATACTATAAACAGATCAGAGGATATTTTGTGCCAACAGCTGCTGATACTAAAAACGTTTAAGTAGAGCTGGAGCACTGCTATTGCCATGTGAGATTACCTAATACGCACATTCATATATAAAAATCAATACCTATATGTATATAAAACATACATATATGCATATATGCCTGTCTCAGAGCCTGGGATCGAGTACAGGGAATAGTTTTCCACCTACTGTACAGCTGTATGGTATTGCTGGAGGGGCTTTTGAGCAGCAAGGATCATTGGTCTGTGCAGAACCAGTCACTGGGATTAGCGTAGCATAGTTTGTCTGCTGCAATGTGATAGACATGTTTCCGTGAAGGTTTCTTGCTTTTCAGCCCTCCCTTGGCTTTACGAATTCCCAGACACCGGAAACTATAGGAAACAGTTAACATACCATGTTAACCTAACAGTTAACAGTTGCATGCCTGTGCCTTCACCTTCACGTCCAGGAGGCAGATCGCTGTCTAACATTGATGCTGCTATGCATCGTGACAGCTGAACAGATGCATATATTATTATTTGACCAGAAAGATTTGGTGGTCTGCAATGAAAAACACCTAAAGAAGATGGGAAAATAATAAGAGTTTCAAATAGTGGAAGAGGATAGTCTGTCCTAAAGGGACTGGAGGATTGCAGCTGACCAATACTTTCAGCTAGCTGCATCTTGCAGGATATGCAGACTTAACTGCGTAACTTAAAGGTTTGGCCGGGAAGGAAAACAGCTTGGTTATTCCTTAGAAAAATAAGGGGCAGATGCTTAGTCTCAGTTGCTGGGCTAACTGCAGTCCAGGAATGGGTAGTGAATCAGCAGAAGAGAAATTTGCTGCTGGATCTATTTGCAGAGAAGGGAATGTTAAGAATAGATGCAGAAAAACACCAGAGAATATCTTACAGAAACTGACTTTAAGAGGTTTGTTCTTGTAGGAATTGAACATAGGATGTGGAAGACTTGCCTTTTAAGGAATATCGAGTTAGGAAATGCTGGATTATGTTATAAAAAGTTTGTCTTCACATACACAAAGGTACATAAAGGAACAATGGTGATGGTGGGAACCCAAATAATACCCTGCCAGACTACTCCCAGGCTCATCACAGGAGAGTAATCAGCCCGTGAAAGGCCCATCTCCGTAAATGCGAAGAAGCACAGATGCAACATGACAGGCAAGTTACTGATAAGCTGTGGTGGGTTGACCCCAGCCAACAGCCAAACTCCCACCCAGCCGCTCACTCACTTCCCCCACCCGACGGGAGGGGGAAATAACGTCAAAACACCTTTCCTCTCCCCTTTCCCAGGCTCAGTTTCACTCCTTCACTTCCTACTCTTCCACCCCCACCCTGAGCAGTGCAGAGGGGAATGAGGCTCATCTCACAGAAGATGACCTTGCAGCCCTACCGCTGCCAAAATCTTGACATCTACACCCAATATACAGGCAGGAAACAGAGCCCCTGCCCCAGCTCCTCTCAGGGCTGTCACAGGAGTCCACTCTGCTCTCTGGTCTGGGGGTGACACCCATCACCATGAGGCACATTTCCCATGTGTAGGAGGGACTGAGGCTTTTGCAAACGTGTCCCATGTGCTAGAATTATGCACCAAACCTTTAGATGACTGGGAGGGAAAATGCTGGGACAACCCAAGTAATTGAATTGTGAACAATCTAGCTTACTGTCAAAAATGAGACATAAATTGGCTCTTGTGGGTGGAATTGGTTTATTTGAAGAAAATGTACACTTAAAGGCGCATATTCAGGGTCTTTTGAAAGCAGGTAGCCCACCACAAATGGAGATCTAAACTGTGACAGCCATGAAGCAGATGATAGAGACCTGAGAGAAACAAGCTAAGACTGGGTTCTCTGCAAGTGGCCCGGTAGAATTTGAGAAATCCATTTACAATGGGAAATAAGCATCTGCAAAGCAATTTCCTCAACTTACAGAAATAATTTCAGCCTTTATGGAATCAGGTAGCAGGGCTCTGATTTGTACAGGAAAAACAAGGAGCCCTTAGGAAGGACAAAATGTACAAATTTCAGCCTCACCGTCCTATGAAGAACTGGATGCTTTCAGCCCTCTCCTAACTTCTGTGTCTCTGTATCCACTCCCGGACTGAACTTAACCCTGTAAATGATGCAGCTAGTGTACATGTCAATACCGCTGCTAGTGCTCGCGGTGTGCCTCTGCAGTCCCCCTGCCGAGGGGCCACGCTCCCGGGGGTGCTGGGGACTGTCCCTGAACCCAGGGGACACTGCGAAGGAGCTGGGACCCTCCAGCCGCACTCCAGGGTCTGCCCTGGATGAGCACCATCAGCGCACCTGCGGGGCGCAGAGGGGTCCGTCTCGATGTGAATCCTGCTGCGGGACTTGTCTCCAGGCTGGATCTGGCGCTGGCTTTGCTCGGAACCTGACCGTAACCCCAGCGGCGGTCAGCGCGGGGCTGCGCACGTGCCTGCTGGGAACAAACACGTGCCCAGCCCCGCTGCTGCTGGACCTGGAGGCCTGGCGCTGCGGCTGTCGTGCCTCTGTCGGGCCGCCAGGTCTGGCAGCTCCTGCCAGCACCCGTGCGCTGCCCCTGCCACAGCTCCTCGGGGACTCACCAGAGTTCCCCTGTGCTCCCGGAGCCACCGTGCTGTCAGTTCACCTGCTAGGGGTGGCCCAGAGATCTGGTCCTCTCCTTATCCCCACTGAGTGCAAATTAGGTCATCCTCTGCAGCCGATCCAGCGTAAACCAGACAGTGGCTGGGGGAAGAAAGGCAAGTATAGAGCAAAAAATAATTTACGAAAGTCTATACACCGTGGTGTAGACATCACTGTCCTTTACCCAAGCCAACCGCTCTACGGGAAGACGTCTTACACGCTGAGAAATCCTCGCAACAAATCCCAGCACATCTATCGTGAAAGCGCAGCTCCGCTGAGCCGCAGAGCAAACCTCTTGCTATTCTGCCTTCTGTCCTATCGGCTACGAAAGGACAGTCCCCCAAGAGTGACATCTAGTTACTAAATAACAGAAAGAAAGTGCTGGCAATCTCACTGGTTATTTATATTTAGAACTAGAATGGAAAACATACTAAAAAGGAATACTGGGAGAAGTTGTCCTGTCCTTTCGTAGTTCCATCAGATATTGGCGGTCTAAAAACCACCCTGTTTTCCCCAGTTATATAATTAGAGAAAATCATACATTTGCATTCAGGAAAGCAGTCACTTTCAAATGTGTTCTACAAAGCCATTTTATGAAAAGAGCCATTTCCAAATCATGCTGATCTTCTAAGTGTGCTAAAGCATAAAGTGTTATTAGACTTCTTGCCTTAGAATTTAGTGGGAAATACTTAAAAAGGATTCAGCCCTCCTTAAAGCATGAGTCATCGGCTGGCTGGGGGCCTGACGAGCCGCAGCGCAGTCCTCTATCCCTTTGTGAAAAGGGATGCTTGTATGTGAACGTGCCCTTACAAAAAAGGAGACACGTGTTTTGCTGATGGTATTCCCATACGTCTGCAGAGAGGTGATGAGAATCTGTTCCTGCCTCTGTTTCTAGGACGCCCGTTCCCGTCGCAAGAAGGACCAGCAGAAGAGGAGTCTGCCTCTCCTCCTGCTCTTTGCCCTCGGAGGGGCACTGGGAAACTGCAAGAGGGACCTTCGGTTTTGTCAGTCGGGAGGAGGATCGGCAGGCAAAGTCCTTTCAGCCCAGCACGAAGCGAGACGCGTACGGATCTGCTCTGTGGCTCATTGCTGTTTGCCCGATAGGTAAAACACCGCAGGGATGGGCCGTAGTCAGTGAAGGCCACGCCTTCAGACGATTTTTGTAGCCTTTGGATGTAGGTGAACTTCCCATTTCTCCTTTCCCAAGGAATTGAATGTAACTGGGCAGCCTCGAGAGCCAAAAAAGCCTTCTTGTTACATATGTCGTGACTGTAGCAACTCCTTCATCTGCGGAAGTACTAAAACTTTCAAAAGAAACATTTATAAGAAGGGATTTTTCTTCTGGCTTTTTTTTTTTTTTTTTAACTACTTCTTTCCAGAGATTGTGTTTTGGCACATCTGTCTTGGAAATGGCTGTATTACATGAGCTAAAAATTAAAAAGATAACAGTCAATTGCAACATGCATGTAAAGGAGGGAATTCAAGCCCAAACAGCTTAAGGTTCACAAAACTGTAATTAGCGGAAACCAAGTTTTATAACAGAGATATGTTAGTCGATCTTAACTATGTGCTAAATACGCAATTTGTTACTTATTTATGAGCATGAAAAATCTAAAAGTCAGCCTGCCCCCGCTTCCAATAAAGTGTTAGTGGATGCATTCAGTGTGCAATGTGGGAGTCATGACTTCTACAGGAACCCTAATTTTAACTTGTGCTGTTCAGAGTCGTACTCATTTTAAATCAGATTCAAAGTGGTCTTTGCCAGCCAGTGTAAACTCACTTGGAACAGTTAGGTTACGTATCAGAGGATGAGATGTTTAATACCAGCCTCCTCTCATCCACATCCTTGATTCATGGTAACATGACGATTTAAAATACAGAAGGCGGCAAGAGCATATTCCGTGCGTTTCAGTTAGGAATGCCCAGCCAAAGACTCCAGTGTTCTTTGAGGCATTTTCTAACCTTGGTGCAACTTTCTGTTCAGGTTCAACTGACTGTACCGCTGCACTGCATCACCCAAGCAATGTCCCAGAGGAGAACCACAGAAGCATCACACAGAAGAAAAACAAAATGGTGAGCGACAGAGGAGTTACAAACAAAGTTTATGCTAACAGCCCCTTAAAACTTGGGAGGTTTAGGTGAGGTGTGCACATGCCTTTCCAAGATTTGGGCCTGTTCTGTTTATAGGAGAAATAATGTGTGCCCAGAGAATGCATAAAGACAGGGCTTACATTTAACTAAAACAAGGAGACTATTTTGTAATGACATTTTGATTTTCTGAAAAAAGAGAAGTTGTTCAACATTTTCATGAAGTGGAACACTCACTAACCAACTGTATGGTAAATTTTATATCAGAGATATACAATCCTCATGTTGCTCTTTAGCTCTGACAAAATGCTTCTTGCACCATTAAAGCTGAGTTCTGCTGAATGATTATTTATTTAAAATAATCGGTGAGCATTTTCTGCAGCTGACTGAGCATGGTTTTAATAGTCTTTTACCAGACGGTATAAACGGAGGCTGAAGGATATATAGAAGGGAGGCATGCTGTGGAAAGATAATGGAGTCTATATGTGCATTCCGTATCTCTATCCTATTCGGCTGTTAGCTTTATTATCTGTACTATCAGAGGGTACTTTTGTGTTATTTCTCATCCAAAACATTACCCATTTTTTAAAGTGTTCTGCCATTCAGTGAGTAATCTGGATTGCCTTTGCAACATAAGACAAGTTACCAGCTGCTTCTGGCAACCGATTGTATTCTTATTTATTACAGTCTTAATGCATGCAAGATACACTAATCACAGTATTACTTTAGCTTTTGAAACAGCCTAATAAGCTTACTGCCACTGAGGGGTTTGCCTCTTGTCAGATCAAATTTTACAGGTTATTGTACTAGAAGGATCAGAGTTTCTGAAGCAGAGTTATTGGTGAAATCCTGATTTCCTTGCAGTCAGCTGGAGTTCCCCCTGAACCTTAGATGACGGTCAGCTTTCTATGAGGCGTTTCTCATTTTTTTGGGGAGGGGTCTAAGATGAAAGGACTTGGACATTTCAAATCCGGTGTTGATCCTTTCAAGAAATCGGGGGTCGGATTTAATTTGTGCAGGCACTGGGAAAAGGAGAAGCATCAGGAGTGAGGAGGTAGAAGCGTCTCCCTATTAAAAACCCCTCTCCAACCATTTCCCTCCAAAGAAACGCCTGAAGCACTTCTGCCGAAACGTGTGATGCTAACCATTGCACAGCTCCACCAAGAAGGCCTCCTTGCATTCTTCTTTCACGTTAGCCTCCAAGCCAAGACTGTTGTCCTGACCTCGCAGCACAAGGCACCTCTAGAGCGAAACGCCGTATGAGCTCAGGGCGCTCAGACGCGCTTCTCCTGGCAGCTCTCCTTCCTCAGGCACCACTTCTAGAACTCAGGCAGCCTCTTACCCTGTGTTCGGACTGGAGCTGAGGCAGAGCTGCCTTCGGAAGATGGTCCAAGGCAGGACTGCAAAGGCCTTTTCTCTGGTCTATGTTTGTCATGGTTACAGTAAACAACTACCTCGGTTATACTCTGCTCCTCCGACCTCAGGTGGCTGCGGGGAAGAAAGGCGTGTCGTTTATTCGCAACTCTTTCAGTAATCCTAGGCATAGCACCTAGCATAAGATAAAGCAGCTGTCCGTGTATGACAACGCTTTGATAAGGATGATCAGAGACCTGTAACCTATGACCTGAGGAAGCACATGCGGTTGAGGGGCTCTGACAAAGATGAGACTGACGGACGATCTAATTGCTCCCTACACCTTAGTGGGCAGTTACAAAGACGGTGGAACACTTCTTGTCAGTGCCAGCTACTAAACCAAGGAAATACCCTAGAGATACCCCACGCGAGGGCTTTGCAGTTTTCTCTGCCCAGCGCCTGGGACCCGGCTCTAGCCCCACCAGCATGCCAGGCTGATCCCTCGTACAGTGAGAACTGATGACTCAGCTGGTTTATACCATGGCTTGCCATGGTATTTTCACAACAGACAGGGAGATTTCGTGAAGAGAGGTCAGTGCCAGCACTGCCCTCTTCTACTGTAGTCAGCTCCCTGGAAGAGCGTGAGACCCTTTCTCCAAAAAGCTACTCCAGAGGGAAAGGACGGCGGCAGCCTCAATACCAGGTCTTTTTTACGGCCCGTGGCAGGGGTGACCGGCAAGAGAAGCAGGGCAGCACGTGTTGCGTGCAGCGGCCCCTCCCGAGGCGAGGCCGCCCGACCAGGGGTGACTCAGCCTGTGCCACGCTGCGTTGCTGGTGTGCGTTCCCGGACCAGGCCGTGAAGTACTTGGCTTAGGGGTAGGATGGCCTTGTACGGGTCAGCTGGGGTTACTGCTTCTGCAGCCCCGCGTTTCTCCCGGAGAGCCTTCTGCTCCTCGCTGTTAAGGTGAAGCACGCTCCCAGCCTGCCTGTGCCTGCGCAGCCTCCCTGGCGCCGGTCTCGCATCATCCAAATCTTGCCCCTCCCTGTGATTCAGAGGTTCCCCCCTTGGCAGGCACGCCCTGCTGGGGTGCCGCCTCCTGTGTGAGCAGTACCTGCAGCCCAGCTGTGCCACAGAGCCTTTGCAAAAATGAGTTACCTGCCGGACGGAGGTATCCTGGGGGCATGAGATGATGCCAGTGTCACGTTGCCTTTGCGGGGCGTGCTGGAGAGCAGACGCGCTTCAGCATTAGATGGTCACAGGTGAAAGTCGAGGCCACCGCCCAACGGCTGGAGGCGGCCCAGAAGGCGCTGTCAGGGCCAAGCAGACCCGGCATTTCAACAGAGCACCCTCACAAGGCTTGCAAGTGTGCTTCAAGGCCAAATATGCTGTTGTTGCTTGGGGAGTTTAGGCCTTGTATGTATTGCCCGGTGTGACTAAAGCATGAGGTAGTAAAAAACATAGTGCAGTTGTTTGCCCTCCTCTTTAAGCACTTCAGCCCAGTGTTTATATATACCATTAACATGCTCAAAATCACTGTGTACCTATTGTCTGATCCTTTGCGGCCCTGTACCTAACCAAGTCATCCAACGTTTCTGCTGGTGGGCCTGGGCACAAATGCCTTGAGGCTGAAACTGTCACGCAATTCATAAGCTGCTTGGTGGCCGTGCCGTGCCGTACCTGAGGGGGAATTCCCGAAGGCTGTCTCTCCTACGTAATCTGCCAGGGGAGCCTATTGCTATGACGTGGTAAGACACGGTGCCACACAAAAGCGAAGCTGGCACATTACGGTATCGTATCACTGGATGTCAAGAACTGATGTGCGAACGGAGGGTCGGATCCTTCTCGTATCTGCCTTGAGGCAAGTGGGGCAAAAGAAAAAAAGGGTAAGATAAGCCCAGAACAGCCAGGGACTTTGTAATTAACCCTATTGTTCAACTGTGCAAGTAACATTCCTGAATGTTTCAGTTTTGACAGTTCAACACCCGTACTGTTCCATTTTCATGCTGCTTTACGTGCTTCGGTCCTCCTAAGACAAAATGGTTTGCAATGCGTTTTTTATTATGAACATTTCCTGCGCTGGCACATGTTTTCTTTTTCACACTTCATTATATATTTCTGTTTCCATATTCCATTATGCACCTCAGCTATTGTATCTCCTTTGGCATTTCACACGCCATGCTGCATTAGCATTTCAGTTCCTGGTTTTGCTTGTCATTATAAATGATTGTTATCACAAATAATTTTATTTCTGTTTTCACATCTCATTACTCATTCTCCAGACCCTCACTGTGGATTTCAGTGTTCATGTTACATCATACACTGGGGGGTTTGCTTCCCGTCAAACACTGATTTTTCACAACTTGTTATGGATTTTTTCCTTCTGCATTTCATCATGCATTTAATCCTTCATAATTCATTCTGCATTTTCTCTATTGCATCACATCATTCACTACTTAACTTTGCATCTTATTTCATTTTTCCTCTCTGATCTTAAAGGTGCATTTCTGGTTTTGCCTATCATTAGTCCTTCAGATTTTGTATTTCATGGTTTATTACAATTTTTGAACTTACTATGCATTTCTGATGTCAAATCCTATTATGAGTTTTCCTTTTCACATCTCATTACCCACTTTTTTGATTCTGCATCTCAATATGAATGCTTTTTTTACATCTCAGTTCCAGTTGCCCCTTTTGGTTTTTGCTGTGCCTGTTCATTCTTATTTCACTGCTTGGTTTTCCTTCGGCGTCTCATTATGTACTTTTAGATCTAATTAGGAATTTCATGTATCATCGCTTATTAGTCGATTTCCTTCTTGTTGCCCATTACAGATGACGCATAGAGTTCTGAGCATGAGCCTTCACATTTCCCCATGTGTCTTCCTCTTCTCACATTCTTCAGCTAACTTCTCTACATCTAATGATAAATTTCATGTATTTCTACTAGCATCTTACTATGGTTTTTTACAACTGAGTGAACTGTCTTTCTTTTGCACTTCAATAAACATATTCTTTTAAAATCTCATTACTCATTTGAATGGTATCCTATTGCAAACTTCATTTTTGTATCTCATACTAGCTTTTCATTTACAAAAATGCACAACGAACTTCCTTTTTTGTATTTCTTTTGAAACTTTGGGGTGGTGGTGCCTCCTAGCATACGTTTTCATATCTGCAAATCCTCCCATGTTTCCCTTTCAGATTGTGCATCTTTTTCTGTTTTCTTTTTCAGAACTATTTCTGCACTTTCCCTAACGCATGTGATTACGTAGCTTGATTTATTTCTAATGACGTTTCATATTTTGTAACTCATGACACATTTCTGATTTTGAATACTGTCATGTTTTTTCTTCTTTATCTATTTACGCATTTTTATTTTTGCATTCTTATGGATATTTCCCTTTCAGAATTATTTTTCTTTTTTGTCTCTCACAAAGCTTAAATTTTTCTTAGAAATTTTCCTGAATGAATCATCTGGTTTGATTTTTTAACTTATACAGTACCTCCTTTGGTGTATAACAGTACCCATTTTAGATTTTTGCATCTCCTCTTTTAATGTTTATGTCCGTTCTGTATTTCGTTATGCAGCTCCATTATTCACATCTCGTTCCCCGTTTGTCTTTAAAATGCCACTACCCATTTCCATTTTACAAGTCCTTATGCATTGCTTACATTGCGTTTTTCCACTCATGAGTACTTGTTTGTGGTTTTGCGCAGCTTCCTATGCACCAGATGTGATCTTTGCTCATCTCATCATCCATTTCTCTATCACCTCATTACATTTGTTCAGGTTTTCCTTTTGTTATATATGTTCTTACTGCAGGTTGGTTTTTTACAATTGATTAAGTCTCAAATTGCACATCTCGTTATGTTTTTCTTTTCACCTCTCATTGAAGCGTTTAACTTTTTTAACTCAGTATGCACTTTCATCTCTAACACACGCTCTTTTCCCTGTAGCTCAACATCTATTTTAACTTTCCTGTCACATGCACTCACATCCCCTTGCATGTATTCTTGCATCTCTTATTTCCCACTTGCCACTATGTTGCACTATTTCATTTTTAATCTCAAAGCACATGCCTTTTTTTGTAACACACTACAGCTTTTCATTTTTACCTCTTATTTAATCTTTTACTTCTGTCACCCTTCTCTGAATATTCTTTTCCCCAGGCTGCTATGTTTCCTTTTTTACATAACATTACATATCTTTTTATTTGCATTTCGTCCTGTTTACACATTTTTCTTTATTACATGCCAGTCTGCAATGCTTTCTGCATTTCTTTCACCTTTTCCTCTTCTTACATACTTGCATTTCATGACTATTTTTCCATTTCATCATGCCTTTTTCTACTGACCTATGACTTTTAAAGGTTTTACTTTTCACTTTTATGCACATGTTCATTTTTATATGTCACCTTTCATTCTGTATCTCTTCAGAAAATGTTTTTTTCTCTTTTGCATCTCATTGCTTTTTTGCCTCTCACTGAATGTGTTCCTTTCCGCAGCACAGGAGGTTTTGTTGGCATATCTCATATACACCTCCCTTTCCACATAGTGCTGAACTTGCCTGCCTCTCATCATGTTTCTCTTTCTGCCCCTCATTATGCAAGTTTTTTCACACACCGCTACAGATCTGGCTTTCACATCTCATAATTAGTTTTCAGTCCCTTCTCCCTCTCACAATAATTTTGAGTAGCTGATCACTCAGGGGTATTTATTTTGCCTTTGTATATACCGTCTTAATGCTGAAACCGAAGTGTACTTCCTCACGTGGTTTACTTGGTCCTTCTTTTTTCCTAGTTACTAGTTGCGCATGTAAAAAAAATTAAATGGGTACTTCTTTCTTCTCTCCCTACTGGATGACCAAGCGCTTTTGGTTCACAGAAAAAGCCGAGAGGGAAGACAACAGAAAAGACAGACGTCAGCACAGAAAATACATCGCAGACATGATGGGAATACAGAAAATGGAAGACGAACGTATGCTTAGAAGTGCAATTAGGAACCTTTTGTCAGGTTTGTTCATTAAAATCATACATATTTTGAAACGCTGATTGCATTAGCAAGCACTCTCCATTTTCATAATCAGATTTACTTTATGAAAATCGGTTTAGGCAGGTTCTCTGCTCTTCCCAGCTTACCTTGGGGGAGGGGAAAAAGATAAGAGCAATTCGGTTCTCTGCCTTGCTCCAGGGATCCAGTCATACAGATCAGGAGGACGGTGACGGCTGCTGCCCCCGTGAGCACTGTCCGCAGAGGCACAGAAATGCTGCCTGGAGGAGACCTCTGGAGGGTTCCAGTTCAGCATCCCACCGGAGCTCGGAGGGCACTGCCTAGCCTCCCGGCCCTGACCAGCCCCCCCCGGGGCCTCCCCTTGCCCTGCCCATGGCCCTGGAGCCCCATTTCAGGGGAGCCTGGGGCCTCCAGCCCCTGCCTGAGCTCTGCGGTCGGAGTGCTCCTCTCCGGCCACGTCCCTCCCTGCCCGTCTGGACCCTGACCTGCAGACTGTTCCCGCCTTGGTCTTGGACCTGACCCACCGCTACAGGCCTGCCGGCACTCTTGGCCGAACCTGGCTGCGCCCCCCGGCCCGCCCCGCTGGGACGCTGTGGTGCTGGGAGCTGGTGGGCGGGTGAGCCCCCACCCCGATGGCTGCAGGGCAGAGCTCGGCTCGCTGTGCCTCGACCTTCTCCTCCTCCTAAGCGGGACGGCACCGGGTTGTGTGTTGGTCTGGGTTTTGCCAAGCCTCAGCTCGAAAGCCTCTGGCTGCGCACGCCCCACCTCCCCCTGGGCAACCTCTTCTGGTGCCGCGTTGCCCTCCCGGCGAAGCCCCCACGCTGCCGAGCGCAGCCGTTGCCCTTCGTTATATTGCCTGGCGCTACGGTGAAATGGTTTTCCTCTCGACTTCGTAGTTGCCGCTGCAGGCAGCGATCAGGCAGTCCTCCCAGTCTCTTTGCCAAACCCTCCTCGGCCGGGGCTGAGCGTGGCCGTCTGCACTGACCTGCACGGCCGGATGTGCGTGTGTGTGCGTACGTGTCGGTCACGTGTGCGTACGTGTCGGTCACGTGTGCGTGTGCCTGTGGCCAATACACGCTCAGCCGTGCTCCTGGCTGGTCCTGGAGGCATGGAGCTGCAGCAGCGTTTCTTTCCTGGGCTACCGGATTTGGGAAATCCTAACAGTCATAACCATACCCCTAGGTCAGTGTCCCCTACAGGTTTGCTGAAGATGGAGTCTGTCACCATCCAGGCCACTGATGAAAATGCTGAACCACGTGGGCACGAGTACGAACCCCCGCTTCACTCACTGTCATCTCGCAGCTGGACATTGATCACGACCTTCTACGCTTGTTAGTCCAGACAATTTTAAGCCCATCTAGCAGTCTTGTCCGTTACACTCATCCTCCATCTTCAGGTGAGGACGCGGTGGGAGGAAGTACCTAAAGCCAGGCTCTATCGTGTCCGACTCTCCCCTGGAGTTTCGTGTCCCTTCCCACTTCCTTTTTCTTCTGTCTCCAAGGGGCGTCTCAAGAAAGGAAGAAAAACTCTCTGAGCCCTAGATCTTTTCTGTGGTGGGAATTCCAGACATGTTAGTATTAAATGTTAATCACACTAATTATTGCGTCCATGCCTGGTATGAGCTGCTACAAGCTGCTACTGGTGAGAGACGGGTACGGTCTGGCTCCCTGTATCTAGTGCGTGGGCTCAGAAAGTCGGAAAGGAGTTGTGGCTCTGTTCTGGCAACAAGGGACTTGGCAGTGTTGTGGAAGAAACAGGCTAATGGGGAATTAGTTCCCTTGAATCCACGCTAGTCTGATCCCACCCCAGTTTTCAGCAGTTTGATCAAGGACTGTGGCTTTTTACAATTTTCTGTGTTATCAGTGTTATTAGTTGTCTAAATACTGTCTTAAAGCGCACTTAACTGTAAAATTATTTTTACAAGAGAGGAAACAAAAGATGTCATTCGCAAATAAACTTGCCTGTTGAAGATAAATAATATTTGAAGCTGAAAAGTGAAACAGGTAGGAAACAACTGAACTGTTACTGTAATCTCTCAGTGCCAGTAAAATGAAGATCTAATATTGGTTTCAGTTGTGAGAGAAGAACCTCAGCACAGGACTGATTTTCTTGCTTCATTTCATGGGCATGTAGAGTAAATAAGTCCATTTCAGTGAGCAAAAAGTGTAAAACAACGTAAGTACAACACAGCAAAGACTTTTAGCTCAGGATAAAAATGCGTCCACTACCTACCCAACATTCATCCTTTTTTGCATCATTCTTGAAATTCTGCTTAGAAAGGATGATAGATCTTTGAACTTTCCTTTCTATCTGTCCTTCATTTCTGCATTCCTGAATGCTCAAGAGCAACATGTTACCTGTGTACATGTCACTGTTAAAATTAAAACCTAAAACCCCCAAACGTTATAGCAATTTAAAAGGATATGAATAAATGAGATTATGAGGGAAATTTTCATGCACAAATACTTCCTATATCAATATTATCTTCCCTAATGACAGTTCACTTAGTTTCGGACTGTGCTAGGAAATGTGTATTTGTCTGGACAGCAGTTTCCTGTGAATCTGGAAGGCACTCGGTTTGCTGCTGTGCGTAATTTAGTTCCTGGCTGGCACTTGGAGCACTGATGTGTAACCTGAGTATGGCTGAGGCTGCTTATTGCATTCACATTTGTTCCGAGAGAAGGTAGGCAAGAAAAAGCACAGTAGCTTTGTTCAACCTCTGACCTCTTTCGAAAGGACGGGCAAGGTCAGCACCCTTTGTGTCATATGTTCCTTTTGCAGTTCCTTGTAAGCCATTAAACAAATGAACTGCATAAAGAACATATGGAACTTGCGGTTCCATTGTGCCTTTCAGTATACCAAATAAGAGTATTATTTTCCATTTTCATTCACTCTCTGTGAGAAACAGGATGCCTGCACTTGCTATCTGACAGATTTTTCACAGGAATGAAAGATAATCATGGGATTCTTCTACTGAAGATTCACATTCTGGATACCTGACAGTCTGGGTTCTGGTCTCGAGTGCTGGCCAAATACTGCCTGGTAGCCAAAGGTCTGAGCTAGCAGATGACTTTTACCTACGTACACCGGACAGCTGGAAGTATTTCAGAAGTTCAAGGACAGAGTAAGTTGGCGTGGCCGGGGAGCAGTGCCTGAAATCACTGCACTGGGCTATTGCCCAGTGTAAACATATTTGGGGAATATTAGGGCGGTATTCAAGACGGGAGATGTGACAGTTCAGCTGGATCCCCTGTGAATGTAAAAAACCAACAAGCAAAACCAAAACAAAAAGTATTGCATTTTGATATAAACATGACGGTCTAAAGATAACATCTGGATAAGGCTTATAGGCAGCAATATCTTGTTAGACGAAATGGTATAATGAGGAGAAACGTAGACAAGTTTTGAGCAGGCAATCCCTTCTGCAGGATCAGCAGGTATCAGACATAATTAGGGATTCAGCTTGCTTCCTCTGAGGCGAGCTACTTACCAGACTAACTTTGCAAGGAAAGGTGTCTGGCATCTTCAGAGCAGACAGGATATTAGTGCAAGGAGGGAGGGGGGAGGGGGAGAGAGAGAGAGAGATTTTGTATTCTGCGGAGCAAAGAAAGGTTGGAGGGGGAAGAAGGAGACTATAATGTGCCATAAAAAGTGTCTCTGTTGAATCCGTGGGTTTTGATGTCCTAGTGTTACGCGTTTAATTCCCAGGTGCATCTGTGCGCAGTGGTTTGTAAGTCTCCCTCGAGGATCAGGACTGAGGGATGAAGTGCTTGTTCTGCGCAAAGCATTTCCTTGCTGGCTGGATGTTTCATCCTTTACACGCTACCACAGGATTTAATTCTGGCTCATACTGGCTGCTTGTTTTCACCTCCACAGTTCCTGAGAGCTTTCGGCGTGCGGGGTGAAGTGTGCGGAGGCCAGATCTGAGGGTGGAGGAAGGTCACTGGTAGTTGTCCTTGGGGATCTGGGCTTATGCTTGTGCTGTGCAACACGTTCGCCAGCAGGCTAGAAAAGGAAGTAAGCGGTGAAGTGACAAAGTTCCCAGCTGATACGGGGGTACCAGAGTGGTAAAAAAGTCCCCACTTCTGCAGCAGAAACTTAGCATGGTGCTGGCTGGGCGCTACAGTGAATCCTGAGATTCTTGTTAGCAAACATGTAGTAATGCACATAAGGGGAAGAATAATCCTAATTACACATAGAAAAAGAATGGCTCTGAGCTGACTGTTACCCCTTGGGAGCGAGAATTTGCAGTTACAAAAGATGCTTCCATGCCTATGTCGGCTCGGTGCTCTGAGGTGGGCAAAAAACAAATGGAGCAATATGAGGGGGGCAGGCTCAGCCCTCCAGCTGCTCTTGGTCGGGAGAAGCAGAATACTGGAATCAGCACCAAGAAGATATATTTTAGGTTTGACCCAACATGGCCATCCTTATACTGATGATTCTGTCACATCGTGGTATTAGTGGTGCTCTGTTGACAAACCTTTGCTTGTTTGCAACAGATTTCTTGCACAGTCTAGATCCCTTTGCTATTGTTTTGCACACTGGAAATGTACTGCTGAGTTTAGCAAGTTTGGGAGGCTTCTCAGAGGTTAGCAGCAAAGTTTCATAAACGCTCGAGGGAAGGGCTTTTGTGTTCACAAATCTGCCTAACGCTTCCAGCTGTGTCACTCGGCCTAGCAGTCAGGATTCAAAGTTACTTTTCTTCCTGTCAGGTCACGTGTGGCAGTTCGTCCCTTTCGTACCAAAAATGAGACACGTCCCCACATAGATTTCTCCCAGTCATACAGCCATCGCATCTCCAATTCTGGGTTCAGTCAGCTCAGAAAAATACCACAACCTGCCGTCTAATTCAGACAGGATTAAAAAGTCTTTGTTTACTTTATCCTGTTGCATCGGTTCTGTATTGCACAAAATAGGTCTCCCTGCGCTAAGGAGGGAGCAAACAAAATGGCCTTGAGCAGGGGAGCCAGGGCTCTTAGCTAGGGTACAAAATCGCAGGGTTTGGGATGTCCTTTTGGAAGAGATGCCCTTTTTACTGCGTCACTCCGCAGGCGTTTGTGCTGACACAGTGGAGGGAGTGAGGCAGGGATGCAAATGAGAGATTGGGGTTGGAGTGAAAATTCAGGAAAAACAGACTGGCAGAGAACTTTAAGTAGCAGGTTAGGGGGTATTTTAGGAACATCCTGTGGTTTTGTAAATGTGGGACTGGAGTATCTATATATTCTTTTATCTCCATTTAAAGAAGTTTTTTAGAGTTCTTTCCTTCATCCAGTCAGTCAGTTGCTCTTGTCTTTACAGATAATGTCCTTTTAAGTATGGTGTAGAATTTTCTTGAGTGATTCAAGGTGCAGAGTAAAACCAGAGTAATTTAATTTGGAGGAGACCTTTGGATACCATCCAGGCCAGCCTCCTGCTCCAAGCAGGGCTAACTTCAAAGCTAGGTATGGGATACTCCTGAAAGCATCTTCTGCAGTTTGCTGAGACATTAAGAGCAGCTCACTTTAATTTCTTGCTTCTAGGCACTCTGTGCTATTTGAATGCAAAGTGGTATTTTGTTATTAACTTCTGTATCCGTATGTTAAAAAAAAAATTAAATACACATATGTTACTGCCTGGCCCGCTGCATATCAGTTTGTGACAGCAGCTTGGCTCTGGTTCGTCGCGCACCCCGAGGCCCAGCTTCCAGCTGCTGTTGTGCGGAAGGGCTTCCCGGTCAATCCAAGCGCGGACGGGGGGCTGGCCATTCAGGGCAGGGGGAGGCGCAGCCGCCCCGGGTCGCCGTCGCCTGCAAAGCTGAACTGTCGTGCTGAGGCGGTTGGTTAGGAGGCTGGAGCACGTGATGTATGTGGAGGGGCTGAGGGAGCTGGGTTTGCAAGTCTGGGGAAAAGAAGGCCGGAGGGGGAGCGGGAAACCTCACTGCAGTCCTCCTTTACCTAAGGGAGCGGCAGAGAAGACAGAGCCAGACTCCTCCTGGGAAACAGCCATCCTTGGAGATTTCTGAAGTGTGATGAGAGAAGGCCTCATACAAGGCGGAAGTTAGTCCTGTTTGGAGGAGGAGGAGACTGGACTAGATGACCTCCTGAGGCCCCTTCCAACCTAAAGTATTCTGTAATTCTTTGAAGAGGATCCTGTGAACTGAAGGTACCCGGTAACTTCCTTTCTAAGCTTTGTAGAAAGTCATCACATAGTATCTCACAGAACTACTTAAGAATTTTCTGTGGCATTGGCCAAAGAAAGTTGGAAGAAACTGTAGATAAATATTATGTGAATGCTAGATAAACGTTACTTACTGCTACTTCTACTTCGAACAAAAGGATACATCATCCTAAACTGAGAAATCATGTGTCAACATACAGTTCACATTAAAGAATCCTACGGACTGTTCTGCCTGTGACTGTTGCCTTCACAGAGTGCATAGATGGAAACTACCTTGTTTTCTTCAGCAAAATTTTTGATAATTTTGCTATTGTTATTTTTTTCTAAAAACAAAAGATTAGAATAACAGAATAACTAGCTTATTTTCTTCCTCAGTTTGAAGAATCTTTTTTTATAAGGAAGGATTCACATGAATTGCATAAAGAGAAGACAAAAAGATTTCAGCTGTGGGGTATGGAAGTTGTCTGTTTTGCCTTCTGTTGTTATCACAGCCAGGTTTCTGCAAAGAGTAATAAATTCTTTGTGGTCCCCTGTTCAAACTATCTGATAAGAACAAGGTTACCTGTCAAAGAGTGAAAGAAATACACACCCTGTGCTGGCTGCAGTACGGACTGCCTGGTGGCTAGATTTGCAGCTGTTGTGAATTGTGAAAAATTACATAGAATAAGTGCTTGTATAAGTTTAAGAAAATGAGAACCCCATCCATTCATTTTAACTAAATAGATTCTGTAAGGATAGTGGCATAAAAGACTGTGTGATTGGATAATATCAAAGTGTGGATTGGAGCCGTTTCTGTGCCTGAAGCACGCTCCAGTTTCATACAGCACATTTTCATACAGTGTTCAAAGTCTCCTTCAAAGCCACAAAAGTAAATGACCCCCTCCCCGACCTCTGGTTATCTTCAAATTCTAAGCTGGAATTTCTTGACTATTGTCAGAAGATTTGATGTGACTGATGCATCTCTCAAGGAAGAGTATTTTGCTCTCCAGCTCACTAAAGAGTATTGTGATCCAAAGAGGACTTGATCGCAAGTCATTTTTGAGACCTAATGTTGTTCTCGTACATAGCTCTTTCCCAAGCCCCAAGAAAACTGTGCGTTCCTCAGACTTGAATATTAAAGTGAAAATCCATGACCGCATTTGAAGCAAGACAAGGAGCCATCTGTGAACGTAAGCCAAATCATTTAATGCTACTTTTTGTCAGATCCAGTCCAGCTGTTTGAAGGCAGCTGAGAAGACAAGTCTGAGGTCAAACCAGGCAGTCAGTCCACAGCTCAGGCACAGCAGTCGGGTCCGTGGCCAGGCACAGACATGCTACGATAGAGTGAGAGACAAGCAAACGTACAGCACAGATCAGACTAACAGGGACTAACAGCCCAGGACAGAGCTTAAATGGGCCTGGACTCATGAGCGGAAGGGGTGGATGGAGCCCATGGGTCAAGTTGACCAAGGCCTCTTTGTGCCCTCAGGGGAACTGTCAAGAGCTGTCACTAACATTACATGAACAGAAGATAATGCGATTTTGGACCCAGAAGCTGACTATCTCTGAGTCCACTGTGAGCCTTAGAACTTCATTAGATGTTTCCCATGGTCGTCCTACCTCTTTCAGCGTACAGCCTAGCTGGGAGATAATTTAAGCAAGTATCTCTTCATTATCTGTTTTTTCTCCTTATTTTTCAGTGTGACCTTGTTTACTATACACCATTCAGAATTCATCTGATGAAAACCCCCCGTATTTTCTTCACAAACTATTGTTTAGAACCCATCACAAGATTATGAGCATGCATGATGCATTGTTGTTGTAACTTCACAGTACCCCTGAGGGGAAGGAAACTCTCATAGATTCAGAGAAACTGTGCTATTGGTTTCATTTCACGCTGCAAGTACTTGGTACAGTCACAAATCAGAAAAATGAATTTCAATCAGGCAATACAGTCTCAGTTAAGGAATCCAAGAACAGAGGAACATAAATGAGTTATTACCTTCAGGTAACTTCATTTACTAATTTAACAAGCATCCTTACAGGAACACTGAAGAGGCAAGGCTGCATACTATGTCTGCTAAGTAGCATTTAATTTCCTTGATCAGGAGACCAATGTGGTCTCACATGTCCCCCTGCCTTGATCACACCATACCTTCAAACTCTGGCAGTTCTGCTGCCTGTGTTATCTTACTGTCCTCTTTCATCCACAAGGCAGACACATCTGGTGAGCTGAATTCGGTATTTAAGAGAAAAAAAAGTGGATTGTTTGCAGTTAATGTTAATGTTCATGCTTCTGAACTTTTTGTGCTTGAGTCTACTCACAGCATTTCCTTCGTATGACATCTGTAAGCCTTTCTTCTGTTTTAAAAGAGCACAGATCCCATCGCAGAGGGGACGGTCACAGAGCCCATCATAAGTAGGTCTCTTGTACGCCTCTTTGTCGCTAAAGATAATGAAAAGACTAACATCAACAGCTGGTGTTGTCTCCTATTTAAATCAGCCCTCATTCCACAGATGTTTGTTGACAGCAGAGGAACGATCGAACTTGGGAATTGTAGGCACCGTTAGACTTCCCTGAGTGGAAAGGTACACTAATTGCCACAGGCTGTCATTCCATCACAGTCTCTTTTCCAGTCTGTGCTCCTCTTTCTTGCGTACCCTTTTCTGTCTGAGCTCCCCAAGGGAAGCAAATGAGAACTACTGTTGCATCGTGAGTCTTGTGGAAGACATTGTGTTCGAGGAGTCGGTGATCTTGAGTGAGCCCTGACAGCCATACTGGGTCTTGTGCTTGATGCACCTGTCTGTTCGCGTGAGCGACGGCTGCGTAACCCCAGGAGTACAGCAACAGAGGGCAAGGTGCTGGAAGGCTCGGGATAGGTACTGCAACTGGGTACAGTTCCTGGATATGTTTACTGAGACATGCTCCGGTGGGCAGAAAGAAAGAGACCTTTCAAAACAAGATGCATGGTTTTGTTTGCTACGCTAGATATAAGGAGACACGGTACTGGGCGGGAGTGAGCCTCGCCACGGGCGGGATCTGCGCAACGTGCTGTGGCTATCCATCTGGGGCCTGTCCGATGACGCAGCGGAGTAGGGTTCCCAGCACCTGAAGAAACATAGGCTTTACTCACGACCTGTATTTCTCTTCCTATTTCTATTGTGGTGGTGGTATTATTATTAAAGCAGTTTTGTTACACCATTTGCTGCTGTGCTTTTCCTACTGAGATCCAGAAGAACCCTGCACCCTTCCTGGCACAGAGCAACCGTGCAGCTGAATGAGGAGGAGGGAAGTTAGCAGTTCCTTTATGAAATATATAAATAGTTCGTATTGTTTACATTAAGGACTTTGACAGGACATGTCGTTTAAGGCTTTGAGGGGTAGAGTGCCTCCTGTGATATGTAGTTGTTAAACTGTACAGTGAAGGAATGGTGAGAAACATATGTGTTGTCATACCACTCCCCCGTGACACATTCCATCTTTTTGCATACTGAAGGGGAATGGCTCCAAGACTTTGTGGGGAGATTTTTCATACATCACTTCATGGAGAAAGCATTTCAGCATTTGCATCTAAGCCGAGCATTTGTGTACAGCTCCTTTATTAATAAAAAAATCAACATAAGAACAAAACATTTTTGCCGCACTGCCTGCCTGTTTTATTTTATTCTTCCTATTACTTAGAAAGCACTTTCAGGATGGAAAACCTGGTTTTCTACTAGTAGAACATTAAATTCTACTATTAGGTTGAACTCCTGTGAATACAAAGCAAGTCAGACATTTCACTGCAATCCATTGTTCTATTACCAGGGATATCATCCGCAGAGTTCATTAAATACCTCTTTCAGTTCCACTGAAGTCTATCTTCACCTTTTCATCTGGAGAGAATAATGTATTTCTCAGCCTGCTAGATAAAACAAACACAAAAAAAAAGCCCAGGGAGACCGAAGTATCACTTAAAGGAACCTTGTCTTTCTTTGCCTCTTTCTCTTTTTTGTCCCACTCTCCAGTTTTTTTTCCTTCCTAAGTAAGAGACTTAGTTTTGATTCAGCAGTATGTTCTCCTCATGCTGAACTCTCATCGATGGGAAGATATGCTGATACAATATATTGCTATCTCCAAATTTTAGCTGCTTATTCTCAGTCTTAGTATGCGAGTTCAGACTATGCTTTCAGATTATCCCAAGAAAAAAAGAAGCCGTCATTTTAGGAATTTAACTTTTCTTATAGTTTCTCTTCAATAAAGAAGAGAAATACATCAAGGAGTTCAAAACTCTTAGATAAACTCTCCCTAGGTGAAGATGAGCTTGGGCTCCCCAGTAAAGTCACGTGTCTTGTTCTGCAAATTCCTAGCTGAACTGGGTTCAATGGGGTTGAGGACTCCTCCACCAGGGCCAGGAGAATATATGGCGTCTCCACGGAAATGATGTGCATTTCGTACTTGTCTTCTGAGAGCAGACTGCGGTTAAGTGTTCTGCAGAGTAGTCCTGCGATTAACAGTCCTAAAAAGCAAGTCTCTAGCACCTTGTATCCAAACAATCATAAAGCCTTTTAGGCAATGAATGTCAGGACTTGGAAAACAGCATAATTTCTTTAGAGAAATTGGGTATGTTTTTGTTTGGACAAACTCACACATTTTCATGATAAATTTCTTTCAGACATTTGAATAGTCAAATACTGTGCATATAAATGTATGTTCTGAATTATTTTATTCCTTTGAGAAAATACTATCAGAATGCAAAGCAGAAGAATTAATTTTGCCAGCTTCCTATTTGGTACACTTTGCTGCAACAATGACTCTGGATGAGAGGTTCACCGAGAGATCTGCAAGATCTGTAGAAAGATTACAGGTAGAGGGAGACAAGAGATTTTAATGAAAAAGAGAAAGAAACAGGGCTATTTTAATAATTGTTTGCATTAAATTTTTTTTGCTAAGCAAAAATATCTCTAGCAGAACAAATCTTACCTGTGAAATCAGAATTAATGATACTAACAGTGACTCTTATTGTCAAGAATAGTATATTTTTCTATATTTGTTTTCACCCTGCATGAATGACCCAGTCTTATACCATCTAAAGGGGGATTACAGAGAAGAGGGGCACGACTCTTCTCACAAGCACAACAGAGAAAAGGGAAGAGGCAGCACTTACAGGGAAAGTTCTGAATGGATGTAAGGAAAAAATTCTTCACCTCAGGAGCATTCAATCACTGAAATATTTTGCTCAGAGAGGCTGTGGAATCGGCATCCTTGGGGATGTTCAAAACTCATGTGCACAAGACCCTGAGCAACCTGAATTAGCTCTGAGGACAGTCCTGCTTGGACTTGTGCTTGATCCGATGATCTCAGTTATACCACTGAGCGATAAGTAAACAAAACCCAACAGAACTAATAACCAACTTTGCTGAGAAAAGGCATGGGGCTGCACGAGTACATGAGGAGCAAACAGCAAAATGCATTGCATTCAGTCCTGAAAAGGAGTAGGAGAGGGGACATGCTGTGACAGTGATGGTGGCTGAGTTCAGAAATACATGGAAGTATTTCACACGCTGCAGATCAATGTGTGGAATTTTCTGCATTGGGAAGTCACAATGTAAATTATTGAGGTAAAGCAATATCTAGTTAGCTGCATAGAAAAATTATGACATTTGCTTCTCCATAATGCCAAGCAAGGTGCAATCCAATATTTACATTTTGAGATACAAACTGATAACTGATTACTTGCAGCACCTTTTGCATTTATGACATTAACCATTAGGCCAGCTGCTTTGAGATAGAAAGTTACATAAATATTTCAGTTTTGCAGCTCTCTGCAGTAGAGGTGAGCATGAAAAGCAGAACACTAAGATAAACAATTCAGCGGTAAGATCCCATCAAATATTATGGCTATCTACCTCTTTCTCTTTGCTTGACTGTGCAGTTAGATGCCTGTAGGCAAGTGTCCTTTGAGAATTCCAGGAAAGCTCTCCCCATGCCCTGTGATGAAAGTGAGTCTTGCTGGTATTCAAAACTGGAAAGGAGTATACGCTCCTTTTTCTTCTACACTTGCAGTATGGTCAATGCAGCACAAAAGATTGTTAAAAGAGAAGGAGCAAGCAACAGCTTTCAAATTGCAAAGGCACCCCTGCCTGCCGTATTCTGTACGCTGGTATGAACTGTTCTTCCGAGCGTGCCATGCAGCTGTTGCGTCTTGCTGCAGCACTGGCAGCCTTTTGGGTTAGCAAAGCCAGCAGGTTTCACATTCTTCTTCTAAGGGGGTGTTTGCTTCTAGGTTTAGAGGATTATAGTAAAAGGTAAGCTAATATGACTGTAATTTTATAATAGACATCAATGATTCATGGCATCGGAATGTAACATGCAGTCTGGAACCGATCACACTGCTGATCAAAGATAATAAAAGCGTAAGCATTGACAAGAACTTTTCAACTTGTTTCCAATCTGGAAATGCATGCTGAGGAAGACTTCAATCAGTTTCCTTTTATGTTCATATCATAAATCCTCTGTCTCCTTGTTTCTTAGTTATAATAATTTTCATTATCAATAAGACTGGATCACATTTGAAACTGAGCTATTATAAATGGCTTTGAGCCTCTGAAAGTCTTTTGTCAAAGAATTTCAGACATTACAAAAACTAATTATGGCAACTGAGTAATGCATTTCTGAATTTGTTAGAGTCATTTCTAAAGATCATTCTTAAGAGTCAATAAAACTAGTGAAAAGTGTAGTCTAGATTCTATGCTGAAGAACTGATGTATTTGTGACAGTATATTTTATTCCAGAATGGTATCCACAGTTTTAGATATAAGAAGACTATGCATCTCTCCAGTTATTTTCTAAAACAGTGTTCTCGCCTATGAGAAATTCCGTTCACATCTGATCTGAAGGTAACTGAAGAGAACAGAAATAACATGCTCACACTGCTGGTCTTTGGATATTACCCGATGTATAGAGATGCAGAGAAAAGCTGCTTTTTTTTTTTTTTAATGAAAAACACAGAGGCATGCAAGACCTTTATTTATACAGGATTTGTATAGCTGTCACTCTCTATTTTGTAATTAGCTTAAGTTATAAAGAAGGTTTCAAAACCAGACAAAAATGAGAATAATGAGATGATTTAAAAATATCCAAAAGTGTTATTCCCTTCTCCTGTCAAACCCAGGTACTGCCAGCTTTTGTGTGAAAAGAACAGGAGAGTAAGTAAGTTGGTCAGCTTAGCGATGGGTGGGTAACATGTCTGTATTTCCATAAAGTATTTCACTGATCTCAGTACTGTCTTAGAAACTTGTTTCTCCCTCTTTCTTTCCTTTTCTCCTGTAACTTTCGATTAAGAGCTCTACTTTGAAGTTACAGCATGGAAGAAATTTGGTTGTACTTTCTCTGCTCTCGTGGTTCTCACGGACGCCGGTCTGGCTGCCTACCTGCAGGGGAAAGAGATGAGCCTAGAGCAGAAGAGTCATGCTAGAGAGAGCCCAGGACTCTCCGCTGGAGCGTGCTCTGGGGCCACCCTTCATGGCAGGCATTACCTCACGTGGCAGAAGCAGAAGCTCCAGAACCAGTTTCTGGAGCCACGCGAACCCGTCTTCTTAAAATGGGACCCCAGGCTCATCGTCCCCACTTCTCCCACCTTTTTGTCACAGGTCCAAGCCGGGAATGCAGCCCCAGGTTCACCACCTCCTACTACAAACACTCACCCTCTGCCTTGACGTCTGGAGCCCACTAAGCCTTCCTCACCCACCGGCGGTATGTTCTGCCTCAGCTGGGGCCGTGTGCTGAGCCGGAAATGCGGACACCAGGCAGGATTACGTCAGGCGTCTCGAGCTGGGACCTCGCCCATCAGCGAGTTATGGCCAGGTAAGCGCTGCAGCAGCATATTGGGAAAAAAAAAGTGTATTCTCATAACATTTCCAGAGATGCTTTTCTCTACATTCTAGGCCTTACCCTACCTGATATCTTACCTGATACAGGCCATGTCTGGTCTTGGTCTTAGCCTGAAAGGGACTCGAATCTTCTCTATGCACAGCAGAAACAAAAGCTAAGCAGGTTGCTACTGAGAAGCCTTAGGCACCCTCTCCATGTCCGACAGCAGAAATTAAAAAAAGGTAATAAACTAGCAGAAGCTGAAGCAATGTGACTGTACCTCGGTAGTTTAGCAGGGGTGTTGAGGGATTAAGGTTAGCTCCTGTAAGTGCTGATGATACAGAAAGTCTCTTAAAATGAGTTTTTTCTGGGGTTATAACATTTTGTCAGAAGTCAGTGGGTACAATATTCTCTCTTTTTTCCTCCAACTTGTTCAGAAGTGTCACATTTGAGAGTGATGTCTGAAAATGCTCTTGTGGTGCCAGGAGACATTTTTATTTCCAATTCTGTGATAACATTTCTGGAAATAAATTCTGCCAAAGGCAGTAATTAAAGAGACCTTCCAACTGTGCCTTAGGCTGCCCTTTATGTGTTTGCTTTCTGCACAGGCAACAAAACTGGTCATGACAGTAAAATATTCTGCTGGCATATCTTGGAAGCATATGTTCACCAAAAAGCCTTGCTCAGTTTCTAGATTCCCAGCTCAAATAATTAGCAGTATTTGCTGTTAAACTGGAAAGGGCTGAAGCTTATAATTCCACTTCAGATATTTAAGAGTGTATGTTACACAAGGGCATGCCATACGTCCAAGCTTACTACAACACTTCCCCAGGGAATGCCTTTCCCCTGCCGTCTCTGGCGGAGCAGTGTGGCTGTCTTCACTGGCTAAGATGACATTTTAAAGAGGTTTCTAAGCTTCAAGAGTGGGAGCAAGTGCTGCACCTTTTCTGCGCTCTCTCAAGAAACAGGACTTCTTCTGCTTCCCACTGAACTCCCTTGGAAGTCTCCCAGACTATAATCGTCCTTACTCTTCCTACCTCGTGCCTTCTCATTGGTACCCTGCTTTCTCACAGCTTCCCTTGATTCTCTTAATGCTGCCTGGTAGTGATTCTAAACCCAACCGGAGCAAAGCAGAGTAGCCAACACTCATTAAGACTTCCTTATTTCAACCTCAAATGCCATGCCCTGTATGAGGAACAACCCCCCCCCCCCCCAACAAAACAAAACAAAACAAAACAAAACAAAACAACAACTCATGTATTTTTAAATCTGGGTGTGAATATCAATACTAGGTGGCAAGAATATCATTACTCCCATTATAAAGAGGAAATTTGCAAAATAAAGTCTTCCACACTTCTTGATATTCCTTCTGTACCTTGCCAGTGTGACAGGAGAGTCCCACAGAGTCCAGCTCTTCAAGTACATCCTTTCAGTTCTCCTGTGAACTTTTTAAGAAATCTGAAATGCTAACAGTTAAATAAATGTTATGTAGCCTGCATTTCAAATAATGACCACCACCAGGAGTTATTCAGAACACACACCTTTGAGGAGCGCATGCAACAGCTAATGTCTTAACTGAACAACTCAAAACCAGATTGGGTAGCTTCAGTCTAAAGTTTGAAAAGCATCATGCACAGTCGAGAACAAAATTCTGGGGGCTGAAGTAATCTCTTCAACAGGCTCAAATTGAAGCAAAGCAGGAAAACAAGTTCAAAGCTGACAGGTTTTAAATAATCAGAAACAGAAGGTTATTTGCATAGCATTTGACTGATTTAAAAACGTAACAGAACAGGGTATCTAAAAGATGATGCATGCTGCAAGGTCAGCACTGATAGCAACTGTTTTCTTTAATACATTAAAAGCTATTTAAATCAATTAGCATGAATGACTAATGAGGTGTCTGTGAAATACAGTGGCCTTAGTATGGGGGATTTATGTAATGAATATTAATTAAAAAAATAAGTTTTAAAAAAATTCTGTAGTTTTACTCTTCCTTTGGAAAGGATGGATCTTGTTAAGAAAAAAAAAAGAAAAATGAGATGGTAGGACCATAGGAAAGTTCAGTCTGGCAGGTAACTCAGAAAGTCACCTCGCTGAACCTCCAGCTGAAAGAAGGGTCTGCTATACGAGGTCAGGTTAGGTAACTTGGGGCTTTAGCCAGTCTGGCCTTGAAAACCTCCAAAGAGGGAGACTGCACAAGCTCTCTGGGGAACCTCTTCCACTACCTGACTGTCCTCATGGTGAAAAGAGTTCTCCTTATAGCCAGCCTGTATCTCTTTCATTTTAACTTACGCCCATTGTCTCTGGTCCTCCCACCATAGGCCGCCATGAAGAGCCTGGCTCCATCCTCTTGGTGACCTCCTCATCAGAATCTGTCAGCTATGAATAAGACATTCGTCTCAGTCAGCAAGACTTCCTTCTTAGTGAATATCAGATCCAGTTGTGCATCACTCGTCTGCCCCAACAAGTGCTTATATGGATAAGTTATCCTTGACACACACCAAAAACTTCCTTACCTCCTTGCATCTGACCATGTTGCTATTCCAACTAAGATCTGCAATTTAAAGAATTACTGGAGCTGTTTAAGAAAGGCTTCTCTGCAAAGCTGCCTTCCTGCCCACTGACTCCCCCGCGGGGTCACAGCTCCTGCCAGCAAACCTGCTCCGGCCTGGGCTCCTCTCTCCTCGGGCCACAGCTCCTGCCGGGAGCCTGCTCCGGCGCGGGCTTCCCACGGGGTCACAGCCTCCTTCGGGCACCCCCCTGCTCCGGCGTG